>JAWZYV010016679.1:757500-839221 GCA_038373885.1 Cheiracanthium punctorium
TACCAGAAGAAAAAAACATATTTAAACAGTGAAGGAAGATTATAAAAATGTAAATCGGTTAAGTACATTCATTTTTCAAAGTCTAAAAACTGCAGTAACCTTCTCAGAAAGACACCAGTGAAAACTTCAAATAACATAAACAGTTCAAACCGTATGTATTAAATTTTCAATCACAGGGTCTGTCGGGGATTACTTACACGAGTGAAAAGACGAAACCGCTTTTTCACGTAAACGTTTTGTTGTGTACATTTTCCCTCAGAGATGTGCTTGTTAGGATCAGGGGCTTCAGACGATAAACAGCATTATTTAAGGCATATTGGGAAAATGAAATTCAAAGCGATTTCGATATATATCTGCATTTTAAAAATCCGAGCGTGCTCCCATAATCTTAGCTGTGAGTACTATATTTTCTAACTATGAATAATGTAATTTAACTGTTTGTATAATATAATTCCTGTTTTATATTAATGTGTTCCAGATAGAACTATTAAACATTTAACTGCTATTGTCGAAATATTTTTTCTGTAGAAATACGTCCAGAATAAAGTTTAAAATAAACTATTCTATAAATTTACGTTCATTTGTTCATTATATATATAAAAACAATAATTTGTCTCCTCCCCTCCATTTTTAAATTTTTTAAAAATAAATTATTTATAATAGAAAAGGACACATTAATAGACATAAATGAATGATATTTCCGATTTCAAACATTTTTGTAACTTCAAGTAAAAAGTGGAACATCGCAATCTGCCTGCGTCTTCGGAAAATCCCGCCAAGTTAGAGACCCTTCTCTCCTCTTTTGTTGGCGGGCTTACCTGCGCTGGCACGGAGCCAATTACCTTAGCAACAGCACTCCGAGAGTAGAGATAACGTCTTCCGGCCAATAGGAGATCGAGAACTGGAGACCCACAACACACTCAGACTGTGACCTCGCTGCTTGGAGGGGAAGCTGGGGATGAAGAAAAAAAGTTTTTTCCAAGACTGGAGGCCACTCAACCCGAAGGGCTCGCTTGCTTCTCTAGCGTCCGCTCAAAAAGAATAATTTTTCTACGCAGAGCGGAGCGGAGGAGCAACAAGTTAAACGCGGGTTGTTCGAAACGCTTTCCAGTTTTCAGTCGTTATTGTTCTTCGCCGTATTTCTAGGGCCTTAGCGCATATTCTCAGAGCCTTATTATCGCATGGGCAAATCGGGACTTTGCCCAGGGCCCCCGGCTCCAAAGGGCTCCCAATATCAAATAATGTTCTGAAATATTCATTTTTATATAAACATTTTATGAAAAATGAAACAAATTTCATAGATGGGGGCCCGCGAATTTATCAATGTCCGGGGCCCCTGTTGGTCATAATCAAGCTCTGCATATTCTTTAATTTGGCATACTCTTCTCATTACAGTTGGGTTACGTCAAAAGGCAGATTCAAGGAGGGCGCTTCTTCTCCTTGCTCATTTTATCTAATCTAGTGGTGTACGCAAGGGAGAGGTTGGGGGTTCACACACCCCTCATTGAAAATTTTTTGACATAAAGTCCATAAATTTGTATTTGCCGCCCAAGCGGTGTAGTGGTTTAAGAAGCATTCCATCACGCCTTGCGTCCGGGTTCAAATCCCGGCTTGGGCAAGAATGTTGACTTGTCCATTAGGAAATAGGGACTAACGTTGGCTGACCACTAGGTGCCTCCATAATAAAATGGCCGAAATACCTTTGGCCAGCTGTAGTGGACAATGCCTAAACGGCAAGTGCCCGCCTGTTTAAATAAATAAATTTTTATTTTGATGATTGCGACTTTTAGCATAGCATAAAGATTACGTCCGTAACCCCCCCCTCTCCTTAAAGGAAGTCTGTGTATGCCACTGACCTAGTCCATATTAAAAGTGGACTAGATAAACTGTTCTATGATAAAAGTTTCTGGATTTTAACTTTGGATCATGTGCAGAAATGCATGGGCAGTGATTTAAAAAAGGAAGCGTTTTAATGTTTTATTTAACTGACCTACAGGGATCCGTTATGTGTAGAAAGATGTTTACGAAAGTAGTATACTAGTACACAACCACTTCAAAAGGCGGTTTGCCACTTTCTTTCGGATTTTATAATAAGTTCGGAAGAAGAAAAGGGTTTGGAACTAGTGCTTAACATATTGACTCCAGTTTGTCACAAAGACAGCACAGATTCCCTTTCCGTGTCACCGTGTGTTTATGACAAAGGAGGGCGAACAGTTTTGATTATTCGCTAAGAATATGCACAAATTAGATTGCGTGTAAGAAAATATTTTATAAAACTGATCCGTTTAGCGTGATTTATATTTCTTGCTTCAATTTTAATTAAATTTTGGTTCTCAACCAAGATGGGAAGAAAAACAGAACAAATTGTTGTTCTTTTGCTCTCGATGGGAACAGCTAGTCCGGAAATATAGAATAAATAAAATTGTAAATAAATTTTCTTATGCAATTTTAAAGCTTTCATCTCAGACGTCTGTTAAGAAAGTTCGTGAGTAGTTTCTTTTTTGCTCACCTGTCTTACGTCACGACTTTCTATTACATTTCCGTTTGGCATGATTTTTCTTTTACTACAATTTAAATTTAAAACAAGAGAGATAAATCATGCCAAAACGTCTATTATAAAGCAATTTTCAAGATGATATTAACTACTCTTGCAAAAAATGCTTGCTCTTAACCTGTTCTCTTCCTTCATTGTAAACATCTGATGGCCTGCGCTTGAGTGTGAGAGAAGGGGAATCAATAGTCCAGTCAAATTCGGAAAAATGGGGAAAAAAATTTATATATTTTTGAAACTTGGGGAAACACTAATTGGGTATGTAGTTGTATGAAACAGAAAAGTTCCCCCTTCTCGGGGTGCCGCGTCCCCCCTTTGCCCCCCCAAAAGGTCACTTTTTTAGATTTTCACTTCTATCTCAAAAACCGTTCGTCTTAGCAAAAAAATGTCAATTACAAAATGAAAGCTGATAAAATTTCCCACAAGATTGTAATTGGTCATTTTTTTCTATATGCAATAGCTTTCGAGATATGTTTTAGACAAAATCGCAAATTTTTGGAAAACGCTTCTTTTTATCCGATTTTTAACCAATTTTGTCTTTTAACCCTTCAACCCTCAGTTTTACAGCAATTGTTTTCATAACAAAGTTGTAGAGTATTCAATTACCTTTAAAGTGAGTTATTATTTGTAACTTTATCTTTAAATGATCAAAAGTTATTGCAATTTGAAATTTTCAATAAATTTAGCAAATTTGAATGAAAACTACATTGCGCGTCAAAGTATGACAAAATCTAGGAAAAAAATTATAAAGTTTTGAAACTTTGGGAAAACATTGGTTGGGGATGTAGTTGTATGAAACAGAAAAGTTCCCCCTCTCGGGGGGGCACGTCCCCCCTTTAGCCCCCCTAAAAAAAGTCCTTTTTGGGATTTTCACTTTTATCTCAAAAACCGTACGTCTTAGCAAAAAATTGTCAGTTACAAAATGAAAGCTGAGGAAGTTTCCTACAAGATTGTTGGGGTTATTTTTTTCTAGATACAAAAGCTTTCGAGATATAAGTTTTAGAAAAAATCGCAAGGTTTTGGAAAACGCTTCTTTTCATCACAATTTTTCACTATGCGTTATACTAGCTCTTCAACCCTCACCTTTACAGGAGTATTCAATTCCTTTAAAATAAGTTTTTATTTGTAATTTTATCTTTAAAGGATCAAAAATTATAGCAATTAGAAATTTTCAATAAATTTTAGAGAATTCGAATGAAAACTACATTTCTCGACCAAGTACGACAAAATCTAGAAAATAATTTATAAAGTTTTGAAACCTGGGGAAAACACTTGTAGGGGGTGCAATATTAAGAAACAGGAAAGTTCCTCTACCTTGGGGGGGGGCGCGTCCCCCTTTCATCCAAATTTTTTGTTTAATGCAAAACGGCTCTTTTTTTCAATAATAATTTATATTACATAAGCGCACGATTTGGTTTTATTTCGTTCTTTTTTATTTCTTCCTCCTATTGTTTCTGCTGAGCTAGTTACATGTTATTCGTATATAAACGCATATTTAACAAATAAATGTTAGTACTAAAGTCAAAATTAACCCCCTCTCCCAACACCAAAAAAATGTTTTGAAAGTGATATTTTTTACATCAATAGAATTCTGTAATGCAATACATCTGTTCAATATTATGACATTTTGACATTTGCATTTTAGTGATCATTCATCATCAGGATTAATAATGTCAGCAAAATTAATAAAAAAATTACTGCATAATTATAGCACACTTACTTTCTCTTGTGTGCAACATCTGTACAATAATAGTGCAACAAACCTATGGAACAATTTAATTTTTATAAAAATGTATCTTCATAGTCTTCCTGCACATTGCTGTACAGCGCAAATTGACCTTTACACACGTGCATTTCTTTCCGCAAGTTTGAATGCAGCCTCATGAAATTAGTAATAATATTGTTTCTGGAGCTAGTTTTCGTTTCATATAAACTAGAGAGAGCGATGAGTTCAGTTCTCTCCACCCCCAGTTTCTGGGTTCCAAATTGTTCTTTGTTATCCCCGCTCATTTCACTTGGCCGTCTTTTGAAAAATTTTCCCAGACTTTCGGACAATGATTTAAAGATAAGGAAAATGTAACAGAAGAGAGGGGAATTTCTTGAAAAAAGGAGATTACAAATTCGACTGTTCGATTCTCTGAATTAAGAATCTGCAGCTAGAAGGAAAGTTAGTCGAAACATGGGATGAAAAAAAGCGTTTTCCATAAATTTGCGAGGTTTTCTAAAACATATCTCGAAGCTATTCGATATAGAAAAAAAAAATTCGATATAGAAAAAAATACTAATAATAAAGATATCGAATAATAAATAATTCGATACATAAAAAAATGAAATTTATAATCTTCTAGTAAATTTTATCAGCTTTCATTTTGTAATTGTCATGCTTTTGCTAAGAAGCACCAATTTTGAGATAAAAATGAAAATCTAAAAAGGGAACTTTGAGGGGGCTAAGAGGGGGGATGCAGCACCCCTAGAGACTGTCTCATACAACTACATACCCAGCCAGTGTTTTCCCCAAGTTTCAAACATTTAAAAGCTTTTTCCTAGGTTTTTTCTTGCATTCTGACGCACAATGCATTTTTCATTCGAATTCCCTAAAATGTATTGATAATTTCAAATTGCTGTAACTTTTGATCATTTAAAAATACAATTACATATAAAAATTAAATTTAAAGGTAATTGAATACTTTAAAACTTTGCTTTAAACCCATTCCTGTCAAACTGATGGTTGAAGAGCTATAAGGCAAAGTTAGTGGGAAATAGTGATAAAAAGAAGCGTTTTCCAAAAATTTGCGATTTTTTCTAAGACGTATATCTTGAAAGCTTTTGCATCTAGAAAAAATAAGTCATAACAATCTTGTAGGAAATTTCATCAGATTTCATTTTGTATTTGACATTTTTTTGCTAACATGCACGGTTTTTGAGATAAATGGGGAAAAAAAAAAGTGATTTTTTTGGGGTGGGGGGAAGCTAAAGGGGGGAAGCGACGCCCCGAGAGGTGGGAACTTTTCTGTTTCATACAAGTACATCCCCAATCAATGTTTTCCTCAACTTTCAAATCTGTATATTTTTTTTCCTACATTTTGTCGTACTTTGACGCGCAATGTAGTTTTCATTCGAATTTGCTAAGTTTATTGAAAATTTGAAATTGCAATAACTTTTGATCATTAAAGATAAAGTTACAAATAATAACTCACTTTAAAGGTAATTGAGTACTCTACAACTTTGTTTTGAAAACAATTCCTATAAAACTGAGGTTTGAAGAGCTATAAGACAAAATTGGTTAAAAATCGGGATAAAAAGAAGCGTTTTCCAAAAATTTGCGATTTTGTTTAAAACATATCTCGAAAGCTATTGCATATAGAAAAAAAAATGACCAATTACAATCTTGTGGGAAATTTTATCAGATTTCATTTTGTAATTGACAATTTTTTGCTAAGACGTACGGTTTTTGAGATAAAAGGGAAAATCCCAAAAAGGACTTTGTTTTAGGGGGGGATAAAGGGGGGACGTGCCCCCCCGAGAGGGGGGAACTTTTCTGTTTCATACAACTACATCCCAAACCAATGTTTTTCCAAAGTTTCAAAACTTTATAATTTTTTTCCTAGATTTTGTCATACTTTGACGCGCAATGTAGTTTTCATTCGAATTTGCTAAATTTATTGAAAATTTCAAATTGCAATAAGTTTTGATCATTTAAAGATAAAATTACAAATAATAACTCACTTTCAAGGTAATTGAATACTCTACAACTTTGTTACGAAAAAAATTGCTGTAAAACTGAGGGTTGAAGGGTTAAAAGTCAAAATTGGTTAAAAATCGGGATAAAAAGAAGCATTTTCCAAAAATTTTCGATTTTGTTTAAAACATATCTCGAAAGTTATTGCATAAAGAAAAAAATAACAAATTACAATATTGTAGGAAATTTTATCAGCTTTCATTTCGTAATTAACATTTTTTTGCTAAGACGAACGGTTTTTGAGATAGAAGGGAAAATCTAAAACAGTGACCTTTTGGGGGGGGCAAAGGGGGGATGCGGCACCCCGAGAGGGGGGAACTTTTCTGCTTCATACAACTACATACCCAATTAGGGTTTTCACCAAGTTTCAAAAATATATAAATTTTTTCCCCCATTTGCTGTTTTTTGGTCTAATTTGCCTGGACTACAAACAGAGCAGTCAATCAAAGCAACGACAGTCACACAAGGACAATCGCTCCCGCAAATGGGTGAAGGAAATTTAAACCAAATAAGACACAAAAATATTCATTATATAAAAGACCTTATTTCAATGTATTTACAATGCTGCAATGTGACCCTACAGCAGACTTTGATCGATTATCCATCTGTAATCAATTACAAGAATTCATTTGAATTAGGATTACTACTGATTTCTAAAAAGACTGTGAATCAAGACTGTTTCTATTTAATAAAAAGCGGTAACCTTTATGTTAAAGAAAACAAACCCTGCAAATATTCCAGAATAATGCTCTTTTATCGTAACACTTCTGTAAAATTTTTAAAGTCCTATTTTAGTATGGGATTACAATCGATTGTAATCAACACGAAGTCTGATCTACAGCACAAACCAGTCATCAGAAAATGAGAAATTTTGAAAAATGAGAAAATCACTTAGATATAGAAATTTGTTTCAATGGGGAAAAAAATTGAAATATCACCATCAAATTATGTATTAGCGGAAAACCTGTAGTAAAAGTACAATTTTTTTTCCTACGTCACACAGAAATTGTTATAAACTTAAGAAAATTCTCGAAGACCTATTTCTATTGTGCTACTTATTTCTGTAGTGTGTAAATGTGTAATTTATTAATAATACGTCCTCTAGTGGTTGTATGTGGAATCTCCATGCCCCCTCCCCAACGCTGAAACAAACTCCTGTCTCTGTAGCAAGTCTGTTATTAAAATTTCACAATCTTCTAATGACTGGCTTTGATTTTCTGATGATGTTTTAAACAGCTTTAAAATAGGGTCTTTTATGATTGTGGACACCGTGCAGAGTACATAACGATGAAACTTGAATTTGGTGCAAAACCGGTGCATAGACGATGTATTCAAACCGTGTCTTGAATGCATAAGCATCTGAAGATGTGGTATGCTTTTGTAAGGCCAATGGAGGAAACATTATTTCACAAATTACACCCTTTAATACCTGTCAAAAATGAAATCCAAAAAAATTTTAGATTTTTATTACTTTCATATTTAATCTATGTATTTGTGAAACTTTTAACAAATCCTTTCTGATGATAGAACAACTTTTAGGTCTAAAGAATAAATCTAAAATGTATATTGATCATAAAATTTGCCATACATACGCTTGAAAGAAATATGTCCATGCATCGTTTTAAATTGAAGTATTTTAGCATGCAGTTAAAAATAATAATTCCGATAATAAATAAATTATTCTCCAAGTTTTAATTACTCTTATTTAACTTCATTTATAAACTTACTAAAAAAATACATTTAAAAATGCAAATCAGATGTCACTTCAAAAATTATTCTTTGAAATCCAAATTTATTTACTTTGTTCACACATCGTAAATTATACGCCTTTTACTGATAATTGTGATTCTTTAACCAAACATAAATATTATAATTTACTCCTGAAGTAACACTGTTAATCATGACAACGTGGGATGCATGCTGGGCGACCTACGCACAGTCAACGGGAAATCATCGAATATCAAAATGTTGAAATTGTGAATTGGCAAAATATGATGCACTGTTTAATAAAATCGAACAGCTTCATGTAGTCCGATTTCTTTCAATTCAACCTTTTAACCCTTTAACGCGCAGTGTTCCCGCTCTGGGAACACCAAACTCTGACGTTTTGACTGTTGCCAGTCAGGAGGAATAGATTTGATTTCTATAAAAATAGTTGCGGTTGACATAGCTCCACGAGAATCCTTTACTTTTTAGCGCATCATTTCCCGTAAAAAAAATTGTCACTATTATTTTTAACAGCACTGACATCTGCTGAAAAATCGAAGAACGCGAGAACAGCTGGATGGATTGCCCAATGCTGAAAAAAGGGCAGTCGTTGCCATCGCTCGACTTAACTTCCAGCAAGATGGCGGACGATCGAAACGTTCATCGCGTGCCACAGACCTAGAGACCCTTTTTTGATGACAGCTGGCTGTGCCGGCAGAGCCAGCTGTCGCCAAAAAAGGGTCTCTAGATCTGTGGCCCGCAATGAACGTTTCGATCGTCCGCCATCTTGCTGGTAGTTAAGTCGAGCGATGGCAACGACGGCCCTTTTTTCAGCATTGGGAAAGGGTTGCGCCTCAAAGGGTTAAGAAAAAGATATCATATCGTACGCTTCGATTATCCCTTGGATGCGCGGTGGTTGCGACGTGAAACCACCTTACTTCAACGCTTTCACTGCCAATCGCCAAAAAAATATGATTAAACGGTCCCAACGCTAAAAATGTGCAGCCGTTGCCATCGATTCAGTTAACTACCAACAAAATGGTGATCGATCGGATCGTTTTCTGACGCAGCTGGCTGTGTCAGAAAACTTCTTTAGCTTTGTGGAGCAAGGTAGGCGTTTCGATCGTCCGCCATGTTGTTGGTAGTAAGTGGATCGATGGCAACGGCTGTACTTTTTTAGTGTTCGGCAGTCTATCCAGTTGGCCTTCTATGTTAATATGAAAATGCTTGCACTTTAAAGGGTTAAGAAAATCGAACAGCTTCATGCAATCTGATTTATTATAATTCAACTTTGCTCAGAAAAAGAAATCATACCCTACGATTCGGATACTATCCAACCCAATTTGAGATACTATCTAACCCAATTTTAGCGGCGTCAAAGAATAGACAAGTAATGACAGATACTCAGTCATATTCATTTGTTTAGACTCTTTAAAATTACTTTACTCAGATTACTTTGATTGTTTATATATTAAAAATGAAAATTTTCTTCAATCTAAATTCACGACTGTCAAACAAATGAATACTTTCATTATGGGTTCACTTCTCTATTAAATAATTAACAATTCATTTAGTTAAATGTTTATTATGTTAATGCTCTGAAAATGTTAATATCCTCTATTAACACTCCTACGTGAAAGCATTACATGTTTCCTATGCATTTGCTCTATTGTACAAATCTGTATTGTTACAACGAATCGAAAGATTTCTTTGACACACTGTTCAAAACTAAAACAAATAAGGAATCATTTTCTTTTTCTTCTATGCTTATGAAGAGAGGTATTTTATGCAGCATATCCGGAAGTCCCATTGTTTTCATGCGCCGGTCAGTTTAACGGTGATCTATGGATGACGGAGTTTCCGCTTACAATAACTTCTATCGATAAAATGTCTGTAAGACTCAGTTCGTTCTTGCTTGCTTGAAGAGTGCGCACTTTTATTAGTGTATTCAGGTTTAGTTTTTAAATGCCGAAAGGATATCATAAGCACCTATTTAAAGCTACAGTGGAATTAGTTGTTATTCACTTGCAAATAATGATGAAACTTTTGTAATATTACTTTTGTCTTACCAGAGAAGAAAAATGAATGCTAGTGTGATAAGAGACAAAATAATTTTGTGAGGCAAGATGTGGAAGGAAATTTAACATTTCAAAGTTCTCGTTGTCTCAGTTAATTTTACGTCCATGATCTATTTTTCCGTTAATGTAGAATTTGGAACATTGCGTAATTTCCATTTTTCTTTTAACGAGATTAGTTGCACAAGCCCTTCTTCTACTGGTTTACTGATCTAGTGGGGGGGTAGTATGTCTTCTCCCTCATCACAACATATGCTCTATTTTTCCAAGGCACTGAAGGAAGAATTACATTAGAAAATATCCCATTTAATTACAGAGGAAATATCTTTTGTATTCTATTACGTTTATACGAAATTACAATCAGTTTGGAGTAATTTCCTAAGGCTGAAGTGTGCGTGGTGTTAAGGCCAATTATCTACTCAAGGGATCTAGGCCTAGGGGAAGGGGATTGTCGTCCGTGGGGGACTTTCTAAGCGATCCTAATCCGTATTTACGAAAAGTTTCGGAGAAAACCACGGAAAACTCCGAACGGTTAGGTCGGCGGACGCGACTTGGTTTCGAAACTTCTTAAGGCTGAAATTCGGAAAGTCAAGTCATTATAAGAAGCTGCTTATACAAATTAACTCTATATTGGTTTTCGCCTAATAAATTAACAAAATTATTGTGATTTATTAACTCATTTCATATTTATCACTTCTGTCCATAAGAAATGTTTTTCAAATAGATAAATGTTGTTTCGAATTAAATGCCGCCCGGGTTTTGTAGTGGTTAGAAAGCCCTTCTACCACACTACAGGTCAGGGTTCGATTCCCGTCACGGATTCGGGTGTAATCTCGTCCGTCCCTTCATAGGAGACCACGCTGTTCCACCTATTAGGTATCTCCATAATAAAGCGACCAGTAATTCCCTCCTATAGGTAGTGGCCCATGCCTAGACACGGGAAGTACCCGCCATTAGAAAAAAAAAAAAAAGTTTGGAATTAAATGTCGTTTTGTAATAAGTAACAAAAATTTTAAAAGATAAGTAACAAAATTTTTAGCGTGTAATCTGTTTGTCGACACAAGTGATTTATCTGCAAGACATAAGATGAAAATGAGTAGCTCTTCAGCTGCAAGACTAGCATGGAAAAATACAAGTTTAAACCTTTTTTTTTTGGGGGGGGGGAGGGGCAATCATAACAGTGATTAAAGCTATCTGTATTTTTTAAGAGAAACAAATTGCCCTTCCTTCTTTAACAGGAAAAAAACGGCAAGTTATCTTCCATTTCCTTACATGCATGTGCCTACGTTCAAAGCTTGGTGACTATATTCATGCAAACAAATAGAGAACCCTTTGTGCCTCTTCAAACGAATGGACAGTTCGTATTACTCTTAGACGTATTATTTACAAAGTTTTTAATTTATGCGTCTATAAGTATTCTTTGAAAATCACATGACAGATATAGCTTTCTAATAAGTCCCCCATCTAAAGTAACCTTCACCTATTCATTCATTTTTGCTCGCGCATCACGTAAAAATGACTGAGCAAATGAAATGAAATTTGGTGACATGTGTGGCGACTGTGCCATGGATAGTCTGTCAACTTAAATTATAGGCGTCCAAATTTAATATATATATATTGATTAGAGTTTGAGATTTTGTGAAAATCGTTTCAAAATGTGCAAATTTTCGTTCGGGTATCAGATAATAACAGCTAAAGCGAATGAAATATGAAATGAAATTAGTGACATGATAGGTGGCCATACAACTTAAACTATAACCGTCACATTTTTTTCAATTTGGATTAGGTCTTGAGATTTTGTGAAAATTTATTCAAAATTTGTAAATTTGTGTTTGTCTATGCATAATACACTGAGGCTAATGAAATAAAATTAAGCATCACCATAGGTGGTCACTTAAACTATAGGCGTCAAAATTCTTTGAAATTTTATGGAAATTGAGTGTTTGTTCCATTTCTAAAAAATTGCAATGGAATAGAATGAAATTTGGAAAGTAACCTACTATATAATCTTTTAACAATAAAATGAAGCATTAGCATATTGGCAAAAATATACAACTTTTTTTACTATACTTTCAATACTTTCCCTAATATGCTAATTTCATTCTTTGTACACCTCTGAAATGCTGACGAAAATTCAGGCATTTTGTAAATCTGCATTACATATACTAACCTATCAACGACGGGTACCTCAACAATAAAATGCATTACAGTCATTTACTTTCTTTAATCAAAAGAATATAAGAAAGCACGGCATGGCTTCTTGAGCCTCTCTATATTATTTTTTATTATTAATCCAACTATGGCTCAATTATAGTTTGATATAAAATCAACAATACAGCTTTTAGGACTCAAAAAGAAGCGATTCAATAACAATGTTGTGTATTACTAGTGTGTAATTAAAAAGGGTTTTCTTATCCTCTTGTTTTCATTTTCATGTATAAAAAACGGTATTTTACTTATATATCTAGCATATTTATTTAAGCATTCGTGCATTTTTAATTTTATAAAAAATTTGGTTATTTTAGTTATCTAAATGAAAGGAAACGAGACACCGTTTATTACTCCTACTAGCTGCGTACCCGTTCTCCGCACGGTAGGGAACAAAACTTTTTCTTACATGTATAGTTCGAATTGATTCCAGTAATGTGGAATCTAAAAATAAACAAAATGATTTGACTCTTGGCGTAAAGTTACTCATTAGTTATTCGTAAAGTTAGTATAAATACTGATCTGAGAACATTGTTAATATTATGAAACAAAAAACTATGTCGGTGTCATTGGCGATCAGAAAAAGAAAAGCGTGACGGTTCCTAAAAATTTCTAACTTTCAAAATGTCTCATTTCCACATCATACTCTTTTTTAGATTTAAGTTATACCATTAATACCTTAGATACTACATGATGTGAAGAACCGTTTTATTTTATAATTAAATAGTTTTGTGTACCCGCTCTTCGCCAGGCAAGAAGAGAACATTTTCCTTAAATGTGATCATAACTACTTGTGACAAAACAGAATCACCAAGAAAAAAAAAGTTCAGGTACAGAATTTTCTGTCGAAATTATCGCGGGATATATTAACGCGGCGTAGAATTATTTAATGTTTAGTTAGCTGTGATGTAAGATGGCTGTTGAAAAACGAAAAGAAACGAATAGTTTCACGAAATATTTATTAACGCGGTATATTGTGCTTTGATCCATATTGCCCTAGCATATCTAATAACTATTACTTGTAGTATCCTTTACTGATACCAATATATTTTCCTTTTTCCATCTTTAATGATTAATTTAAAGAAACGGTTTAGATATTTGCCCTAATGTAATTTTTTTTATTCTTTGGTGATTCTTTGCAATTTACGCATTAGTATTAAACGATAATCATTTCACTTTCTGGCTGCCATTAAAACAGCTCTCCATACATTTTTATGCATAATTCTTGTCAGATTGGCGTATTTAGCACGTAAAATATTTCCCGAGATTCGAAAACGTGTCCCGTTTAAAAATTATATCGAAAATAATGCTGGATAATTCATCGTTGAAAAAGCAGCATTCAATTCTTTTTCTGGCAACGTAATATAAAATAGGGAATAATTTCGTGCGTGGCGTATGTTTTGTTTGTGAGCCCGTTATTTTGATTGAGTTTCGAAAGGGGTTCTAATCTCGTTAGATCAAAATGACGTAGATTTCACATGTGGAAACTCGGTTATTTTAAAGTCATTTTATTTGTGTTTTTCAAATGGCAATTTTATTCATTGTTACTGTTTCCCAGACAACCATAGCGGAAGATATCATACCGAAATCTTGAAACAGCTTTTATTGAATTCAAAATCCTTCTTTACATAAAAATTCGTAAAAAATCTCCTAATTTATATTATTCCTCCGTTCTTCTTTTAAAAGTGGGCGAAATATATGCTCCGTTTTTTGCCGAAATATAAAAAAGTTATGACAGATAGAATGAAAGATGCAACAGTTTTAAAATTATTTTTACGCAAACGTCGTCAAAAGAGAAATTCTTTTTAAAAATTCCCAAAAATCGGCAAAATATGTTACGTAGTCAAAACAAACTGTTTTCGAAAGAAAATTTTCTCCTCTATCCGATGATGCAAATATCGTTTTATTGCGAGTGCAATGACCGGCGTTATTACGTATTATGCAAGAAAAATCGCTAAAAATCGGACAAAACATAAAATAAAACATTTTCTAATTCGAATTTCGGAAAAATCGCTCCGAGGCGTCTTAGGATCTGTCCCAGTGAAGCCGTATGCAAAATTCGGTAGGTCTGCGACCAACCGTCTCGGCGCAATGCGATCGAGAGACGCGCTCAAGAACAGCGGGGGTCACAAACCTACCTACCTACATACATACATACAATGTTTACACTCGGATTTATTATATAAGATTAGCATTGGTGTTCTGCTATAATGAATTTTATAAATTACTAGCTGCGTGCCCGTTCTCCGCATGGAAGGGGACGAAACTTTTTCTTACATGTATAATTCGAATTGATTCCAATGATTTGGGATCTAAAAATAAGCAAAATGATTTGACTCTTGGCGTAAAGTTACTCATTAGTTATTTGTAAAGTTAGTATAAGTATTGACTTGAGACCATTGTTAATATTATGACACAAAAAACTATGTTGGTGTCAATCGCGATTAGAAAAGAAAAGCGTGACGGTTTGCAGTGAAAATTTCTAATTTTCAAAATGTCTCATTTCTACGTCATACTCTTTCTTAGATTTAAGTTATGCCATTAATACCTTAGATACTACATGATGTGGAGAACCGTTTTATTTTATAATTAAATTAAATAGTTGTGTACCCGCTCTTCGCAAGACAAGAAGAGAACATTTTCCTAAAATGCGATCATAGCTACTTGTGACAAAACAGAATCTGCAGGGAAAAAAAAAAGTTTACAGTCTTTTCTGTTGAAACTACCGCGGGATATATTAACGAGACGGAGAATTACTTAATGTTTAGTTAGCTGTGATGTAATACGGCTGTTGAAAAATGAATAGAAGACTTAGTTTCACGAAATATTTATTAATGCGGTATATTGTGGTTTGATCAATATTGAATTAGCATATCTATTTACTATTACTTATACTATCTTTTACTGATACCAATACAATATATTTTCGTTTTGCAACCGTTAATGCTTACTTTAAAGAAACGTTTAGATATTTGCCACGAATGTAGTATTTCACTCTTTGGTGATTCTTTGCAATTTACGTATTAGCATAAACGATAGTCATTTCACTTTATGGTTGCCGCTAAATCAGCTCTCCATAAATTTTTACGCATAATTCTTTTCAGATTGGCGTATTTAGCACCAGACTATTATCGCACGGGCAAATCAGGACTTTGCCCAGGGCCCCCGGCTCGAAATGGGCAACAATTTCAAATGTTGTTCTTTTTTTATAACAAAATTTTATGAAATATAAAACAAATTTCGTAGATGGGGGCCCCCAAAATTCATCAATACCCGGGACCCCCTGTTGGTCATAATCAGGTCCTGTTTAACATCGCAATATATTTCCTGCGATTCGAAGACGTGTCCCGTTAAAAATCTCACTTGAAAATAATGCTGGATAATTCACTGGTGAAAAATCAGCATTCAATTCTTTTTCTGGCAACGTAAAATAAAATATAGAATTATTTCATGCGTATCGTATGTTTTGCTTGTGAGTCCGTTATTCTGATTGAATTTCCAAAGGGGTTTTAAACTCGTGACATCAAAATGACGCACATTTCACATGACTCGGAAACTCAGTTATTTTAAAGTAATTTTATTTTTTTTTTTCAACTGGCAATTTTAATCATTGTTACTGTCTCCAAGACAACCAAACCGCAAGATATCATTTCGAAATTTTTAAGCAGCTGCTATTGAAATGAAAATCCTCCTTTACTTAAAAATTCGTAAAAAATCTCCTAATTTATATTTTCCTCTGGATTCTTTTTTAAAAGAGGGCGAAATGTATGCTCCGTCATTTGACAAAATATAAAAAAGTTATGACGGATAGAATTCAAGATGCAGCAGTTTTAAAAATATTTTACGAAAGTCAGCGTCAAATTTAATTTTATTTGAAAAATTCACAAAAATCTGCAAATTATGTTACACAGTCCGAACAAACAGTTTTTAAAAGAAAATTTTCTCCTCTATCCGATGATGTAAATATCGTTTTCTTGCGAGTGTAATTACCGGCGTTATTACGTATTAACCGAGAAAAATCGCTAAAAATCGGACAAAACATAAAATAAAACATTTTCTAATTCGAATTTCGAAAAAAATCGCTTCCAGGCGTGTTAGGAACTGTCCTAGTGAAGCCGTATGCAAAATTCGGTAGGTCTGCGACCAACCGTCTCGGCGCATGCTCACGAATGTGCTGAAATCGGACATTTGAGTAGCTTTCTACCCTGAAAATTCCGAAAAAATCGTTAAAAATTAGGGAACGGGTGGATTTTCAGAATTTTAAAGTAGCCTACGGCCTATTCCGTATCGTTTTGCGTGTGTGTGCAAAATTTCAAGCCGATCGGTCTGACGGTGTGGGAGGAATTCCCGGACAAATAAACAAACAGATAAACTTTCAAATTTATATAATAGATTTAGATAGAATAAACTGTTTTAATTTGCATAAAATATATTTGACATTTACCTTCGCCTGAATAGGATATTCAAGGATCCTTCTTTTAGTTTGTATTTGGGCGTGTCTTTCCTTATGCAGTCAAACCTTGTTAACGTATAGAATTACGAGAAACAAATATGCGTGTTTGAATTAAAAGTAGTTCAGTGAGGTTTGTAAAAGTATATGTCCACCGAAAACAATACATGTATTATGTATACCTCCTTTACAAGGAGCAAACAAAATACCTCTCATAGATTAGGCTCTATAATTAAAGTGGATAAAAAAGTGGTTCTTTATTTTTCTTAGCTTGTACGCTTCTGTGGTTGCAAATAAAAAATTGCCGTGACTCCCCTACTCTGCTCATCGTTGCTTCCTGGCATGGGTGTTTGAATATACCAGCTGTGGTTCAATGCATGCATGCCATCGTGTCTTTTCAATAATGGACGTGAATACTTTAATTAATCATTAACGAATAGTACGTGCGCAGGTAAAAATGGGCTGGAAAATGTTTTGCAATCAATGTGTTCGTCATGATTTTTTCTTTTGATTTTTTTGTCAGTATTTTTTATTAACTGGAAATATAAATTGAAATAATTTCGACTGTAAGTACAATAAGACAATACCTCAAAATCTACTGTAATCATGTGGGGGCCCCTGAAATTTGGAGACCCTAGGCTATGGCCATCTTAGCCTGTGTGGTAATCAGAATCTGGCATTTACGACTACTACTCAAGAAATGAAGAAAGAGATTATTAAATGTTTCAATGAGCGATCCATTTTTCATCTTTGTTCCGTCTTTGTCTGTTTAGGACGGAAAAACAGTGATGCTTTTCATTTGGTGAACATCTTGGATTCGCATTCACGCCTGAATAGCCTTAAAAAGTGGATGGAAAATTGAAATACAAGATTGAGAGCATCCTCTGTGTTGTTGCGATGTGTTTGACATATCAGATAAAGGAACTCTGTCTTAGAGGCTGGGTAACGCTTTTTGATACGTGGAATTGCGGGGTATACAAAGCGGCAGTTCCATATTTCGAGTCGGAAATTGATGAAAATTGCCATTCCATCTCCATCGATGTGTAAGGGACAGCCGGCAAAAAAATGGCGCATCACCGCTGTCCAACTGTTTGAATATGTGCGTCATGTCGACCTCTAAAAATATAAGGCAAATGTTGTTTTACTTTGTTACAGTTCATTTTTATTTCCCTTTTTAATTTAATTTTCACTTCGTTTCTCTCCTCTCGTAATTTCATTTTGTATGTAAACATTTAAAAGCTGACCAAAAACTCTGCGGCTGCTATCATTCCACCGAGCAGCTACGCCTTCTGAAATTACTTCCTCACCTAAAGAAATTAAAAGAGGAATTGTCTTTTATTTACTTACTTTAAAAAAAACAACCAAAGTCAGTAGCTTAAACCTATCTTATTACACAGTACTACACTAAATGCCAAAAAATAAAGCCAAAAGAATCGAAATTGCTTTTCATATGAATAAAAATCCAGGTATTTGCAGTGAAAGGAGATTTACAGGGAATACAACATTTAGACAAGCCCATTAAGGATGTTATTCGAAGAAGCAGAATCTCTGTCGCGGTCTTTGTACATAAATTAAAATAAACTAATTGCGCCAGGGACTAAAAAAAAATTCAGGATGCTTCTTCATAAGCAGCACTACACACCGTAATAAATGAAAAAACGGTTCCTTCTACCAATCTTTCTGAAAAAATTCTCAAACATGTAATTTTGCCTCAAAAAATTTTCGAAGGGTTAGCATATCCTGCCAAATTTCAACTTTTAAGAATTTTTTCTGAAAGTTTCTTTAACGATACGGGCTTATGATTCATTACTGTGTATAGTATAGCTTGTAAAGAGAAATTCTAAAATTTTTGAAGTGTAATTAGCTTTTTTGTATTTATGTTCCAAAATCAGTATGATTTTTTCGAAATCCACCGATAATATTGGATCTAGTATTAAGTTTTAAAGCGCGTGCCAAAGATATAATAATACCTTTATTCGTCAAAGTAATCGCCATTATTTTCCAGCAACTTCCCCCATCAGTTAGGTAGTGCAAGGATGCCAGCCGCGTAGAAGTATCAGTAGATTCTCGAACTTCGTCCACTGTGGGGAAGTGTACAGAAGACAAGGCATTATTTAAGGACCGAAATAGATGATAATCCGAAGGGGTTATGTCAGGGTATATGCCGGGTGTTTCAAAACTTCCCAGCCTAGCTTTACTAGCGGTCCTTACAGAGCCTGATTACCGAAAAGTCTCGGGAAGCTTGAGCGTCCCCTCTGAATTTGAAGGAGGGGGGGGGGAGGGGAGGGCAAAAATTACTGAAAAACTGATAGAAATTCAAAATTTTGTTTTTAAATCATATTTTAAGTAATTGTGTAAAGATTTTTTATGAAGAGAGGTGGAAAGCTATTTTTAAGGTTTTTCAGAGGTCTTGATACTTTATGTTGCACCATTTCAAAATTGGTTCAGTTTGCAATGACTTTGCCTAGGTCATCTGCTCCAGTTGAGAGAGTTTTTTCGATTATGGGAACAGTGGCTCGGCAGAAAGGGGTAGACTTATAATATGTAATGTTAAACATCTTCTAAGCGTCAAAATTGATTCTGAACTGTCGTGTTGCGATTTTTATTATGTCATCAAAACAAACAAAGAATTCCTGAAAAAAGAAATGTCTGACGAAAAATACGACTAAATAAATAAAGTTTAATGTTCCAGTAAGGTAATGTTTTTAAGTTTGTATTTTAACGTAATTTCAAAAGTACTGTAACATCTCGTTGCAATGAACTAAACTATTATGAAGATTAATGAATAAAATATTTTTATTAAAGGAAACTTTCAGATTAATCAAGAAAATATTTTTATCGAAGGAAACTTTTTAATTAATCAATAAAATATTTTTATCATAAGAAATCATTGGAACTAATTAAATCAATAAAATGTCCTTTAAACGAATAAAATATTTTTATCGAAGAAAACCATTAAAACTTTACTTTTACAAAACAAAAAGAGGAGGGAGGGGGCCCGAAATAAGACTGAGCTTCCTCTCACTTCAGAGGTTAATCGGGCCCTGGGTCCTTAACCTGTTTTACAGCATGAGGCCTTGCATTGAGATGCATAGAAAAATTTCAGGAGCCGCAAACCTCTGCCAGTCAATGGACGTTTACGATCGATTTCACAGATTTCCCGCTTCGTTTGCAGACATTATTGTTAACAGTTCTCAACAGTAACATTTTCACCGGCACCAGTAGTTCCTAGTACAGTACACCCTTCATATCTCACAGGACAATGCTAAGTCTCGTGTTGAAAAAACGGTCAAGGAAAAGTTAGTAATGTTTGGCTGGGAAGTTTTTTAACCACCGGCGTATAGCCCATAGATAGACCCTTCGGACTATCATCTATTTCAGTCGATGAGCAATAAACTTGTCTTCTGCACACATCCCCAGAGTGCAAGATGTACGAAAATCTATTAATGAATTACTCGCATCAAAAAATTAATACTTCTACCCAGTTGGAACCCGTGCACTACCTGATGCTGGAAAGTAATAGAAATTACTTTGCTAGAAAGTAATAGAATATGCTGGAAAGTAATAGAAATTACTTTGACTAATAAAGGTATTATTATAACTTCTAAATTGTATATTCATTTCTTTGACAGGCGCTTTAAAACGTATTACTTGACCCAATACTTCTCCAACTAAGGACACGCTTCAGCATCTCCTACGTCAGTTCGTACGCTTGACAATGATCACTTTATATTTAAAAAGAAAACATCCTAATTAGAATTCTAATTGAGCTATCAACCACGAAATAGTCAATTTTTTTAAAACAATCAATTACGTAAAATTATTACAAAAATTTCCCAAACATTTCATTATTTTTATATTTCAGTTTATGAGCTTACTCTCTATCCTATCTATAGTGAAAAAGTGTTTACTTCATTGTGTTGTATCACCCATTCAAGCTCATGTTTGTTTTGAAATATTTTGCATTTTATCAGAAAAGCCAATAAATATAAGTTGCCAAGCTGAAAATGTAGCAGAAACAAGTAATTTGTTCAGGTTTACTTTCAGGACTTAAAAGTATTTTGTAATTTTTGTGACACTTCCATTTCTTTTCCCCCAATTATTGCAGAAAACGGGGGAAAGTTTTGGCAATAGTATACCTGTTTCTACCTTGCAAGTGCCCCATGTCTGCTTCTTTATCGAGGCCTGGCGTCTGCTTTCCTATGTTGACCCAGATACTTATCGTGACACACGTCTCCTGCGGTCTAATGGGGGATTCAGCGAGTCAGGACCGTTCAGAGAGACAGGAGACGGCAGATACGCGAAATACGCGAGATCGACGAATACGCGGGCACTCATTTAGAAGTACTATTTTCACTTTAAAAGATTGTTGTCTGCAGAAAATTCAGCCAGGATAAGGTCTGGGATCGTTACGACGGTTTCTATATTTTCAAATAAATGGAACATTTACTTTCACACATCTGAAGACTAGCTGCTACTTAAAGTGTTTTGTTAAAATAATTATAATGATGAATAAACTCATCTGAACGTTTTAAGAGATGAATGAAACAACAACGATTATTATTGAAAAAGAAGAAAAAAAAAGCGAGAGAAAGAGAGGGGGAGGGGGGCAAAATGTGATTTATGTGAAAATTATGTAACTTTTCATGTTTTTCTCTGAAACCTCATTCTACATGAAGTTTTTCGTTAAAAAAAAAAAAAAAAAATAGAAAAAACTTCATATTTTTATTTTTCCCTTTCCATTTAAGTCTCCTCTAAAATAAGTTTCATTAAATATTTGATTTTTTAATGTGATGTAAGATTTTTTCCTGCAGAGCACCTTCTGTATTGAAGAAAAACACGTACAACTATCTAGGGAAATAATCCATTTTATGGCTTCTCTTAATGTATTTTAATTTTACTTATACGATTAATTATAATTGAAATTCGAAACTCACAAAAATAGGAGCTATTTAATTTGAGTGGGATCTGGCATTGAATTTATATAAATCCTTGGAGTAAGCTTATATAAAAAAATACTTGATAAAAATATTTTATCTCAGCTAAACCTACAAATAAGAAGCATACTTAATGAATGTGACTTAAATTTTAATAGCTGTGGCGTGTTTTCAAATTGCAATCAGTCTCTTTATATTTATTTTGATGGTTTTGGGGAAGTGTGTGTGTGTGTGTGTGTGTGTGGGAGGGGGGGGGGTGATTTGTTCAATTTAGTTTAAAGGCACACGGTTAAAAAAAAAAAAGCCTAAAAATGCGTACTTTAATGTACTCGTAATTTTTAAGTGCAGTTGTGCCATAATCGAGTACATGACATTCTTAAATACATATTTTCTTCCAGACTCTCCATGAATGATTAAAAAAATTAGTACACGTATCTAAATTTAAAAGACGAAATCAATTTTAAGGTGTAAAAGACTCTAGCATTATTACATTTTGCTTATTTCTAAATATCTGGGTTAGTAGTAAAAATGTAATAAATTTATTTACAGTGAAATCAATTTATCTTCATACCGAGACACATGAAAATGCCATTCAGTCCTATTTCTGACGATAAATGATTTTACAAGAAAGTTTTTATGTATAGTTATCCAGAGATAATTACATATGCTTTAAATATATACTTAGCATCACACACATTATGGTTGTTTTTTAGCCTTTGTGCTTTGTTGAGAGAGGGATGGAACTGCTCCAAACCTCTAACGGAGTAATCATTCAATCTGTTGCTGAACGATAAGTTTGTAAAGTTGGTAATTTACACGTTCGTAGAATGGATATTAATTTTTCCCGAAAAGATGATTTACTTAAAAGGAGTAGTTTATTATTTTCTCGTAGTTTGAGCGGGCATAGGCATTTTTTCATATGCTGAAACTAGAGAGCATGTTTTAGTTCAGAAAGTTGGTTTATTATGGATTATTTATTTTCTTAACAGGAAATCAAGTTTATTAAAAATATTTATGCTTATTTTTAATTACTATTAAAATAGAAATAAGTAAAACACACACACATACACAAAAGGAAAAAGAAAACTGCGGATTTTTTGCACGGGTAAATGATATGTATTAGTTACAAAGAATTAAAGCATGGAAACTTATATATTTAAACATAAAAGTCAAATCATGCTAAACACACACCAGTTATAAAGTACTTTCCAACACAGATGTCATCATATATGTACGCATATATACATACATAAAACTTGTGTATTGGTATGTAACAAAATTCTTCAAATTACAAAACTACATAATGAAAGTATTTCATTAAATTATCCCTCACGCTTATTTATTCCATGGAAAATAGGTTGCGTATCCCTGAGAGAAAACTATAAATTACCATGGAATGTTTTTCTCAGTGGAAACTTTTCTATACTAAGCGTCAATAATAAATTTAAATTTCTAGCATACGAGCAGTCCGTACTGAATCTCTATTAACTTTGTTTCTAAAGTATTAAAAAGTGCACATGTCGTCAGAAGCACTTTTGGAAAATCAGTAATCGAGATCTGAATTCAAAATATTAATAAAGAGCAGTTCCGTAAAAGATAACAACTGGACACATTTTTAAACAAACACTCATTTATTATTAGCCCATTTTAAACAAACAAGTTAGTTGTTTTTCACCTTTTAATTTCTCAAATTGGGTTATAACGTCTCGAGGCACGCATACCGGCTTCCATTATCTTTCGATTACAAATGAGAACACGCTGCAGCCATGACCAAGAGGTATGAAAAGCACTGAAAGAATGGTCGGGTAACCGATAATGCGTTGCTCCAGAAAAAAAAAAAAAAGTAAAAGAAAAATTTATCTGTAGACGTGAATCGAATGAGTTACACAAGTTAGCACAGTTAGCATCTAAATAAAAAGCAAACGTTTAACCCTTTGAGGCGCAACCCTTTCCCAATGCTGAAAAAAGGGCAGGCACAGCCAGCTTGTCGTCAAAAAAAGGGTCTCTAGATCTGTGGCACGCGATGAACGTTTCGATCGTCCGCCATCTTGCTGGTAGTTAAGTCGAGCGATGGCAACGGCTGCCCTTTTTTCAGCATTGGGCAATCCATCCAGCTGTTCTCGCGTTCTTCCATTTTTCAGCAGATGTCAGTGCTGTTAAAAATAATAGTGACAATTTTTTGACGGGAAAGGACGTGCTAAAAAGTAAAGATTCTCGTGGAGCTATGTCACCCGCAACTATTTTTACAGAAATCAAATTTATTCTTCGTGACTGGCAACAGTCAAAACGTCAGAGTCTGGGTCTTCCCAGAGCGGGAACACTGCGCGTTAAAGAGTTAACTTATAAATCGTTTGTTTCACTGTCTACAGAAGGTGGATAGTTAAGATTGTTTCCAATATGGGTCATCTTTCGGACGGTCATGATGTAGAAATGATATTTCAGAAGACTTTTTCTCAAGGTATTACTTAGCATCATTTTCAGTAACCACAAGAGGTGAACTCCCTATCTAATATAGTATATTAACCCTTCCTAACCAGATATAACTAGAATTAGATTTCAAAATGTTTACCCAATATCAGTAGTTAATCTGAAATGTTTCCAATATAACGCTATTATTAACTCGGAATACTACTACGGAATTAAGATGTTTGTAATGTAAATAGAGTCAGATGGAATACAATGGAGGAGGCCTTCTTAAGAGAAACTAAGTCAAGTCTAAATAGACATCCGGACCAACTTTGTTGAATTCAAACCTAGGTCCTCCTCAGCAAGTTATCATAAAGGTGAAAATTATATACTTCTACGTTTATTCAAATTTTAAGGTATAAAAGTGTAAAAGTGTATTTGCACTATAAAAATAAAATATTTGCAAACACAAGCTGCATATCTAATATCGCAAAGAGGGATTACTACATGCATACTTAAAAAAATCTTCGAATAAATAAGCACATACTTGTTTTATAAACAGAATCATCATACCTAATTTTAAAGCTGATATCAAACTTTCTAACTGCATTGTTTAACGAGATTTTTTTTTATGTTAAAAAACCATCTGAAATAAACTTTGTCTTAGCAAAAGGAAAAAGGAAAAAATTCTAACAATTAAAAAAAATCGGGGTTTTTTTTAAGTTTTTTCAAAAGTCAATTTTAATAGTGATGACATTTCCTTTACATTGCAAGATAAAATTTCAAATTGCGGACGCCTTTTTTTGATATTCCCTTCCTGAGGGAATTACTACTAAACAGAATATTCGACGAAGGAAATATACTAAAAGAAAACATTGCATTTAAAAGAGTAACAAAAATCAAACGTTAAGATTCATATTGTTTTATAATACTTGGTGAATATCAATATTACGACATAAAATAAGAATTGTTATAAACAGAGAAATTGCACACGTTTACGCATCAGAAATCTCATATTTATAGCCTAAATAATGATAAAGAGCTATTTGATCAACACTATTAAGTGCGCACTAAAATCGATCAACAATATTAAGCTACTAGCTGAAGTACCCGTCGTTGACGAGTTAGTACATAATGCAAATTTTCGAAAAACTTGAATTTTCGTCAGCATTGTAGGTGTATAAAGAAAGGAAATAGTAGTATATTAGAAATAGTAAAGAAATAAAAATTATATCTTCTGTGTATTGTTAAAAGATTACACGTTTGGGAGTAACAAAGTGATCAGTAAATTTGACTACTATAGAGAATTTCTTTCGATTAAAAAAAAAATTTTTTTTACTCTGGTTGAATGAATTTTTCAAGTCATGAGGTCAACCCTAACCTGAAACTAAATTTTGCTTGATTCACTTTAGATATTTTAACATTATTCCTCGAAAATATTTTACGCAATTTTCACAAAATCAAAAAAGGAAAATAAACATTTTAAAAATTTATGTAAATTTTTCAAAAAATTCCGATTTTTGTTGTTTTATCCGTTGCTGATCGTGTTGCTAAACTTCATTGTATTCGGTTAATCCATTTTTTAAGAATGTGAGAACAAACATTTATACGATTTTTACAAAATACCAAAATCTATGAAATATGTAAAACTGTTTTGGCATCTGTAGTTCAAATTAACTTGCATCTAACATATTTCTAAATTTTATTCTATCCCATTCCCATTTTCAGGAATAGAGCAAGAATGTACTGAATTTTCACAAATCTCAAAATCTATTTAAAAAAAATTAGAATACTTTGATGCAAAGAGTTCAAGTGACCACCAGTGACGATACTAAATTTTATTTCACTCGCTTCAGTGGTTTATACGTAACCCATAAATATTTTCATATTTTGAACAATTTTTGCAAAATCACAAGATCTAATCAAAATTTTTAAACAATTCAACACATGTAGTTTTAGTTGAGTGACCACCTATCATGTCACTCAATTTCCTTTCATTTGCTTCAGTAATTTTTACGTGATGCGCGAACATAAATGTAAGCAGTTTGAAACAATTTTCGCAAAATCTCAAAATCTAATCAAAATTTTAAAAACATTTGACGCCTAAATTTTAAGCTGAATGACCACTCATTATGTTACAAAATTTCATTTCATTCGCTTTAGTCGCTATCATGTGATACACGAACAAAAATTTACGCAGTTTGAAACAATTTTCTCAAAATCTCAACAAGATTTTTTTTAAATTGTCTCCTATAGTTTAAGTTGAGTGACCACCTAAAATGTTACTCACTTTCATTTCATTCGCTTCTGTCATTTTTACGTGGTGCGCGAACATAAATCTAGGCAGTTTGAAACGATTTTCAAAAAATATCTAATCAAGATTTTTTAAAAATTCGACGCCTATATTTTAAGTTTAGTGATCACCTATTATGTCACTAAATTTCATTTCATTCGCTTCAGTCATTTTTGCGTAATGCGCGAACAAGAAAAGCAGAATGGACATAATGGCAGAATGACAGACAAACATTTTTTTTTTTTTTTTTTTTTTTTTTTTTTTGAGGAGCGTACTGGATTCCAAGGTGCTTGAAACCGATAGAAAACGAAAAATTTTTGAATTCCAGGTAGCGTACAGACAAAAGTCTAATTTTATTTATATAGATTTGCAAACAATTAAAAAATATATTTTATTCATTTTTCCCCACGAGATAATAAAGAAATTTAATTAACCCTATCGATATCGAAATTTTTTATTTGCAATTAACAAGAAACATTCTGCAAAACTAATATGTTTAATGCCCAAATGAAGCACTCGGGTACATACAATTACACTAAAAAGAGAAAAATAATCATTAACTAAAGCACAGAATTTTGCCATCGAGGTTTGAGAGGCTTACAACTAAAGTATACAAACTTATACAAAACTTGTACAACTGCGTTAAGAGATATCACTATGAAGATAGAGAATCGTGTAATCACTTTTGTTGTGTGTGTGTGTGTGGTAGCAGGGACAAGATATAAATGCATTTTTCACTACTCAGGCAACACTTCGCACCAAAATTTCGTCTGAGAACCACCCAAATGTATGGAGCCTTCACTACCACAGCGTATACACTAATATATATACGTGAATCTAAACTCTTGGAAAACATTTTAAGAGGTGGTAGGGCACATAATAAGGAATCGGAATCACAAAACAGTAGGGGTCGCCAACATCGTCTTCATGTAGCTGTTAATAATCACCTTGGAAAAGGTGCTGAAACAACAGAGCACTTTCCGACCATTGTTCGTCAGAAACTAATACTAATGTATTTTTCTCCGAAAACAGAAGACTAAAATTCACAGTCTGAAAATTCTATTTTATTTCATGGATAAAATGCTTGGAGACGAGCCTATTATTTATGAAACTTGGTTAAGAAACTAGACGAGCACTTCAATACTTTTCACAAAGTGATTATTACCGGGGTAAGTGAAAACTGCGTTTTTGACCCCACATTGCTATGTGATTCTGATTCCTTATTATGTGCTCTAACACCCATTAAAGTTTTGCTCAAGAGTTTAGATTCATCCTGTATATATATATATATATATATATATATATATATAATTGGTATCAAGTGCTACCTGGATTTCCTTACTATGTAAGTTTATTTTTCACTTGCTCGATTGATTATCTTGGGATTCCATATTGCGTAAATTAGTATTTAAATTTTAATATTAATTAATTTAATAATTAAATTAGGATTCTATATTACAACTCTCTCTCTCTCTCTCTCTCTCTCACTCTCTCTCTCTCTCTATCTCTCTATATATATATATATATATATATATATATATATATATATGTGAAATGACACTTCGGATTAATCAGGAATAACGATCACAATCACGAAGTACATTTAATGCGGACGAATACATTTACAATTACAAACAAACACTTAAAGCAAAAAAAAAAATCATCGTTCGTGAAAATCAGTCCGTCTTAAAATAAAACAAACTTACGTCTTTCAAAGTTACTAAAGTCAGTAGCGGACTAACGGGGGGGCGGTCCGCCCCGGGCCCCGACTGATAAGGGGCCCCCTAAATCGTTAAAATTTTTAAATTCCAGTCTCACTTTTTACTTTCCGAACATGTACCATGTAAGGAAAGTATTGTAATCATGAAAAAATTCGACTTCGAGATTTTGGTGTTTTTACACGTTTTGAGGGCTTCTGAATCAATTTGTGTGTGTGTGTGTGTGTGTGTGTGTGTGAGTGAACACGATAGCTCCTGAACGGAGCATTCGATTGAGCTCAAATTGGATATATATGTCATAAACCACCGTCGCAAGACCGGTATTGATTTTGGTGTGTATAGGACTTATAGTTTTTCTACAGGGCTACGACAAAGATTTCTTTTACATTATTGCCTATGGGGGAATTTCTTGAAAGTGCGCTAGCGTTTAAACGGTAAATTCTATTGAGCTCAAATTGGGTATATATGTTATAAACCACCGTCGCAAGACCGTTATTGATTTTGGTGTACATAGGACTTATAGTTCTCCTACAGGGCTACGACAAAACTTTCTTTTATATTATGGCATAATGGCACAAGGGGAGAAATTCTTGAAAGTGCGCAAGCGTTTGAACGGTGCATTCGATTGAGTTTCAATTTGGTATATATGTTTGAATTATTCATCGATTAAAATTTATTTATATGCTTGGTAATGATCTTAATCGTAAGTGTTCGGAAAGTCGAGTGGAGTCACTCCAGATTTTTTTTTTTATAAAAACTTTTTTTTTTCTTTCTCCCCTCCTTTAATGTGCGGGTACTCACTCATCAAGCATTCGCCACTACAAAGGCCCGAATTACTGTCCATTTCATCATGGGGACACCCAGTGGATGGACAGCATTACCTCCTATGAAGCGATGGACAAGTTAACATCCATGCCCAAGCGGGATTTCGAACCCAGACCCAAGGCGTGATAGAATGGTTCTTTAGTCGCTACACCACCTGGGTGGCTTTAGAAGAATGTTAATGTTCAAGATTATACCGAAATCTCAACAGACGAAGCCAAATAATCCAGGGGCCCAGTATTATTAAGAGATTTGAAGTTCTAGTCTGAAAAATTCTAGTGACTATACCTAAATGTGTCAGCTAGGTATGACTGTATAGGGAGCCTCGGCCTAGAGGCCCCTACGAAGGCGCCCATAAAATGGGGGGTCAAAGTAGGTCGCTTGTCTTCCCCCCTCCTAGAGTTTTAGTGCATTGTCTAGAATGTAAACAAAATTGCACTAAAAAGCAAAATCAGAAATGAAATTGTTACAAGTGTGAAATTTGCCCCGCTCTAAAGAATTTATTTGACGTCCCCCCCCCCTCCTACCCTAAGTTTTTTTTCCATAGGCCCAGGGATAAATAAGAGAGCTCAAGTTCTAATCTGAAAAATTCTAGTGACTTTACATATATATGGGTCAGCAGGGTATGAATGTATAGGGGCCCCCGAACAGTGCTTAGGTCCTCCTATTGTCTTAGTCACGACCTGTATGTAAATTATTTTTTACATAGGAAGACCTTTTTTATAATCAAAATAGTGAGAAGCTACAAAAGTTTTGCAGGACTCTTTTCATTCCATGGCGAAATTATTTCCACGATACTCAAAATCAATGACCGACGCAAACGTTTTAGAGAATTGTCCAAGATAAGCAAGAATTTCCTAGAAACACTTAACACCTTTCTACAATAGACAGTTGTGCCATTACATGATTGGGGACCTTAAATTAGCTGTTGCCATGTAGCAGCTACCACGTCTAATTTTGAGGTATGTGAATAAAGTTTTGGACTGTGTACACAAGCTTTACTAGCTTATTATAATGGAGTTAATGGAGTTCCGTATTAAAGCCTTTCTTGTCCCTAATCAAACTGAGCATCTTCGATTCGTTATGTTCGTGCCACAGATCACGAATGCGTTGATGTAGTGCACTCTTTTTTTACGGAACATCTTTTATAGACAAATAATGCTATTTTAGTAACTTAGTAGCAAAAAAAGTTCATAAGACACCCCTAGAGAACGTGCCATAGAAGTAGGGAGGCGTGGTGGGGTGAATGAACGAATTGTGTCTCAAATTCAATATAACTACTTTCCCTCCCCTTTTTTTAAAGGGAATACGTCTTTAAATTTGCTTCCGCAGTGGGAGGCAATTCAGAAAATTAATGATAACAAAATCAGGGAATACAGTTTGATTTTGCTGATATGCTGTTTGATGTTGCACTTATTTATCTGTCATCTACATCCAATCGCTATAGCTATTTTCCTTGCAAAATAAGTTCAATTTTATTCTTTTTTTTGGGGGGGGATCACTTAGGCTGGGCACAAGGAAATTGTTCGAGGTGTCCAACTTGGGAATTGCTTCAGTATGTTCCCCCCAATGTAGTTATTATTATTATTATCACTGTTTCTCACACGATGCTTGATTGATAATCCATTTAAGACACATTGCAAGAGCAAATCCGGTAAAAAAAAAAAAAAAAAGTTTCCATCACTATCTCAGAATTTCATGAATATTTTTTTTTTCTTCTTGTGTTGCCTTACACAAGGAAAGACACAAGGAACACAAGGAAATCTGAAATATTTTTGATTTTCTTCTTTTAATTTTGGAGTTATGGGGGGGGGGGGGGGTTCCAAAGTCCCAACAGGAGCGACGTAGAAATAATTTCGGTCATTTTTGCCACGTTATTGTCTCGACTGTGACTGGCTCTGAGGTGCTTCGGAGAATTTTTTCTTTTAATCTGGTAATATACCTTGAATATTAACAACTCATATTGAAAATTCATTCGAAGATAGTCAGAGCCCCCAAATATTTCATGAAAAATACAGTTTTTAAGAATACTTTAAATGTTGGTTCTGACGTGATATAGGAAAAAGTTTTGCACAGTGCAGTTATACATCTTTATATAAAGTGAATCCAGTGTTTAAAATGTTTGAAGGCCTCCAGGGATTCTCGGTACGGGGCCCCAAACATGGTCGTTAGCACTAATTTATACAATTTCGAAGGACTGGTACAGCTGGCGCCGACTTCCCACATGAGAACTATTGGCATGGAGATGTAGCATCAACCTAGTATTTTCATATTATGAAAAAACATTTTTTGAAGCTACAACTGTTTCCAAGAAAAATCCCAAAAAGTACCTCTCTATTTGGGACATTCCACTCACACGCATGGAGCATTTCGTCCTTACTTTTAGAAGTTTAATCGACTAGAAATACCACAGAAAATTAAACTTAACCTGCATTTATCACAAATAGTTCTTTTTTCCTCTGAAAGCTACACTATGACTATTCCTGAGTATCATAAGCTAAAATTCATGCATATAGCATAATTTACAGGGGCACTCAAAATAATTCATAAATAATGTTATAACTTTCTCCATTCGCCAACTGAGGGGAAAAATACTATGTAAATGTAATTCTACACATACCATATCTTATACTTCATTTAAAATAAATAAAAAGTAAATAATATTGCGATTAAATGACGTTGTCACAAATCTACATAATTTATTTCTGACTTGTGTACCATTTTACAACAAAATCGGCAAACACCATTTCAAGCAAAAAGTAACATGTAAAAAAAAAAAAAAAAAAAAATTATCAGGTTATTTACGTACTTTTTTTATAGAGTCTATTGTCATTGATTGTGAGCTGTTTTGATACTTTTTACATTAGTAATGGTAAATGGAGCAACTGAAGTAAATTTAATTCGACCAAAAAAAATCTTGTCTACAGTAATTATTTCTGCGGCATCTTCTAATTAAATATTTTAATTAATGCCCTTTCAATCGCTTAAGCATACTGTTTTAAGGTGATACCTTGCTTCTCAGATGAAGTTTAAAAAAATCTTTCACAAAAATGTTTATTTACTGTAAATGTATACATACATGATAAATAGCAACTCTTGCATAGCTACGAAAGTATGCCAATAATGGCTTTAAACATAGACAAAATGTCTATTTTTAGTCATTTTGACAGTTCGGTTGCAATTTCTGTCATAATACACTATATTTTATAAAAAATAAAATCCACTTAGTTAAATTTGATGATATTTCTTTGCTCATTTCTGCCTTTGATAATTTTTAGCTTTAATTTTACAGAAATCTTTACATAATCCATAGATTGTATATTAATAATTGTCTAAGAAATTTGTAGTATTGTATTGTAATTTAAATGAATCAAAATTCACTACTTACTTTTCAGTATGTAATAATTTTAATGTCTTGTGCACCAGCAATTCTTCATTGCGTTTTGTCCTCTATGTCTTTTAACAAAATACATTTTCTAAGCATTTTTTACTCTTGTATTAACTGTTGTAAGGAAACCACTGAAATTACATTTTTTTTTTTTCAAATCAATAGTTATCTAAATCTGTACTGTATTTTAAGTTTATATTTATTATAACAACCTTTTATATGTAACTAATATATTCGCTCATGCAATGTCTTAGTAGAATTTCGAGATACAAATAAGGTTTTTGGAATGTCATTGTAAACATCAATTATTAGTTAAATACTGCAAAATTTGTTAAATTAGGTGTCTTCTTTTTGGCTTAAATAAGCATATCTCTGTTTCAAAAACAATTTGTTAGATTTTATGCTTTACAATTTTATATTTATTTAAAAACAACTTCTTTCAATATGAATGTAATTCTTTAATTGTAAGAAATGTTGATTGTATAGTATAGTTTCTCTACGTCTTTAATGGTCCATTTTTGTGTAAATAAGACCTAAGCACTCGTTCTTTGAATATAAATATAATATTTAATAAATCAAATATAGAGAAATTTTTGTCCATTAATTTCAGCAGAAGTGATTATAATTTAAAGAATACTGAAATTTGAAGAAACACTAAAATATATAAAATGTGTGTAAAGAACATAAATTGTATCTTACAACTAATCACATAAAAATTCCAGAAACTAAAAAGCAATTTACTAAAAATGTAATAAGTTTACCTTGAGCGAGACTTTTTATTTTAAAAATGTTTAAATCAGTATTCTATTATTATTATTATTATTATTATTTGCTAATTCTCTAATCTAATGGTTATCAATCTTTGGATTGCTATCTCAAATGGGGTCGCAAAAAAATAACCCTGAGATCACAAGGTGGATTTAAACGGAATCGAAAGGTACCGAAATATTTTTCTTCTAAAAACAGATTTCCGTTGAATAAAAGTGTCTTCAACAGAATGAACTATTTCTTTTCAAAACAATTTTAAGTTTAAGGTTCAGTGGTTTAGGTATGTTTTAATATGCGAAGTGTAGGTATGGTTAAAAGTTTTAAATGTACAGAGTTATGTTATCATTATTCCTATATACTTTGAGCCAGCCGGTACCAGCAAAATAAAATGAGTTTAGTTTTACGCGAACTGATTTACTAATTTTCTACGAACCAGTCAAAGCAGACTATTTTTCGATTTTACCAAAATGTAAAAGTAAAAAAAAAAATGTTTAATAGAATTTTTTTCAGTTATGAATGTTAGCTTTCAAATGCAATTTTGAGTTAAAAAATACAATCTTGAAAGGGGGGGGGGCTAACTCGGAGACCGCCCCGGGCCTCACTTAGCGTTAGTCCGCCACTGTCTAAAGTCCATTACGAAACACAACACACGGCATTCTATTCTTTTCCCTCCCATGAAGCTTCCCTCCTTTTCTCCTCGTCGTCGCCCGAGTTGAGAAGTCGCGCGGCTGTTGGCAGCGCAGAGGGTTCTGGGAGCTGCTGCTGACGTCATTCCCGCAACGCGAGAGGCAGGGAAATCTGAGGGTATTCACATATATATATATATATATATACTAGCTGAAGTACCGTCGTTGACGGGTTAGTACTGAATGCAAATTTCCAAAAAGCAAGAACTTTCGTCAGCATTATAGGAGTACACAGAATGCATGCCATGTAATGGTAGTATGTTGCCAAAATAAAGAAAGCGAAGTTATAATTTTTATGTATTGTTAAAATATTACAGGTTAGAGAGTAACTAAGTAATATCATTTCATTCGCTTTAGTCGTAATTATGTGATGCGCGAACGAATATTTACGCATATTGAAATAATTTTCGCAAAATCTCAAAATCTAATCAATATTTTTGAAAAATTGGAAGCCTAGAATTTAAGTTGAGTGACAACCTATCATGTCACCAAATTTCGTTTTATTCCCTGCAGTCTTTATTTTGTGATGCTGGAACAAAATTTCAGCATTTTAAACTCAAAATTTAATCAAAATATTTTTTAAATTCAACGCCTATAAATTAAGATTAGCAACTACCTATCATATCACCAAATTTCGTATCATTCGTATTAGTCGTTATTACGTGGTGCTTGAAGAAATATAAACGAATTTTGAGAGAATTTTCACAAAATCTAATAAAAATGTTTAAAAAATTGGACACCTATAGTTTATGTTGAGCAATCATCTATCATGTGGCTAAATTTCATATCATTCGCTTTAGTCGTTATTATGTAATGCGTGAACAAAGATTCACTCAGTTTTAAACGATTTTCGTAAAATCTCGAAATCTGATCGATTTTTTTTAATTAAATGCTTATAGTTTAATCTGAGTGACCACCTATCATTTCACCAAATATCATTTTTTCACCTTCGCAGTTATTACGTGATGTGCGAACACAAATTTACCCAGTTTGAAACGATTTTCGCAAAATCTCAAAATCTAATCAAGATTTTTTTTTAATTCGATGCCAATGTTTCAAGTTGAATTACCACCTATCATGATACCAAATTTCATTTCAATCACTTCAGTCGTTTTTACTTAATGGTCGAACACAAATTTACGCAGTTTGAAAGGATTTTCGCAAAATCTCAAAATCCAAGATTTTTTAAAAATTCGACGCCTATGTTTTAAGCTGAGAGACCACCTATCATGACACTATCATTCGCTCACATTTCATATCATTCGCTTCAGTCGTTTTTACGTGATGCTTGAACAAAAAAAGCGTCACGGACTGAACGACAGAACGACAGACAGACAAACTTTTTTTGAGGGTCGCACCGGATTCCCAGGTGCTTGAAACGGATAGAAATCGCAAAATTTTTGAATTCCAAGAAATGTACAGACAAAAGTCTAATTTTATTTATATAGACTAGAATAATGCATTTATGCCTATAAAAATTAAATCTAATAACGTAATCATAATTTTTTAAGTCAAAAATGAATTTATATCTTCATTTAAAGTGAAATTGAGCAAATACGTGTAATGCAAAATATCAAGTGTACATTATTTCAGTATTACAACAAAAAGAGATCAATATTAGCAATTTAATTAATATTATTTATTTTTCTCTGTATTGCCTGTTTCTCCAAGTGCAACGTTGTTCAACTTGTGAAAGCTCCGATTAGAATATTTAATACGATAACCAGGAATAATTAATGAAGTTGAGCATATTAATTGGAAATATATTCATTCAAACAGCTATCTAACTTCGTCTCCTCAATAGTATAGCTTTAGATTACTAACTTCCATTCGTTAGTTCGTCTTGCTAACTCTGCCTGTATATGTGGTTTCTTAGCAAGGTGACTGCAGTGAAGAAGAAACCAACATTATCAAACGATAGTTCCGTGCTTATTCATTTCTTTAATCATTGTCACTTACTAATGAAGCTGTGAAAGAAGGGGGACATTTTTAAGGATTTGTTTTAGTTGTCATGATACAAAACGAGAATTTTCAATACTAAGCTATTGTTTTTTTAAGTATATAAATCCTATTTTTTTGTAAGTTTTAGAAAATTCTGATCTTTAGATTTCAACTAATATTTAATTACATGAACTCATGTAATTTATAAATATATATGAAGTTGCTACTTGTGTTAAAGTATTCAATAGGGTGTATTGCAATCAGTTAACAAAAAATGCTTTAAAATTTCTTTGAAAAATGCATAAAACAGTTCAAAACGTAGAATTTTATAGAATAAAATTCACGACAAATTTCAGAAAATGGACATTTTCTAGGTGAGCAAATTTGGAGCTTCTAATTGTATTTTTTCAGGCTCAGCGTAAGAATATATAACTTAAATTAGTTTTCTGCCATCTAATGCTTTTCAACAAATAATTTGTTTAAAAAAAATACTTTTGAAATGCAACAAAATTTATAAAGATTTCTTGTTGCTGTTTTTAATGCCCCATATAGATCCTCCATATGGAGCGTCCATGGGCGAAATTGAGCGACTTCCATTTTATTGAGTTCCAGTGCGAAGAATACCGATTTAGCTCAGGATCTCCAAATTTTGAACCAAGCCTGATGACAGACCACTCCTGGATTGTTGCTCCCTGAGGTACCGACATGGAGGACATTGGAATCACGCCAGATTTTAAGTAGCGTACGCGATCACAGTACTCCAGTCGAAAGAGCTTCTCACAGTAGCGTAGCCAGAAAAAAGTTTTAGAGGGGGTTGGCACTGATGTAACGGATAACCTACATTATGGATAGCATTCTTCATATCAATAATAGAACTCAGCTAAATTTTAGGGGGGTTCTGACACCCAAACCCCCTCCTCGCTACGCCACTGGCTTCTCATTCTCTCAAGTGCTGGCCGAAATCAACGCTGCTTCACTTTCGGTGTTTGTAAGGGAACTGAGCTTCTGGCGACTGGGCCACTGCGAGACTTGCTTAAATTAATTAAATGATGCACAAATCCGTAGCCTGTTCAACACTCGATAAATCTTTAAAAAAGGGAACTAGAGCTCATTTCTCTTCACTATAAAAGCCTGTTCTGAAGGCAGAAGAAATCAAAAGAACACCGCTCTGTTCCGAACCAAAGTGCTAGGCGAATAATGCGATTAAAAGCTGCCAAAGTTAGAACACCAATTACTATACATACACCCACAGTTATTCCTCAATCACAGCCCGTAGTGGGGCACACGCTTTAGAACGCCGCCTCCCCCCTTCCCTTTCCTCCTCTTCTGTTATGGAAAGTAACACGCAAGTACTGCAAAGACACTCGCCTCTTTTTGAATAACAATAGCCAATCTTGAACGCACGACTGAGTTTTAGAATCCAAGCGACAATTTAAAAACATTTTGATACGGAGCGTTGACCGAGCGCCGTAGTAACAGAAAGGAGAGAAAAAAAATAACCACCGTAGTAATCTTTTTTTAAAAATACGAATAGCGGGCTTTTAAACAATGAGCATCGTTTGCTAGAGAAAATGGTGCCCAATTTGGAAAAGAAATAAAAACTGGATCACGATGGTGGTGTATAATAGCTTTTAGTAAATTGGGTGTTATCTTCTAAATCCTTTGTGATAAATAATTACATTTCATCATATCAAAGTGTTGAAAAAAGGTATATTTGCATGGATTTGGGTAATTTATGTATCAGCTTTTTAACCGGAATGAACTGCGAAGCCTTTTGAGGTACTTCAAATAATTGATTCCATGGTTTAGAATCTATTAATGTCTCTGCATAATAACGTTTCTCAAAAACTTTATAAAGTTACGCCCCACTTACTTCTTTATCTTTTTTTTTAAAGTTATATTTAGCTTAGTTATCTGTTTTCATGATCTGCCTCATTTATAGCTAAAGATATGAAATGTACTTGGAATCTACATTTATATTACAAACAGTTAAACTTTAAATATTCAGAGGAAACTAAACTTTCAGTTAATGTGTGTATCACCTGCAGACAGCAAAATTTTTTTTTTTTTTTTTTTTTTTTTTTTTCCCCTAGCATTTCAGTCAGCAGACTGTCTAATTTCAGTTTAATTTTGTCTTCGATCGATAATCTTCAGTTCCTGTGCATAGGAGATTTGGAGCGTCAGTTAAATATAGGAAATTTTTTTTAACATTTTCCACGACGAGTCTTGGATATATTTAGTTTCCAAAAAGTTTGAAAAAAATCATGCTAAACGCGTAGACTCTACAGTACTTTCCAACGTAATATTTGCGCTTACGTTAGTTTTTAAAGGATATTTAATCCGTTAGCTCCCACCGTCACAAAGAACCAGGTAAACGATTTTTCTTCTATGCCCATCACTGATTCGTGGGATGAGTCTTTTAATGTTCCAGCTGTGGCTTAACCTGTGTAGCGTCTTTGCAATAGTGGGAGCGAACAGATTAAAACCTATAAGATATTAAAGTTTTCATTTTAATCACTGCCCTTAGAACATAAATGTATGTCTTTCTTTTGATGGTACCTGTAAAGGAGTCTTTTACAGCCCTGATGGCACCTTGCTATCATTGTTACGCTCACTCTTTTCGATGGAGAGCATTTCTTTTTAAACTTCTCTAATATCTATTAATTTTGTTCTAATAATCGGACTTACTGTTATTCTAACAGTAATTCACAACCATCAGATTCTTTCTTTTATTGTTGTTTTTTATTAAAATTGTTCCAAGATAAGGTAAAATGTAGTCCAGTCAAATTACACATCGTACCTTGCAAAAGGTGGGGTAGAAGATTTTCTTTTTTAATTTGTACATAGTAGTGCCAATATGAAAAAAACAAATTATCCAACATGAGCGACCCCGGTAGAACTTTTGGCGTTCGAAAAACAGCGAAAATTTAATAATTTTTGAGGATTTTTTCAAAATCTCTCAGAAATGGTTGAATTTAGAAATAATTTTCTTTGTAAAGTTTAAAGAGGATTAAATTTCCTACAACTTTCATAATTGAAACTTTTTTGTAGCATAAAAAGCAAGTACGTTACAGCTTCTTGAATGTTATATTTTTTTTCAATTTGATGGAAGAAATCACGGATGATGCGTAAAAACGCATTGAAGAACTGAGAAAAAGAAGAGGCACAAGGGACGTTCGTCACTAGGCTTCGGAAAATATACGCTTCCCCTTTCGCACAAAGATTTTCCTGTTTCTCTCCCCCCCCCCCCGAAATCTTCGCAGAATCTTCGAAAAATTCCGAGGAACCTGCTAAGCTGACTTAAATTTCGAAAATCGAATTATTTTAGAAGATATTAATAAAAAACTGAAAAAATAAACATAATGGTTACCAGATTTGGCATAAAATCATTCATTCCTTTGCAACAAAGCGTTTCCAAGTATCTAGAATCGCGTGAAATTTACAAACATGAGTTAGAATTACGCCCATTTTACGCCAAAATAAAAACTATATGAAATAAGTAACTCAAAATGTGTTACACAAAGTTGACAATTTTCAAATAGTAAGTTCGCTTAGACAACAGGAGTTTAGAATTAGCGATTATTCGTTTTTCCAAAGCCGAATAATTAATATCTTGAAAATTAAAAATAATTAAAATGCAGATTATTTTAAAGCCGGTTCGGTCCAGCTGAATTATTTGCTACCAGTAGAAATATTGGGCGCGTTAAATATGCCATTATAGCAGTTTAGTACACTTTGGATATTTGCTAGCACGACGAGATGGTGTAATTCGTGGTGCTAAGTACGCCAATCTGCAAACGATTATGTAAATGAAAAAATGGATAACGGTTTTCCGGTAACCTTAAATGAACAGTAATTGTAGGTTGTGAGCATGTGTAAATCGCCAAATAATGAAAAGTCGCCATTGGTGGCAAGCTATCCTATCTGTTCCGTAGCTTTTATTAACTTTACATGTACGCAAGTCGCCAAATAATGAAAAATCGCCATGGGTGGCAAATTCGCAAGGCGTCCAATAGGTTTTACATTATTAAAAATACAGCTGAAACAGATGTTCTGATTTTATTACGCTTTAGCTCCTAATTAATATAACTTTTGAATGGCAACATTAAATATCATTGTGTTTCTGAGGAGTGGAAATCATTTTTCCAGCGATTATAAGCGGAGTCCGCACTCCAGGCGGAGTACAGCTCAGGACCCGTACAACACGATTCCCATAACAAAATATCTTCCGTGTTATGAGGGGGAGGGGGTCTACTGTAGTGTGAAGTTTAAATTTTTATGTACCAATGAACATGCAAGAACCAAGCAATGTGTAGCTCAGTAGCATTCTATCTGATCCAATCTTCGGGTTTTGTCTGTTGAAATTATGTCTTTTTTTACGAATATGCCTTATTAGGGGCCGAATGCCTCATACGAAAAGCGAGCGTAGGGAGTCTGGGGGCCTTGGCCCCTCCCCTAGTGATTGAAAATAAAATAAAGATTTTGAAGGAAAAGTAAAAAAATTTCAAATATGTAGTGCAAAACGTCAAAATGAAAAAAAATCAGTGTTTTTTGAAGGATTCAAAAGAAGTGACAATTTACAATGTATTTTGAAAATTATTTAAAATACATGTATTTGCTATACTGCCCAACTCAGCATGAGACAATTAAAGTAACAGACAAATAAATTACGGAATTAGAAATTTGTTTTTTATTTATTTTCTTTTTCTTTTTCTTCTTCAGTCTCGCATTGTCTAAAGAAACCAACATTCCATTTTAACAAGTGTTTTTAGCTATTAATACTATTAACTTTGCGCTATGGAATAGCTGATTTCTCATAATTTTTTTCGGTGCATTATACTTTTAAAAAAGGAGGCTATTCTATTTTTGAAACATGCAAAATAAAATCATTAAAATCCCTTATATTTAATGTCAAAGGTTTAATGTTAACCAAGCCTCCACTTCTTAGAGATATTTCATTTCTTTCGAAATATTTAGATTCTTTAATATGGCAAATAAAAGTAGCACTTTGTGAGTGATTCCACCTTTTACACCTTTGGTTCCCCTACTTCCATTCCATCTATTTTTCTTTTCTTTCTTTTAATGGACATACATTCAATAAAGTTGATAACATCAGAGCTTCAAATAATTTTCGTTTATAGAGAATTTGCATTCTTTTTCACTACGTACACTACAGATTAATTTACTGTCACTTTATTTTTACTGTCTGGTAGATTATCGTATTCCTCGAAACAAAATGTTAATTACTGATTACCGGCTCGCATCATGAAAAATCATTGTCAGATTTGAAGTGGCGTATGTCTAGTTCCATAACTTTAATTAATTTCGCTTGCACTATTGTTTGTAAAGGAAAAACAAGTTTAACCTATCAGATTGAGATGTTATGCTGATTATCCTAAAGTTCAATCTTCATTTTAAAAGAAATTACTTCGTTGATTACATCTTCTAATAGAGAATAGAACGTGTGTATGGTAATCAAAGATACAATGTGTATTAGAAGAAGAAAAAAAATATCAGTCAAATTTTTTCAACATGTCGATGCAAATACGTTATATTATTGCCTTAGTCTCAAAATCAATTTATATTTATTAAATACTAGCTGAAGTACCCGTTCTTCGCACGGGAATGAATGGACTTTTTGATACTACGATTTGTGGTGATTACTATTTATTGTAATAAAGAGATATAGCAAAATGGATATCGCATTATATTGTGTTCAATAACCATGCATACCGAATTTCAAGGCAATTGTTTGTACGGTGCAGAAGACCATGCGGCGTAGCGCAATCTAGTGGCGAGTATTAGCAAAACGGATACGGCGAAAATATTCTTCGCATTCAGATATCGATGTATACGAATTTTCATGACTATCGGCTGGACAGTCCTGAAGTTCATGTGTTGACGCGACATCTAGTGGCAAGTTATAGGAAAATGGATAGCGCCAAACTCTTCCCCGTGTTCAAATATCTATGTATACCTATTTTCATACCGATCATTTGCACAGTCAAGAAGTGATACATTGCAGGACCATCTAGTGGTTAATTAAAGTAATGATTTGCTACAGCGCCGTCAAGTGGCGAGTTATAGCAAAATGGATAACGCCAAAATATTCTCATTGTTCAAATAGCTATGTAAACTGATTTTCATAGCGACCGTTTGAATGGTCAAGAATTTGGCCTGCTGCAGCGTCATCTAGTGGCGAGTTAAAATAATAATTAATGCATTGCAGTGCCATCTTGTGGTGAGTAACATCAAAAGGAACGCAGTTAGGATATACTCTTCGTGCTGAAATGTGTAAATATAAGAAATTTTATGCCGATCGGTCGAACGGTATAGAAGTTGATGCGTTGCAGCGCCATTTAGCGGAAAGTTACAGCAAAATGGATACTGAAAAATATTCTCCGTGTTGTAATATCCGCGTGTACCAAATTTCATCGAAATCGGTTGAACGATATTCGCATAGTAAACGGCTAAACGGAATAGAATTCGACGTTCTGCTGCGCCACCTAGTGGCAAGTTAGAGGAAAACGGATAGCATAAAAAGCTTCTCAATGATAAAAGACTTAGGTGAACCAAATTTCATGGTGCAACGGTGCTCAACGGTGCTGGAGTTTTTCAACCTCATACACACATACCATCATTCATTTTTATCTATAACCAGTGTCATTATATATCCCAGTCACAAATAAAATCCAGTTTCAAATCTAAGCCTCGCCAAAGTGCCAACATACGCCATTTTGCAAGCGTTTTTTCAGGAAATCATTCGAAGCATTGATTTAGCAGCAATCAATATGGGAAATGGTTCGACCGCCAAAAAGTAAAGCACGCATTTATTTGAGAAGTGGAATCCCTTAACACAGCCGAATTTTTTAAAATTATCAATTATAACGTGTTTTATTCATCGTTACTCCGATGTACTAAATGAGAAGATTTCAATTTTTTGAATTTGGCGGAATTCCTCCAACTTAAATCAATGTACTCAATTGGCGAGAATTCTGAAGATAGATCCCTTGAAATCCCTTAATAAGTGCATTATTTCTTCAAGGATCATTAAAATTTAAAGCTGTATTCTAATAAAACCTTTGCACTTGTTTTCAAAAATCTATTTCCTTAAGCTCTCAATAAATTGCGCCAAGCCGAAAACTGTGCAAACCGCTAGAACTCACTTTCTCGGCATTTGAGCCATTTTATTTTTTCGCCAAACTAAAAAATTTTACGTATTAGCCTCGGAAATCTTCAATTCTTATTGTTTTGTGTATAAAACATTTCATTCCTGCTCCGATTTCCCATGCAGACGATATTATAATAAAAAAATAATAATCTTACAAATATAAACTAACAAAAAAAAATAATTATTATTCTTTTATTTTTACTTTGAGAATTTAAAACATTTTATTCGGCAAAATCGCCACACATGGCAACCACGATCCTTATTTCACACTTTTTTCACTACAGGGGTTACAATTACGGAAAGCTTTTTGCGTGGAGAACATAAAAAATCTCTTAAATTCCGGGAACGGGTGGACTTTCAAAGTTTTAAAGTGGACTATGATTTATTCTATATTATTTTACATATCTGTGCAAAATTTCAGGCTGGTAGGTCCATTTTTGTGGATTTGTATACAAATCAAATCCACAAACAAACAGAATTTCATTTTTATTTATAAGATACTAGCTGAAGTACCCGTTCTTCGCACGGGAATAAATGGACTTTTTGATATTACGATTTGTGGTGATTACTATTCATTGTAATAAACAGATATAGCAAAATGGATATCGCGTTATATTTTGTCCAATAATCATGCATACCGAATTGCAAGGAAATCGTTTGTACGAGGCAGAAGGCCATGCGGCGTAGCGCAATCTAGTGGCGAGTTTTAGCAAAACCGATACGGCGAAAATATTCTTCGCATTCAGATATCGATGTATACGAATTCTCATGACTATCGGCTGGACAGTCCTGAAGTTCATGTGTTGACGCGACATCTAGTGGCAAGTTATAGGAAAATGGATAGCGCCAAACTCTTCCCCGTGTTCAAATATCTATGTATACCTATTTTCATACCGATCATTTGCACAGTCAAGAAGTGATACATTGCAGGGCCATCTAGTGGTTAATTAAAGTAATGATTTGCTACAGCGCCGTCAAGTGGCGAGTTATAGCAAAATGGATAACGCCAAAATATTCTCATTGTTCAAATAGCTATGTAAACTGATTTTCATAGCGACCGTTTGAATAGTCAAGAATTTGGCCTGCTGCATCGTCATCTAGTGGCGAGTTAAAATAATAATGCATTGCAGTGTCATCTAGTGGTGAGTAACATCAAAAGGAACGCAGTTAGAATATATTCTTTGTGCTCAAATGTGTAAGTATAAAAATTTTTATGCCGATTAGCCGAACGGTATAGAAGTCGATGCTTTGCAGCGCCATTTAGCGGCAAGTTACAGCAAAATGGATAGTGAAAAATATTCTCCGTGTTCTAATATTCGCGTGTACCAAATTTCATCGAAATCGGTTGGGCGATATTCTCATAGCAAACGGCTAAACGGAATAGAATTCGACGTTGTGCTGCGGCACCAAGTGGCAAGTTAAGGAAAACGGATAGCATAAAAACCTTCTCCATCATAAAAGACTTAGGTGAACCAAATTTCATCGTGCAACTGTTACGATGGGCCCATATTAAAACATGAAATAAATGGATGAAATAATTTAAACCTTAGTTTGGCCGTGAAATAAGGTATGAAATAATTGGATTCATTGTTATAAAGACCCATCGGTAATTTATTTTAACTCATAAAGTTATTTAAACTGTTCTAAATAAGTATAAAATAAAATTTGATATTGCGTTGTGTTTTCTGAGGAAAGAAATAAATGGATTTAAAATATTAACTATAACAAACATTTATTAAATATAAAAATCTTATTTACATTTACAAAAAAATATTTAAACTGATCTCGAAAATGGCTTAATTTAGAACAATTAAATTATTATTGTTTACCAAAACACATTCTAACTACTTTAGCAATCATAAACAATATTATTAATTATTAAAAATAAGTCACTCAATATGGAAAGGATGGCAATTGGAATTTACCTGTAATCCGGTGCAGAGCAGTGATGATCATTTTTATTTTTTTATTTTCTAAACACACTTATTATACATAAATATCCACTAATGATGATCACATAAAAATTTACGGAAAATCTGCAAAAATCTGCTGAAATCTCAAAATCTAATAAAATCTGCAAAAATCTGTGGAATCTGCTGAAATCTCTGGAAATCTAATAAAATCTGCAAAAATCTGTGGAATCTGCTGAAATCTCAAAATCTAATAAAATCTGCAAAAATCTGTGGAATCTGCTGAAATCTGCCTTCTCTGGCTGTGCAGTCCAGTTTTGCTCAAATCTTCGTCCCCCATTTTCTTCCCTAAACTCGTAAATAATTAGTTTAGCCACTCTGTGGCTCCTAATTCTCCTAAACCGACCAGTTACTAACTCTTTTGCCCGAAATTTACCTCTCTCTAACTTGCCATTGGTCATTTCTCAATTCTCACACTTTCTCATTGGATTTCTACAGCCTTATCGTCAACACCTCCATGTTTTTCTTAAATTTTATTTTCAATTTTTCTCCCCTTGATGTTTATTATATTTTTTTCCTTTTCTGAAGCTTTGCCTACGAATTCTCACCGACCAACATCAAAAGCTTCCCGCAAATTGACCGCTACGTCCTGACCACAAAGGTCAGGCTTTTCAATGGTTCCCTCTTCTGTCGCGGATGCTCTCTTTGTAAAACTGCAAGGCGTCCCGCGATACACAAAAATGATTTCTAGCTAGCGAACATTCGTTTTTCCCACTCTTTTCAAAGAACGGCAAAAGATGAAATTTATATGTTCGACTTTCACCAAGATCTCTTTTAACTCTTCCGAGCGCAACGCTTAAAATTATTAATAAATTTCCTGTCCTGACATTTAGCTGAAGTACACTTTTCTATGATATCAATGACTTTTGCACGTGCATGAATTCCATTCCTTCCAACATTATCCCTTATTCTGTTGAATTCCGTATATTTTTTGAGACTTGCTTTTATTAAACTCCTGACGCAACTTTTGTGCTAAATTCTTTTGAGAATACCGCATGTTTTTAGTCGACCTTCAGGTGGTCACTAATGAACGGTTTTTAACACCTGCAGATTTTTCTGGAATCGCACTTTCTTAATAAAGGCTTTTTATCTGCATTGGGGCTGTATACAAATTTCTGCACATTACCTACAGGCTCAACCTAACAATCCTACCAAAAATCCCGTAAAAGAAAAAAAAGAGAAAAAAAAAAGAAAAATTACTGAAGTCCCACTAAATCCAATTGCCATTTGAGTGCTAACCATTGAATAGCTAATCACCTTTAGCTAACACAAGAAACACAAATATAGAAAAGATATGTGATACTGCACAATACACAAATAATAATAATAATAATAATAATAATAATAATATAAAGGGAAAAAATTAAAATAAACACTTTACATATAATAATGAACTCACAATAAATAGACAAAGTAAAATTATCCGATAGGGATGTTGCAAAAACACACTATTAGTGTGTACCAACGAAGAAAAATAATAATAGTAATGATAATAATAAACTGAAAACTTACAATAAATGATAAAAAAAAATTCCAGAAAGGAGAGAAAAGCGAAAAGAAAAAAAAAAGATTGAACCATAACGTTCGATTTTGACTACATGATAACGGATATTTTTACTTCATACGTATAATAAACAAAGTTAAATGAAATTACAGTGTTATCTGGATCTACAACAACACGTGACTGCTGATGAGATGAGTGTAATTAGCAGACAAGCAATAAATAGTGATGACCCTATTAATTTTAAATAATATATAGGAGATGCTAAAGTAGGCATCTTAAGCCAATCAGGCCATGAATATGGAGTAGTAGACGTAGCAGATTTTGTGTAATTTAAATTTAAATTTAGCAAGTCTACCGAAGGCTCATCCAAACAAAATTGAACAGGTTTACATTGTATTAACGTTTTGGACTTTAAGCACAGTTTCTCATCATAACATTGCTTATCTGCTAAAAATTTAATCAATAAGTCAGTCGAATCTAAATTTAAATGAACAGCTTTGGTATATACAGTTAATTGCTGGAAATGAATGTCCACTATTCCTGGTTCACACGTGGATTTAGCAATAATGTTCATTCGTGCCAAAAGTCCACAACGGTAACAGCCTGTAATTTGAATCGGCCCATCACTAAAGAATGGACAGACTGTGATCGTCTGCAGCTTGATTTTGTAATTTGTGAAATGCAGTTGCAGTCTAACTGCTGCAGAAAAAAGCATTGTAGATGTTAATTGTCCGTTTTTTATGTGAAACAAATGTAAGTTCCGCTCTAGAGGTAACGCTCTGTCTTTTGAAGCTCGGAGATTCTCTAGAGCATCAGGAGAATTAATACATCTAAGGGTGTCTTCAAAAAAATCACAGGTGGAAAGATTGGGGTCAAAGATGAAGTCTGTGGAAATGGAGGAGTTCGATTGTGTCGCCCAAATCTCTCCCGCTTTTGGGAAGTTTCGTGCACTTGCAGGGGAAAGATAGGCCTCAGAGGATTTTCCTACCCTTTGAATCAGCGAGTCGGTGATATGCAATTGGGGCTGATCATAAGCCCCTTAAGACACTGGAGATCTTTATACCAGTGTCCGTATATGTGTGATCTGTCACTGAAAGTCTCGTTAAGGTATTATTCTCGGTGTGAGTCACCGAGATATGATACCTACAAGTGTGTCCTGTAATTCTGGAGACTTCGTAGCTATGAAGCAAATCGGGGATATACCATGTTCGATGAAAGTTGCATGCTGCTCTGGTTAAAATGGCACATCCTACTCCGAGTCCACCCGCTGTACACGTGGAAACTCCCGGATATTCCCGGCTTTCGAGAGTCTCAGCTTCAAACCGTAGGCCACCTTTCCCTATGGATTTCGGAACACAGTGAATTCCACGTCCACAAAATTCATTGAAAATGCAGCTAATCTGAGATAAGTGCCGTGCTTTGACAGGGAAAGTGAAATATTCTCGTTCTGTGTGAAAATCGCAAGTTACCTCCTCTAATTTCAATTTCAGTGAGAAGAGGTGATTATTATCCTTATCTGTGAACCATAGGCAGGATTCTGATGAAATAGACGGTAAGGATATTTCCGCGGTAGTGTAAACTTCACATGATCGTGTGTTGTCCTGCAAAGTCTCACATGCACGTAATTCGGATTGTACAATTGCTTGGGTATTACACTCCGCTAACGTAAGTGGCACTAAACAAAGAAGAGTAATTAATACTATCTGATTTTGAAGAAGAGGAGCACCTCGAGCTGCTTGTCTTTCAAGGAATTCATATGTTCCTTGGGTAGTATCTTTGCCAACATTGCCTATAAAAGCGCCTAAGAGTAGTGAACAACGTGCAAGAAGTTTCAGTGCTCTGCCGCAGAAATTGGCGACAAATGCTAACGTTGTGAAAATGAAGATCACCGATTTTAATATTTGTTTAACAAATAAGAGAATAAACATAGCTATAAAAAGAGCTGCTGAATAAATAATGTATCGTAAAAATAAAGGCAGGCATTGAACATGTCGAAAGACCCCTGTGCAAAAAAAAAACAAAATCGTAGCTGACAAACAGATTTTCCTGCCACATGAATACTACCTGTAATGGTATGTCCATTGGTGTGAATGTAAATAATGTGTATTGTCGATTTGTACGACAACATTTCAAATGGAAGTATTATCAAGTTGTCGTCTGAGACATGAATTATTTGTTCAAAGTCTTCGTTTCGCAAAATAACACGTCCGCGTCCCGGCAAATGAAGAATTGGGTCCGTAAAATTCATCGTCAAATCGGAGTTCTGAAACACAGCTGCTTCTCCTTCCAACAACCTGCGACGGAGTTTAGAACGTTCCTGAAAGTTTTTGTCCAGCAGGCATACTTTCAATGTCAGTATCTGGGGATTGTAAATAAGCTTGTCAGTAGTAATTGCTACTAATTGCGTGGATAGATGCGTGAACTGGCACCGACAAGGAGCATTTGCTGTACAATTTCGCACTGCACAAAAATCGTCCGGTCCGTCGATTTCTTTATGCTCACAACTTGCCCTTTCTACCGAAGTGCATTTGTAAGTTGTAGAGGTGAGCGAAGTGATGTTGTTACACTTTAGGAGAAACTGAGATGGCTCCACAAGATCGCCACTTGGCGAAATTATAAACGACTGTTGCCCCGTAATGCAGCTATGGCAGGATCTAAATGCACAGGCATTGTCCGGCAGAGTAAACTTTGCGAGGGAATGCCGAGGATAATTTTTACAATGAAATTTGTCTTCTTTAAATTCACATAATTCTCCCTCGTGTTTGGCCTTAACTGCCACTGCACATACCAACAGGAACAAAACTGGAACAAGTAAACTCCAATTACCATCACTGAGTGACAATGACATATGTTATTAATATTAAGTAATAAATTACTAAAATCTCTCTCTCTCTCTCTCTCTCTCTCTTTTTTTTTTTTTTTTTTTTTTTTTGTGTGTGTGTGTGTGTATGTTATAAACGTAAAATCCAAACTTTCATTTTCTAATATCAAAAGTTTTTTTTATTTTTATTTTATTTATTTATTTATTTTTTTACCTAGCATTAAATTCATAATCTTGATTTTGTTTACCTCACTTAACCATGCTCATGTTAATGTAAGAGACAGAACACATAATAAAATTAAACACATCGATGACACCTCCAATGCTAATGTCCAATTCGAGAAAAAAAAAATCTTAGAATCTTTAATATTTTGAAATTCATTCAATATGAATCAAAATGCTATGCTATATATAATAATGATAATAATAATAATAATAATAGTTCAATTCATAGAGTAAAAAGAAAAAAAATAACAGCAATAACTAAAAGAAGTGAATGTATATAAATTCGAAGGCATGTAAGTATACTAAAAGAAATCTTGTATCTAAGTAAGCTTAATTATCCTAATGTATTACTAATTTGAGTTGTCCCTTATACTCCAATAATATTAAATAAAAATTGACTAAATGAAAAATATGCAAATGAAAGAAGAAAAAAAAATTCAGAAAATTGAAAAGTAATCACCTTATTTAGGTATTAGCGTTTCAAACAACTCATTATAGCTGGCCAGGTCTATAACTAACAACAAAACACTAATAACCTCTAAGTGAAAAACTTATCAATAACAAATTAAAGAAACCGAAAATAAACTTATTAAATTAATAAAGTAAGTACCTAGAATGCAATGACTATTACACGAGGAAAAAGAGGAGAGGGAAAAGAAGAAAAAAAAAATACCAAGAAGAGAAAAAAGAAATCGCAGGAAAATATATTGAACGTAATGTTGGACGTATTGAATCTATCTTGTAAGGCACATTAATTAATTAATTTATTTTACAAATTTTGAAGGATGTACTGCAAGAGAAAAAAAAAATTATGAACAAACTGTTACTACGAGGGGAAAAAAAAATCAAACATTATTCAGTGAGTGATAAAGACCAGTCAAACAATTTATCCGCGAGATTTCTTTCATGCGGTACCCCTTGGTGAGATCGTGACCTCAAATTGTATGAATGCGTTTGTGACTGTGCCGAGTTAGTAACCAAAGCATTGTCCGATAAATTTTGAGAAGCATCTATTTGATATAGCTCCGTGTCATGGGAGTGGAGGGAACGAGGAGGCGAGCTAGCTTCTGTCTCTGCCGTAGGGCATTGTGGTGTTTGGGGGTGAGAGATAGTATGCAATAATGCATCCTCTGCTGTCCATTCATCGAATACAGCATTCGGCTTTTTATTTTCGTGTAGCGACTGGACCTCTCTATTCAATTCCAAATCATTTTTAACTAAGAACTGTAAATAATCCAGTTCTTTCTTTCTCTCCACATAAGGTATCAGACGTTGTGAATGAACAGTTTGCGGTTTTACTTTCGGATTGACTGCGTCAACAATCGTATACAGTACCTTATTCTGGCGCTTTTGAATTCGGAAAGGACCCGTGTAATTTCTCCGCTTAGGGAGTGAAGAATGCCTGTCGCTTTCGGGTGCATATAAATAGACTAGCTGCCCATCATAAAAATCGCGGTATTTCGCTGTTTTTGCCTGATACTGTTCCTGACTTTCTGCTGCCTTTATTAAATTTTCTTTCACCTTTTCGAATGCATATTGTAATTGCCTTGTCTTTTTCTCGACAAAATCCTCATACGATGTATGTTGTGTAGGCGTTGGACTTTGTAAAATATCGCTCGGTAACATCGGATCGTAACTGAGGTGTAGATATGCTGGTTTGTCGTTGATCACGGAGTGCATACTGGAGTTATATAAGAGCGCATAAAATTGTATGTACTCATCCCAGTCCGAGGTACCTTCTGCGAATATGGATAAGGATTTTTTAATATTTGAGTTGATACGTTCCGATCCCCCATAACATTATCGCTGTAGTTTGTAATTTTGTTACACCCATACGATTACACAAATGTGAAAATAATTCGCTCTTGAAATTAGTGCCTCTATCTGTCAAAAAGTACTCTGGGAAGTCAAAAATACAAGCGAAATCGAGAAATTTTTCTGCTGTTGTAAGCGCAGATTGATCCGGTATAGCGTATAATTTAATGAATTTAGTGAAGTGACAAATAATCGCCATTATGTACTTATTTCCCTTTGGTGTTTCCGGTAATCTGCCAATAAAATCGAAAGAGACGTATTCCATTGGTCGAGATGGTATGTAATGTCTCTGAAGTGGTACGGGCGGTAATCGATTCGGAGATTTGAAGAAAACGCATTGTTTGCAAGTTTCTACATAGTGTTTGGTGTCTGAATATAAATGTTCCCAAAAATATTTTTCCCTAATTGCATCATATGTTTTTAAATGACCAAAATGAGGAAGGTGTTTTGCTGCCAATATGTGTGGTTTGTATTTATCAGGAATGACTATTTGTGTGACCTTTTGGGATTTGCCGCCTCTCGGTACGTAACCTGTATGTATTAATAAATCATTGTGAAGTGCATAATCTTTTAATTTGGTTGGTAAAGGACGTTCGCTTTTTAACTCGTCTATTATGGATTTTAATTTTTCATCGGCGTGCTGAGCTAATTTGATATCATCTGTGGCAGGCATATCTATTTGAACAGAATTGGCATAAAAGTCTCTAGAAAGAATATCCGCAACGTGGTTCTCTTCTGATTTAATAAGCTCGAAATTATAGTTATATTCATTAAGGAATGTGAACCATCGTGTAATCCTATTTCCTGGGGATTCCAATTTTGAAAGTTTTGTTAGTGCAGCATTATCGCATCTAATAGTGAAGGTGCGACCGTATAAATAGTATTTGAAGCTTTTGATTGCCTCAACAATAGCCATTAATTCTTTCTCCATAATGGTATAGCGAACTTGCGTCGGGTTTAGTTTTTTTTAAAAGAAAGCTATGGGATGTATGATACCATGTCTATCTTTTTGTCCTATGGTCGCGCCTAAAGTTTTATCGCTGGCGTCAGTTGATAAGATAAATTCTTTGTCATAATTCAGGTGAATAAGAATGGGAGGCTGAGATAATTTGGATTTTAAAATTTCAAATGATTCTTGTGCCTCAGTTGTCCACCGAAATTTCTGATTTTTTCGCGTTAAATTTGTTAAAGGGGCCGAAAGTTCTGAAAAGTTACGTATAAATCTTCTATAGTAACCCACTAAGCCCAAAAATCTACGCGTTTTTCGAACAGTTGTAGGAGGTGGAAAATCCGTGATTTTTTTATATTGGAGTCGTTAGGGCGAATTCCTGTATCATCTAACGTATGACCTAAGAACTCAATTTTCTGAAGGCAAAATTAACACTTTTCAGGATTAAGTGTCAGTCCGAATTCTCGAAATCTTTCAAATAATTTTCTTAATTTATGTAACATTTCTTGTATGTCATTAGCACCTATAAAAAAATCATCTATATAATTCGCAATATTTAACTCAGAAATAGGAGCTAAAAGCTGATCGGAAAGCCGACAAAATGTTTCTGGGCTAGCTGCCAAGCCTTGTGGCATGGACGTGAAACGATACGAACCAAAATGGCTAGAAAATGTGGTCATGTCCCTGTCTTCCGGTTTCAGTGGAATTTGCCAAAATGAAGATGATAAATCTAAGGAAGTAAAGTACTTTGATCCTCTCAATTTTTCTAATACGTGATTAATTAATGGTAATTTATATCGAGGGTACTTTAAATGAGTGTTTAATTTCCGATAATCCACAACTAAACGCCATTTCTGTTTGGTAGGATCGTTAGAAGGATTTTTCTTTTTTATGAGAAGTGAAGGAAAACTAATTACGCTTTCTGATTTTTCAATAAGTTTTGCTGATTCCAGCTCATCTAATTGACGTTTTAATTCTTTTTCTAACGCCTGTGGCACATTATAAGGGCGAATAGATGGTAATTGTGTAATGTCTACTGATAAATTTGGCGTTAAAGCATTAGTCTTGCCAATTGTGTATAATCGTTTGCTAAAAATATCTGAAAATTCAAAATCTAATAAAATCTGCAAAAATCTGTGGAATCTGCTGAAATCTCTGGAAATCTAATAAAATCTGCAAAAATCTGTGGAATCTGCTGAAATCTCTGGAAATCTAATAAAATCTGCAAAAATCTGTGGAATCTGCTGAAATCTCAAAATCTAATAAAATCTGCAAAAATCTGTGGAATCTGCTGAAATCTCAAAATCTAATAAAATCTGCAAAAATCTGTGGAATCTGCTGAAATCTGCCTTCTCTGGCTGTGCAGTCCAGTTTTGCTCAAATCTTCGTCCCCCATTTTCTTCCCTAAACTCGTAAATAATTAGTTTAGCCACTCTGTGGCTCCTAATTCTCCTAAACCGACCAGTTACTAACTCTTTTGCCCGAAATTTACCTCTCTCTAACTTGCCATTGGTCATTTCTCAATTCTCACACTTTCTCATTGGATTTCTACAGCCTTATCGTCAACACCTCCATGTTTTTCTTAAATTTTATTTTCAATTTTTCTCCCCTTGATGTTTATTATATTTTTTTCCTTTTCTGAAGCTTTGCCTACGAATTCTCACCGACCAACATCAAAAGCTTCCCGCAAATTGACCGCTACGTCCTGACCACAAAGGTCAGGCTTTTCAATGGTTCCCTCTTCTGTCGCGGATGCTCTCTTTGTAAAACTGCAAGGCGTCCCGCGATACACAAAAATGATTTCTAGCTAGCGAACATTCGTTTTTCCCACTCTTTTCAAAGAACGGCAAAAGATGAAATTTATATGTTCGACTTTCACCAAGATCTCTTTTAACTCTTCCGAGCGCAACGCTTAAAATTATTAATAAATTTCCTGTCCTGACATTTAGCTGAAGTACACTTTTCTATGATATCAATGACTTTTGCACGTGCATGAATTCCATTCCTTCCAACATTATCCCTTATTCTGTTGAATTCCGTATATTTTTTGAGACTTGCTTTTATTAAACTCCTGACGCAACTTTTGTGCTAAATTCTTTTGAGAATACCGCATGTTTTTAGTCGACCTTCAGGTGGTCACTAATGAACGGTTTTTAACACCTGCAGATTTTTCTGGAATCGCACTTTCTTAATAAAGGCTTTTTATCTGCATTGGGGCTGTATACAAATTTCTGCACATTACCTACAGGCTCAACCTAACACAACGGTGCTCAACGGTGCTGGAGTTTTTCAACCTCATAAACACATACCAACATTTATTTTTATCTATAACCAGTGTTATTATACAGGGTGTCCAGCCTTAAAGTGACCCAATAGCTAATTCCCGAACCGTTCGGTTTAGATATGCACTTCCAATTTAAAAAATGTTTTAAAAAGGGTAAAGAATGTTTTTACGTGCTTTTTGAACCAAAAAACCCATTTAGAAAAAAATTACAAAAATTAAATTTTTATACGGTCCCCAGGTCCTATCACTTATATTTAGGAAAAGATGCAGTACATAAAAACAAAGTAAACACAAAAAGTTTCATTTTATTACGATAAAAACTGACCAAGCTATGGAACTTTGAAAATCATACATTTCATAATTTTCTCGGCCAAGTTCAAGAAGCTAGTAAGGGACCGTCTCCAAAGTGAAATTAATTGGAACTCTGCCAGGAAACATTCGCTCTTGCACGTCACTCTTATGTAAATCGTTTTTAAATTTAAAAGTACACACATTACGTTAATATTACAATAACTGAGTACTTAAGAAACAAAATTTATTCTGTGTACGTCTAAAACATAGATAAAATAAAATATTTTGGACGAAGAAAACTTTTCAAAAGCAGTTCCAAAAAAATAGACTTATTTGCCTGCGGCTTCAGACTGATTTGCTGCGATACTGATCATGGCGAACGTTAAAAATCTGTTGTGTAGTCGCTTGCAATTGCATACAGCCGTATTCTAATATTACGAATTCTAGTATGGGAGAACGAGATGTATAAAACTGGTCTCCAGGCATTAGCTCCTGCGCCAGGACTGGACGATAAGGAAATGCACCGTACGTATGTAATATGTTCCACACCGCCGATTTTGAGTAGGAATAAGCCCGATTTTGAGTAGGAACTTGCTAATATCCTGCACACTACTTTCAGGATGAGTCAGGGCATATCCTAGAACATCCTCAGCGGGTATCCGCAAGCTTGAAGGTGTGGCACGAGACAAGGGAATACGTCTATGACAACTCCCGGTTCTATACAAGCGTTGAACAGCACGGGCAATTGTACAATAAGATAGATGTCTTCGACTGGGAAATTTAATGGCATAAAGTCTTGCCGCCTCTCTCTTATTTCGATTACACTACACATACAACAGTACCATTTCGCAGTATTCTTCATTTGTATACATCTCGCTCTCCTGTACTAGAATTCGTAATATTAGAATACGACTGTATGCAATTGCAAGCGACTACACAACAGATTTTTAACGTTTGCCATGATCAGTACCGCAGCAAATCAGTCTGAAGCCGCAGGCAAATAAGTCTAAGTTTTTGGAACTGATTTTGAAAAGTTTTCTTCGTCCAAAATATTTTATTTTATCTATGTTTTAGACGTACACAGAATAAATTTTGTTTCTTAAGTACTCAGTTATTGTAATATTAACGTAATGTGTGTACTTTCAAATTTAAAAACGATTTACATAAGAGTGGCGTGCAAGAGCGAATGTTTCCTGGCAGAGTTCCAATTAATTTCACTTTGGAGACGGTCCCTTACTAGCTTCTTGAAATTGGCCGAGAAAATGGATGAAATGTATGATTTTCAAAGTTCTATAACTTGGTCAGTTTTTATCGTAATAAAATGCAACTTTTTGTGTTTACTTTGTTTTTGTGTACTGCATCTTTTCCTAAATATAAGTAATAGGACCTGGGGACCGTATAAAAATTTAATTTTTGTAATTTTTTTCTAAATGGGTTTTTTGGTTCGAAAAGCACGTAAAAACATTCTTTACCTTTTTTAAAACATTTTTCAAATTGGAAGTGCATATCTAAACCGAATGGTTCGGGAATTAGCTATTGGGTCACATTAAGGCTGGACACCCTGTATATACCAGTCTCAAATAAAATCCAGTTTCAAATCTAAGCCTCGCCTAAGTGCCAACATACGCCATTTTGCAAGAGTTTTTTCAGGGAATCATTCGAAGCATTGACTTAGCAGCAATCAGTATGGGAAATGGTTCGACCGCCAAAGAGTAGCACGCATTTATTTGAAAACTGGAATCCCTTAATACAGCCGATTTTTTTTAAATTATCAACTATAATGTGTTTTATTCATCGTTACTCCGATGTACTAAATGAGAAGATTTCAATTTTCTGAAATTTGGCGGAATTCCCCCAACTTAAATCAATGTACTCAATTGGCGAGAATTCTGAAGTTAGATCGCTTGAAATCCCTTAATAACTGCATTATTTCTTCACGGATCATTAAAATTTAAAGCTGTATTCTAATAAAACCTTTGCACTTGTTTTCAAAAATCTATTTCCTTAAGCTCTCAATAAATTGCGCCAAGCCGAAAACTGTGCAAACCGCTAGAACTCACTTACTCAAAATCTATATTTCAGCCATTTTATTTTTTCGCCAAAGTAAAAAAATTTACACATTAGCCTCGGAAATTTTCAATTCTTATTGTTTTGCGTGCAAAACATTACATTCCTGCTCCGATTTCCCATGCACACGATATTATAATTTTAAAAAAAATAACCTTACGAATATAAACTAACAAAAAAAAAATCATTATTATTCTTTTATTTTTACTTTGAGAATTTAAAACATTTTATTCGGCAAAATCGCCACACATGGCAACCACGATCCTTATTTCACACTTTTTTCACTCCAGGGGTTACAATTACGGAAAGCTTTTTGCGTGAAGAGCATAAAAAATCTCTTAAATTCCGGGAACGGGTGGACTTTCAAAGTTTTAAAGTGGACTACGATGTATTCTATATTATTTTACATATCTGTGCTAAATTTCAGGCCGATAGGTCCATTTTTGTGGATTTGTATACGAATCAAATCCACAAACAAGCAAACAAACAAACAGAATTTCATTTTTATTTATAAGATAGGATGTCCGAAATTAAACGGCCCTATTTCATGTTATCTACAGACGAAACTATTGTTGAGAAAGTTATGAAACTTTCCAAGACATAATAATGGTATGGGAATATTTTTGAGCGTATTAAAAAATTAGTTCAAATATTCGCCATCGGGGGGGGGGGCGTTTCATGGCCTTTGCGGTCCCCAGACCTCAATCCGTGTGACTTTTGGCTTTGAGGGAGTTTGAAACATTTGGTAAGTCGTGATAATCCAAGAATTTTGTCTGATCTTAAAAATTGCAATTCACATGTTCGTTACATTTCCCACAGCGGTCAGCTGTGGAACATGCTTTCTTATGATGCCAGATGGTAGCTGACAATGATGGCCGTCACGTTGGTCATGTTTTGTTGTGATAATATTAGGAGACTATGCATGCTAAATGTTTAATTCATTGAAAAACGCCCCCTGGTGGCGAACATATGAACTTTTTTTTTTTTTTTAATTCGCTCAATTTCCCATACCTTCATTTTGTCATACAAAAAATTTTATAACTTTCTCAACAGTAGTTTCGTCTGCAGACAACTTTAAAATAAAGGGGTTTAGTTTCGGACATTCTGTATATTCGTAAATCAACTTTAAGCAAAGAGGAGTTCATCGTTTTCGGTTTCCTTTATTGTGCGTGTGTTGAGTATATGTTTTATGCCAGATCTGCAATGCCGTATTCGAAAATAAATTTTTTGTAGTTTCAAAATTGGTTTTATATTTTTTCAGTGAAAGTATTCAAAATCAACACCGTATGATGTTGTTGCAATCTTTTTTCCACTTCAAACATTGGCTAAGAATTATGCGGGAAAAAAAAAAACTTCCTGTAACCTGTGACTTCAAAGAAGTCTGCACAACTGTCACTACCAGCTGATTATTAGGGGGATGAAGACAGAAATGTGCTCCTTTTTCCTATCTTAATTAGCAATTAAGATTAATAATGCAAAATATTGGGGGGCGAGGAAACATTCTGTCCCATTATTTTCAGCCCTTAAAGTATGAAAATTATGCAATATTTTCAATACGCAAATGTGATATTCTCAAAGCTAGACAGAGTTGATGAGAGCCAAAAATTTACTATCTATATCTTCAGCACAAGATAAATGTTACTTTAACTAGAAGTCCTGATTGATATTTTCGACGAAACTAGTAAAATTTAACAAATGTGTGCAGAATACAAGAGTTTTTGTTTCCCTCATATATGTGCCTCAAATTAAAAAAAAATTAAAAATTTAAATAATTCAGGATTTTACTTAAAATGTGTAAATTACACTGCTTTATTAAAGCATCACTTTAATAAAGCACTGAACTTAAAGAAGCATTGAACTAAATTTTAGAACCTGTCATAAAAAAATAAATAAAATTTAACACAATGAGTTCATAATGACCTCAAGACTCTACATTTTAAATTTTTATTGGTGCATTTACATAGCTGGTAACTGATGGATGAAATAGAGAAAGAAAAAGTTCAAATGCTAAGGTAATAACTCCTTATTTAATGCTGTAAACAGGCATAAAGTATTAACCAACCACCCGGAGAAAATCATAAAGATCTGTAAAGTTGAACTATTTTATTTACTTGTTTGCTTTTTGTGCCGTTTTAAGCATTTCTAGTATATTCAGCCACAAGCTGTGTTAAAAAATGCTGAACGTTTTCCTCTGACATGTTACAGTTTTTCCACGAAGTAAAGTTGGATATCTTGATGAAAATTTATACACCTTACTCATAAAAAACATGCAAAAAGAATGTATGTTTTTCTATTTATTGGTGATGTACGTAATTCATAATTATAATGCAAAATATTTTCCTTTCATCGAAATTCAGGATTAAAGTTTTTTTTTTCACATTTAATTCATCACTCATCAGTCATTTTCGAAAATTTTAGCCGCAGCAGTTATACTGACATTCCATAAGCTCGGTTTGCAATTTCAAGCCAAAATTGGTCTTCGAAATCAAGTTTAAATATATAATTGGAACCATTTTTATACACGCTGTCATCTATAACAATTAAAGTTATCATTTTTCTTCGTAAATTCTTATTTTCTCTTGTATACATGATAGAATTGTTTGAGTGTTTTCCCGGAAGATTCATAATAGAATTTATCCAAACTATTCTACCCTAAGAAGAAAAAAAAATCACATCTCATTTTAGAAGACGCTCAAAAACGCATTTTAGAAGACGATCAAAGACGCATTTAAGAAGAAAGAGGGTTCCAGGGATCTGAACCTCTTCCAGAATTTCAATTTTTATTAACAAAAAAATAGCAATTTTTGTTAGCAAAATAATAATGTCTTTTTGTGAAAAAATTCTACCTTATCCACCTTTTGGAAAAAAAATTTCCTGGGTACTGACCTGATCACATTGCATTCGTTATTCTTCGTTTCTTAACCACGAGGGAAACATTTTTTTCTTCTTCAGGGGACGTTTGTTCTTGGGTAAACAATTATTCTTGCGCTGAAGCTTAAAAAAAAAGAGAAATGGTTGAGGGATATAAAATAGATATAATAACAAATAAAATAAAGAGATTGCTCAACAGTAACATTCAAGTTTTTAAACATACTTGCCAAATGACTTGTCACTTCATTTAATATTTCACGTTGGACAGCGACTCTCAATCCCATGACATTTAAGTTCTCTTTGCATCGTTTTGTGAGAGGTCTTTGTTTCTGTGTTCAAATTGCATTCTTTCCTAATTTGTACATTTGTCAAGCGTTCCCTATTTTTCTTCACAATCCGCTTCAATTTTCTTTCATCACATTTGGACATTTTCTTGGGTCTGTCCCTTGATGTTGAAGTTTTCGTGCTACCTTCAGTTAAATGGGCTTTGTGTGTCCGTTTTTATTTGAAAAAAAAAAAAGCATCTGAAAAAAAAACTGTTTTACAAAGTTCAAATAACCTTAAATTTGAATGTTAAAGTCGTTTACTTTGACATTTACTTATATGGTCAAACAGTGGCGTAGCCAAGGGAGGGGATAGGGGGTCACAACCCCCCCCCCCCCCCATGATGAATTTTTTGCCATAGAAAATGTATATTCTTTACTCCCTTATAACACACACGTATACATATATGTGAGTTGCAGTAGTAACCCCCCCCATGAAAAATTTCTGTCTACGCCACTGTTGTTAAATATTAAGCGTGGGGGGGGGGGATCGAGAATTTCAAGCATTTTGGTTGCTTTCTAGATTTATGCCTTTATTTTTGCAGTATCTGACTGCGGTGCGTCTGATGCGGGTGCGTCTTCTACCAGTGTGCTTGAATTTCTTGCCCAAATTGAACACCCTTTTGAATTCATTAGCTTTATTCTATACCTCCATGAGTAAGAGGTGTGCCTAAAAAGAACATGTTTTGCATCAAGAGCGAAATAGTTGAGGGACCTCTGTTTTAGTAACAAAGGGTGTGTTTACACCCTCAGAAATGTCCTCATCAAGTGTAATGACTTTTTTTTTCCATCACAGAAGTGGTTAACCTTGGCCCCTCAAATTAGACAGTTTAATTAATGGCGTAGCGAGAGTGGCATCATTGTTCCCCCCAAACAATTTTCTTTTGGAAAACGTCGGCACCTTCTATTGTAATGCATGGGACGGGCTCCACAGAAAAAGTCTCACATTTTAATTTCTGTAATTATTCATTTGCTCATCTTAATGTTCAATTGTTGTGATGCTTAATTCTCTTTTTTCTTTTATGACGGATGAGTCCCCATTGTTTGTGCATCAGTCAAGCGAATTAGCATGGCTCTCACAAATAGCAGACCACTAGGGTGTTTTGGAGTTTTGTGTCAAGAGGGATAGCATCTTATTTAATGAGTAGAATTTGAAATTGACCTAAAGAACTAATCTTTGTAAGGATTTTCATATCAATAGATGGCTACAAACAACCCTTACACATTCTCGACTTATTTTAAAAAAATGTATTGTCTTATCCCGGCATCTAAATGTTTTAATCATTTAAATCATCTATTTAGATGTAATTTTTATGTGGATTTACTCCGTTTTACCGTTGAATCTAATTTTGGTGGCTTATTACTGCATGGTATAACAATTGTGGAACCGATTTCATCCGCAAGTATAAAATGATTTCGAAGCATTTTGTTGAACAAACAATTTTTTTAAGCTAGAATATGAATCCAAGTTACTCGCACCACATAATTATCACATCTAACTTATAGAAAAATTCACCTATGCAAAAAAAAGTAATAGATTTAATTTAATTTTAATACGAAATATTTTGCATGTATGAAAATGTCATGATGCATGTTCGTAAAATAATTTTTTTGAAATTTACTATCTCAAAATTTTTTCCACGTGAGATATAGTTTTAAACTTATATTGAAAAATACGCATTTTCATTAAAATTTTACAGGAAAACACTCCTATTTATAAATATATATTTCTAAAAACCTTTGAGAAAATAGAATTTTTTAGCCAGAATTAAAACAATTCAATGATGCTGTATTTTAAGAAACATATTTCTAATTATTTAAAGGTACAGAGCTTAACCGAAAATACTCCGAATGCAATGAAAGACTGAAAAACAGAGAGAGAATTATTTCATTCAAGCAAATAAAATTTTTAATTGTATAGATATGTATTCCAAATAATACTGAATTACTGAATAAATCGATAAACCTTTTTTCATGCGTTAAATTGAGGATTTATTTTCTTTTTTGTTTTCTTTCTTTCTTTCTTTTTTTTTTTTTTTTTTTTTTTTTAGTGATTCCATTTCGAGAAAAATGTGAATGAACGCTTGGGGTTTCCTTATTTTTACAGTTAAATTTCAATAACTTAATGTGCATTGCTCATTAACAGGAGAAAAGGGTTGTTGACGTAAGCTGCTTAGCTGAATACTAATGCGAAGACAGCGGGTGCCATAAAAATTTTGTGCTGGGAGCCGTTGGAAAACAAACAGAATAACGTGTAGCTTGTAAGCCATCAGTGAGGGGCTGAATAAAATGAGTTGCAGTGGTGTAACTTTTGCTTCGTGAATAATTCGTAATTCTCAACTGCGATAATGAATGATTTGATTTTTCACAACTGATTTCCGCAATCACATGTTGTTGCTTTATTTTTGTTACCCTTAGAATGGACTAAAGTATTTTAGACTCTGCTAGCATTTGGTTATCATAGGCAATAATATTTCTTGATCGGTCTCTTATTAATCCTGGACTGTTATCATTATTAATAATTGTAGTAATGTTTTTGATCTATTTATCATCATAATTACTAATTATTAGTCCGAATATCATTTTCAAAGTTTAAATGTCTCTAGTTGTCTATAAATATTTTATATTTTAATTAAATGAAAAATATAACCTTAGTCAAATGAGAAAGCTTGAAAACAATCAATACTTGAATGTTATTGCGGGAAAGTATTTAAAAATTAGCTGAGCACCCATTTTTAAAAAATCAATAAACACATAATTACTTAATGGGAAAAAAATCTACTTAGCAAAGTCTCAAAATGTTCCTCGCATCATTGACGTTACATACTAAAAAAATCCTTGAAAATTATGTGGATGTTAGACACCACTTTCTTTCAGTTTGTTATTATGAAAAAATTATTCATTTGTTTCAGATAGTTCAAAGATATAATACTTCTTTAATAAAAGTGATTATTTTGAAAATTTTCGCAACATTTTTTCCTATTTAAAATTTTTATTAAAGTCATTCAGGCTTCTTTAATAAAATTTCCGCTCAGTATATGTGCTAATTAAAAAATTGTAATGCAAGTTTATTGCATTATAAATGCGTTAATTAAAAACTCGGCTGTTCGAGCCTCGTTAGAGGGAGACCCCCTGAACCCCCCGCCCTAATTTTATAGTTTGATTATTGCCATATTAAAACGGCATTAATTGACTATGTCATTTTATCTCTCATATTTCGTGCGTTTCGCCTGGTAACCCTATGTTGAAATTTTTATTATTGTAACCTATTTATAGAAAAATAGATATGACGCATATTCTACAGCTTACGAAATATTGTAACAATAGATTAAAGCTGTTGTGAACTTATAGTATTTAAATATATGTAAAATTATGTCGCATACTTTTTTGTCGCATTTTTGGGACACATTTTTTGGACAATTTACAATAAAGGGGGTGAGAGATGAAATGACATAGTCATTAAAATTATTAAAAATATATTCATCATTATCACATTATAATCCTTAATACAAAATATTTTACTTTTTATTATTAAAATGTGTATTTAAATAATTTAATAATTAAAAAATATTTTTTCGATACATAATGTTTATTAAAAAAAAGTTGCAGTATTTTATTTAATAACATTATGCATTTAAAAAAGTAATATTATTAATTTAATACAGATTATAGAATTAGTAAGTTATAAAATAATAATGAGTTAAAATCTTTTCGTTTTTTCGAAAATATTGTTTCGGAAAAGCTACTGAATAGTTAAAAAGATTACAGTTATGTTTTCGAGAATTGTTTAATAAACATTTGAAAAGAAGAAACTATTGAATGTTCAAGTATTTTTTATTTTGTGTTATGAGCCGAAAAATTTATTCGAGCAAATTTAGTTCTACAAAACAATATTTTAAAAGAAAAAAATTAAATATTCAATATACCATATAATGCACAATTATTTAAATTATATAGTAACCTAACACACTCTTAGTACAGAAACAGACATGAGCTTACAAAAAATGTCACTTCCCAGAAGATCGTTCAAGAGTTCGCATGAAACATAAGTTCACTGACCACGACATAATAATTGGTTCAATATCAGATTTCTTTAATACAGAGCTAAACGGCTTTAATTAAGATATACATTCGTCCTGATGTTGTTTGAACGTAAAATGGAGTCTTGTTTATTTAAAAGATAATGAAGGATTTTTTGAAAAAGTTATTTTAAAACGTAATGCAGATAGTTTGTTTTTATAAAAGCAAAACATTTTTAGAAGCTTTTGCATGTCCATCCACTCTTTATTTTACTTTTTTACGAGGGGAATGACTCGTCTTTTTGGAATGTTTCCAGTACACAGGATTCTCAAGACAGTGTCATGATCTGTTTTGTGGCTAACCAAAATCGATATATTTAAAATGCAAAACGGTTTTTATTTTTCATTTCATACTGCTCGTGGGGGAAATTTCATTTCAGTGGAGGGATTTTCATCATTTTTGTTAATAATGAGATGTCACATTACATGCGAGACAAAATTTTATTTGTGCGTCTATATAACTATTGTTGGAGTCACTACTTACCATTCAAAATAAGGTAATTCGGAACACTCCACTAAATGTAAAGTATAATCAGAAAAATTGTGTATTTTACAATTTTACTATACAAAATGATTATATTAACCCTTTGAGGAGCAACCCTTTCCCAATGCTGAAAAAGGGCAGCCGTTGCCATCGCTCCACTTAACTACCAGCAAGATGGCGGACGATCGAAACGTTCATCGCGTGCCACAGATCTAGAGACCCTTTTTTTACGACAGCTGGCTGTGTGCAGCACAGCCTTGGTATTATTGGGTATTATTAAAATTAAAAAGATTAACTTTTTGATAATTAGCGAGGGTAATCTTTCCGTAGCGTACTCTTTCTTCCCACCTTATTATGAATATTTTTATTTTTTTTTCAAATTTACATAGCCCACTTATCTCCAATAGCTAAAGAATTAAAGCCTGTTACCACCTTTTTGCGACTCCCTGTATACTGAAATCGCGGCTTGGACTACTCGACGTGTTTAATCTCATAATGAACCTCCAACCTAAAGCGCTGAAAGTCCTTGAGTACGGTAGCTATACCTATAGCTTGGCATCGTAGATCGTTTGAGTTAGAGCTTGACAAACCAACCGTACTTCGTTGGATTTACGCCTTCTAATCTGCGACCTTCACCAACTCTCGAGGGGGCATTAACGCACAGCTGCTGCTGATATTTTCGCATGCAAGAATGAATGAGCATCGCTTAGCACAGACAGAAAACGATTTAATTTCACTTTTATTGAAGAGGGATGCAGACAAGTGTAACACCACCGTGTAAAAAAAGGGACTCTTTCCAAAACAAGTTGTTCTGTATTTTAGCCTTTATTTTTCTATTCTTACAGAAAATATTTCTGTACGACTGTCACCGTATTTCATTACTCAATCCTGTATTTTACTGAGTTCTTTTTTTAATTACAGTGCGCACCGGTTATAACGGACCTGGGATATAACGTACTATCGGTTATAACTTACTTAAGCCAGGTCCCGATGGAAGTCCTATATTTATAATGTTATTTAACTTCGGTTAAAACGTACTTAACAAAAGTACGTACTTCGGCTATAACGTACTTTTTATACCAAAGCCAAAAATAAAATTTTGCTTTTCTTAAGCATTTTATTTCCTTTTTCTCGGAAATTTCAGTACCTTCAGAAACACTCGTTCTCCGTTTTCAGATTCTCTAGCGAGATGAATTGTGTATGAATGAAGGGAGCGATCTTATATCTTTTTCGCCTTAGGTAGGGCTAAGAACAAGACCATGTTTTTTTATTTGTCATCATCCATGTAAATGCCTTCTGAAAAGCCCTATCTATGATGATAGTGAAGAAGAAACAGAGGTGGCTATACCAAGCATACCCGACGCACTAAATGCTGCAAAAGCATTATCACAATTTTTTGAATGTCGCATGGATGATGCAGAGACTATTATGGCTAAAAGTCTATTATGGATATCCAAAACGGTATGTTTAAAGTAGCATCTGCTGATTTAAAACGAAAGAAAATTACAAATTATTTATCTCAATAAAAATTGTAAGTAATAAAAATTTTTCTCTGTTTAAATTTTAAAATGTCAGACCTGTTTAAAACACATATTACTATGAAATTATGAGCCCACTTTCTTTTTTTTGTGTAATAATGAATCTTACCGGCGGTACTTCTTATAACGTACTTCGGCTATAACGTACTACATGTTTAGGTCCCGTGAGAGTACTTTATAACCGGTGTCGACTGTATTACTTTTTTATATTTTGTTAAAAAGGAAACAGCCTAGCCGGGATTTCTTGGGTTAAAGTGGGTAAAATTAAAATATTTGGTATTTGAACGTGAAAATATGCACTACAGAACTATACAGACTTTAAATTATAGACAAACATAAAGTTTAACAAACATAATAAGGATTAAATCGCAAGAGGAAGTTGGTATTCTCTTCCAAGTAATAAATAAATCAATAAATTTGTTTCTAAAAACTTTCTCGATATGTTCTTTTGAATAAATAATTATAAGATTAGCAAATAAGTAATAGAAACTTAAATTTCACAAACTATTAAAATATATCAAGCTATGTAAGAACACGTGTATAAAAATTCCCTGTACAAAATTGAACAAATAGAAATATATTAAGGCAAAGAATGTCGATATATTTGTTGTCTTGTACAAAGTCGTATCTTCTTATTTTTTATTTAAAAAATTATAATTTTTTACCCTGCTAATCTCCTCTCTCTCAGAAAAAGAAAGAGGAGTACAGAAGAAATGAGCAATAATTTTAAATTGTATTGTAGCAAATTATATTTCGAGCACTTCCAGTTATAGTGCACAATTTATATATAGTAGCTTTATAATAAATACATTGTGCATCTATTGCGTATATTTGTGAGAGGCAAATTTAAATCATTAAAAAATAATAATGTATACATGTATGCACATGCTTAATTTGCATAATGATTTCAGAATTACATATACCACAAATTAGCTTTCTAACAAACAATAAAACATTTTAGAGTGATGCATTGAGTGCAGAATAATTTTCTCCTTCCTTAAAATAAATTAAACTAAATTCATATTATGTAATAAAGAAAATTAACTAAGATTTTTACATTTTCTTCTATTAAAAAAAATTCTGCTTGAGTAGAATTGTTAATTATCGCACACAAACACATATAAGGCGATGAAGTAACTACCCGCAACTCCCCCCGCCTTTTTTTAAGAGAGAGGGGGGAATGTTGGACCTAACAAAATGTACAATAAAACAAAATATTACACGGAATTTTGGAAGGGAAGGGCTTGATTAAAAAATATTTGACCAGAGCAAAATGTGTAATAAAACAAAAGGTTTTCTTTTCTTTTCTTGTTTTTTAACAACGACCGTTGCACAAGCGACAGTAGTTATAATTTCAGTCATACAGCAGGGTAAAAATATAACCCTTAAGAATTTGACTAATGCTTAGGTCGACGCTCAGGTAGTTGACAAATGCAATTAAAATCAGGCGACACATGTTCTTAGGACAGCAACCTCTTTCCATTATACGTCATTATCATCTCTTAGAAATGTGAATAATTGATTATTTATTCTATCTTCAAATTAAAACAGACAAGCATTTTCCTGTTGGCAATAAATAAAGTTCATGTCTTGACAAACTTTGGCATGGCTTGTTTCCACTAAGTATTGCTACTGGAAAAGGAAATTATCACATTGTTATTGTAGAAATGTAATGTCACTTTCAAATTATTGAAAAACTAAATATTACTCAATAGAAACAACTATTAATCAGTTAACGTTAATTTCAAACTGAAACAAAATAACTAAAAACAGTGTTTCGTGATACGATTATAAAATAACATATTTATATTAGGCGTGTAGGTTCTCAAAGTTAAGTTCTAGAGTAAAGATGTGACAAATGCATACCTATAATCTATTCCATCTCATTTATACACAGAATATTTGCCTGTGAAATAAACGCAACAATGATAAAAAACAAAGTCGGTCAATTTTAAGTGATTTAGAAAATGAATAAAGGAAGGTACATGATAGCTCTTTCATTTTTACTCGACCAAATTTTCTGAGGGTTTTAGAAAACTAATAAACACATGAAGCGTAGTTAAAATATCAAGATTTCTCAGCAATATCTTCCCTTCATTCTCTTTTTCATCGACACTACAAATAGTTAAAGTGATGCGGTTCATAATTAGATGAAAATATACTTTTCTGTTCAATAATTGTTGACCTTTTTCTTCTTCTTTCAGGCAGAAGGTAAAATTTAGTACAATTCATAATATATTAAGTTAATATTGCTATTTAAACATCGCATTAAATATTTTTTCATGTTTCACCATGCCTAAACATTAAGGAAAAATAAATTACTACTTTGAATATAAGCATGTTTAATATTTACATTTGTAGGAAAACAAATTCTACTTAAAAGACACAACCATGTGAAGCATGTAGAATCATCCGGTTTAATTTTTTTAAGATTAACCTTCTAGATCTTAACCTCTAATGTTTAAATCCCGGTAAGAGTTTAAGTGTCGCAAAACAAAAAATCTGGAGTGACTCGCCTTGACTTTCCGAGCACTTGATCTTTGCCAGCGTTTATATAAATTTCATTCATTTCAACTGGATATACTGTTCAGACGCTAATTCACTTCAAATAATTTTAGTCTATAGGCCGAAACATATAACAGTTTTTGTAGCCCTGTAAAAAAAAAAAAAAAAAAAAAAAACTGTAATACATACACACACCAAAATTTACACTATGTTGGACAGTGACCTATAATATGTGTACCTAATTTGAGCTCAAACGAATGCACAATATAGACAATAGAGCACTTGCAAGAATTTCCGCCGTAATGCATTGGAACTATTTTGTAGCCCTGTACAAAAAATATAAGACCTACACACACCAAAATCTATACTGGTTGTGTGAACTTGACCAACAATATAGATATCCAATTTGAACTTAGTTGAATGAACCATTTAGATACTAGCGGACTTTAAATGATTTACGTCCGTAGATCATAATATATAAGAATTGTTTATGCATCCCTGTAAGCAAACTCTCTGGTCTATAAACTAAACTCTATGCAGGTCGTGCGATCATTGACCTATAACATGCATACCCAATTTGCACTCAATTGAATGCACCGTTTAGACACTAACGCACTTTCAAGAATTTCAACTGTCCATAAGCCATAATATTAAAGAATTCTTTATTGTATCCATGTAAAAAACTATAAGTGCTATACACACCAAAATCAACACCGGTCGTCCGAGGCTGGTCTTTAATATATATAACCAAATTTGAGCTCAATCGAATGCACTGTTTAGACGCCAGTGCACTTAAAAAAATTTGTCCCTAGACCGTAATATAAAACAATTCTTTTTCGCAGCCTTGTAAAAAAATTATAAGTTCTTTACACACCAAAATCAATACCGGTCGTTCGACGGTTTTCTATAATATACCTACCAAAGTTGAGCTCAATCGAATACACGGGTTAGGAGCTATCGTGTTCTCTCAGATACACACAAAGTTACGTACAACATCTCCTAAAAATAGCATAAATGAATTCAGAAGATTTTAAAATGTGTAAATAATCTCAAAATCGAATATTTTCATGATTACAATATTTTCCTTCCGCGATACATGTTCGGAGAGTAAAAATTATTATTAGAGATGCTTTCGGCCTGAGAAACACTGCTAAATATTAAAGTGAATCTCTGAACTGTAAAAGATTTTATGAATGTAACTTAAAGTGCTTTAAAAGTACACAGCATACTTTGGTAAAAGTATATGGTACACTTTGGTCAAAGTATACAATAGATTTTATAAGATGCCTCTTTATGTTCAATTAAAAACACATATAAATCTACTTTACCCTTAAAAAGACTGATTTTTAAGAATTTAACATGAAAATACTTTTTTTAGTTTTCAGTTTTTTAATTAACAATTCGAGTCCTGAGTTGAAAAAAAATGCTATATATAAAAGTTCTGTAATATTAAACACACATGAATTTAAAAACTGTGATTAAAACTTTATTAAAATTATTTTCATAATATTTTAGAGGACTAAATTCAACATGCTTTTGAAAGACAACAAACAACATTTAAGGATTAAAAAAAAAAATTTAGGCACCACCATTTGTATCAGTTTTCTTACTAAATAGCATTTTGATATTTTACTTAACAACATTTGTTCACGAATAAAATGCTCTGCTAAACTTGGTAATAGTGCGCCGGTACACAACTAAATGTCTTCGTCATTAATGTATTTAGAAAGCCATCAAAGATAAATTTTAAAATTCATAAGCATTGATTACATATTATTTATCTGGTTAACATTTTTATAATTTTCTTTTTCTGGGTGTCTTTTTATATGTTTTACTTATATGTTGTTATTAAAAAGAAAACATTATAAATAGAACTGTACGCTAAGGTGAATGCGAATAAAATTTAGTATATCCGTCTTCTTAAAAACTATTATCATCATTTTTAATGGAGCGTATAGCCGACATCATTTTTCAATTTCATCCATTTCTCTGGTTATCATGCGTTCTCTTAATGCACCTGTTAGGCTTCAAGGTTGTGACAGTGTACTAATGATGCTCTGAAGATGTTGCCTCCAGCTGAACAAGCCTAACAAGCTGTATTTTGAGTACATTTTCTACTTCTGTTCCGTAAATCAATATCTCCTTTTCTGCAGCGTTTTACATTTACTGTTTTTTTCTTTTCTTTTTTAAAGTGAAGACGTCTTTTGCATGTAAAAATTTTCTGCGTACCACATAACCCCAGTTTAATCATAAAGAAAATTTGTCTTTCAACATTATGTTAATACCAGTGTGCTTAGGTTTAAAATCAGGTATTGAAATTCAGGTAATGTACATACCGGTTATAACGCACCTGTGTTATAACGTACTTCCGCTTATAACGTACCCAAAAGAATAGTCCCGAATAAAGTCCTATGTGTATAATGATACACGATTTCGGATCTTTGTAAGTACTTCGTTAAAGGTTATAGCGAACGATTTTTTCGGTCCTGTGCAAGTACGTTACAACCGGTTGCCACTGTATTTACAAATTAAGTCTAACTACAGGAACTCTTAGCTTAACTCTCAATAATTTTGAAAGGAAAAAAATCACTTCTATAAAATATACTTACTGAGCAAATTATTTTATTTACGGTTAACTATGATGTATAGTGAGCAAATAAAATTTCATTTTTCACTTAGCTTATTAGACGTAAATGAATTAACTAAAAGAGCAGCACTTAAATCAGATTTACAAAAAGCCTAAAATAGTTCGCATTTATTTTGATAATTAAAAACTCTTTGTTTGATTATATTTATCGAGGTAGAATGAACCACAAAACTTTTGGAAAATTGGTACTCAATCTTTTCAGTCATGGTTGTAAATCAGAGGTGGCCAGCCATGGGCGCCGACAGAATATTTCCCGGGGGGGGGGGGCAAAGACTACTTTAACGTACGGTTACCATGTTGGAAAGAGCAAAAACGCAAGGGAGAACACTGCATACAAAAATCCAGGGGGGGGGCATTGCCCCCCTTGCCCTATCCTGCCGGCGCCCATGTGGCCAGCATAGAGTGCTTTCTTTATTTTTTAATAAAATTTAGCTAGTGTGTTCTCTTCGTCTTTTAACCTATTCGCTTTCATCATTTCAATTGAAGGTGAGTGTTCCCTACTGTGCTAATCATTGCTTCCTCACTTCGTGCTTTGAATGGCAGTACAAAAAGGTATGAAAAGGGGAGGACAAAAATAGTTGATTTAAAAAATAATAATAAAAAAATCTGATGTGTCCAACACATGACTTCCTTGCACGTCCATTAGATCAAAAATATTTTCGACGCACTTCCTCTAAATTTATTTGTTTGAAAGAGATAAAATATCAATAATAGTAAGGTTTAGCGATTTCTAGCCAAATATTTCGATATCGCCAAGCTGAGTTCAATTTGAAAGATTTCCTTCTGACACTTTATTTGGCGATATTTCACCAAAAGCCGACAAACTTGAGATAGTCAGCGAGATTTTGGGGATAGCCAAAGTAGTCATTGACCACAGATTTTCAATGAATTGAATGCATCTATACACCTCAATGTATTCAAAGTCTTTTGGCTCACCATGTAAATAAATTCTCAGTCGATTGCTGTCAAAAAAGATATTGAAAACAGTTAGATATTACAATAGTTCTAAATACAAAGTTAAAAAATCTACGGGTTAAAGTTTTAGAGTTATACAAAATAGGAAATAATTTTTGGCGCCAAATTTGGCGATATTTCGGCGAAACTCGTCAATGTCGACGACATTTGGCGAGATTTTAAGCATAAAACAAACAATGACAGATTATCGCCAAATTTGGCGATATTTCGCCAAAACTCGTCAAGAACGATGACAAATGGCGATACTTTGGGCATGGACCAAATGACTGACTATCGCCAAATTTGGCGATATTTCGCCAAAACTCGCCAAGGTCGAGGACAGACGGCGAGATTTTGGGCATGTACCAAACAATGACTGTCTACAGTTGTATTATAATGAAGATGTCCATAGGCATTAAGGTACTGAAACTCTTTTCGGTGGTCCTGTAAATAAACTCTCCAGTAGATTGGAACCAAAAATCGAGATGCACAACTAGATGTTACAACATTCCTATATATGAAATTTCATAATAGTTTTTGAGATTTGAGAGTTAAATATGCACACACGTACACCAAAAGTCGCCACGCTTGGCGACTTTTGGCATAGTTCTTGAGGGAGGCACGTGACCGTGGTCGGACCATTACCTAACTTATGTGGTAGGACGGTATTGTGCTTGAAATGGATGAATGCCCCTAAAATTGCTATTGACCGTAATGTATTGGAAATCTTTTGAGTGTTCCTGTAGCAGAACTATAAATGATAAAGACACTTTTTTTAATGGAGAAATTCATTTTCTAACTCTTTACAGCATATATCACTTCTGAGTCATTTGAAATATCCCAATACCTCTAAAAAACGCTTTGATGAATTTCGGCCCATAGAGCGTAATGTATTTCGAATCTTTTGGGCGGTCCTGTACATAAACTATTCAGTCGAATGGAGCCGAAAGGGGAGGTGCACAACTAGATGTTACAACAATCCTAAATATGAAGTTTCGACATTCTACGCCTAATAGCTTTTGAGATATGCGAGTTTAATGAATTTCGGCCCATTGAGTGTAATGTATTTCGAATGTTTTGGGCAGTCCTGTAGATAAACTATCCAGTCGAATGGAACCAAAAGGGGAGGTGCACAACTAGATGTTACAACTATCCAAAATATGAAGTTTCGACATTCTACGCCTAATAGCTTTTGAGTTAGGCGAGTTTAATGAATTTCGGCCCATAGAGCGTAATGTATTTCGAATCTTTTGGGCGGTCCTGTACATAAACTATCCATTCGATTGCCACCAAAAGGGGAGGTGCACAACTAGATCATAGAACAATCCTAAATATCAAATCTCAACATTCTACGACCAATAGTTTTTGAGATATGCGAGTTACATACATACGTACGTACGTACGTACAGACGGCATGGAAAAACTGGCCACAGTAGACTCGCCACTGGTCAAAATGAGTTGCGGACGCGTTAATATGATCGTGCATGCTAGCCTACGATGAGATGCATCGAAAAAAATTTTTTAATTAAATTTAGAGGTAGTCAAAATCGGTTTTTTTGTCGAAATTTGGCCCCCAAAATTTTTCGGGATCACATTACTTCCTTATACTACGTACAAGGAAGTAAAAAATAAATTAAAGTTAAGGCTCTTCCCTAGTCTCTAAAAAGTAATGATTTTCTGTGGAGAAAATTGCCTGTACATATATAAAGTTTTAGAACGAACTAATGAATATTTTGTAACCATTCTTTTCTTCTCTTATTCTGAAAATACTCACCCAGTAATTCTATAATTCAAAATTTCTGTAATACGATTAGAAGGACAATAATTCCATTACGATACGAAATTCCTCTAACGTAGTTAGAAAAACAATCAATCTAATTAATGTTCTTCTAAATGCATTACAGAAATTTCGAATAATAAAGTTATTACGTGAGTATTTTTAGAATAAGAGGAGAAAAGAATTGTCAAAAGCATTTAGTAGTTCGTTCTAAAACGTAGAATTTACCCGGAAAGACTGAAGTAAGGTCTTAAAAGACTTTCAACAAAATATGATAGAACCGCCCTTTAGGTTTCAATTCAAAATTACTGTTAATGATTAAGATGTTTTCAGTTTTTGTACAAAGATGTTTAAACGAATTCACATTTCAATGTATTTTAGGACAATTTAGAAACAGTATACTTTCACGTTATTTCTGCATTTATATATTATATAAAAAATGGCATATCTTCAAAATATTGCTATACATATATGTATTTCACAATGTTTTATTAATATAAACAAAATTTGACGTATATTTTTATTTAATAAGTTTGCACTTTGTTTTAAACGCTTTGAAAAAGAAATTGAGTGTATCTTATTACTGAAGTCGTTATTACTTAAATAATACATGAGAGGATGTCAGAAACCGTTCTCCGCGAGTTCAATTTAGGTTAATCTTTAAATCAATCAAACGCGTATTAGCAAACCCACACATGATATTGTCAAATAATAATAATAATAATAATAATAAATGCTGAAAGGTAGTACTTTTTACAAGTTTATTATCATAGATTTTTTTTTTAACGAACCCGTATTAACATTACATCCTACAATGTATAACTGTATTCCACTTTAATAATTGATTAATAACAGACAAAAAACAGTAAACTACCATTCACATTTTGTTAAGTGTATTTTCTTTTGAATAGTGTCATTTTAGACGAAACAACTCACGATTTATAAAACTTTAAGCAGAAATTTGACTGGCATTTCAACATACATTGATAAAGAGGAAACTACTAATTGATGAGCATAGAAGTTATCAAAATCATTGGATTGAGAAACTTTCGGCCAGAGTCACATATTAATACATGGAAATGCGTAAATTTTTAGAGGGACTTATCAGCAACATCTGGGGATGGAGTTTGGTACGGGTCCAACGCCTAGATGACCAAAAAAAACTTCCGTGATCCTTCTATTGCTCAACGATCCAAATTGTTTTGATGCACCCTAACAATCCTATTCATAGTAAAACAAAGCTATCATCTCGAATTGTCAATCAGTGATTGATTTAATCTTTAGAGTGTGGCAAGAAAGTTTCTCTATATAGCGCTTATTGTTTTAAAATAAATTTGCAAACTCAATCTAAGGCAAAACCATTTGGGTCGAACCAATCTTATATAGTACCAGCAGGCAAATATTATTTGTTTGAAGAAAAAATGATCACAGAATTTAATGTAAATGTTTCTTTGGAAACCATGAGTTCGGTACTGATTTATTAGAAGAAAAGATATAGATATTTGAAAACTATATAAAAAAAAAATGATACTTTCACAAACTTGTTTTCTTTTTTTTTTTTTTTCCCTAACGTCTTGTTTTGGGATTCATCCTATTCCCCTTTCCGAGCAGCAAAATTCACGTAGGGAGATTCTCGTTCTCACTTGAATCTTTAATTGCTTTCGTGCCAGCAGTTTAATGTATTAGATTAGGATCTGCCTTTTGCATCCAAATGCATTTAACATGCGAATACTTAGCCCTACAAGCACCTGACATTTACACGCTCGGGTGCGCAGATGGTTCCTTTGTGGCTTATTTCGTATCTTCCGAATCTTTTTCAATTCGCGGTGGGCAGCAGAATCGGGATTAGAGGCACGCGCCTCTCGGATGCCTCTAATTAACTGGAAGTAATGGCATCAATAATAAACAACAGGTGTCCGTGTTCCAAGGTCAAAGTTGTCTGTTTCACGCGAGAAAATGATTTTTTTCTTCTGGTGTTAGGTTTTCTCTTTCTCTGTCACAGATCGCTAGTTTCTCTTAGAAAGAAGCGTCTATAAATAAGAACTGGCGAAAATCCCCGATGTGTGATATTCTTTGTCCAGAATATGTGTCCATCATTTTTTTCTTCTTCTTCTTGTTTCGGGCGTCTTGTTCCAGAGTCCAGCTAAGCAAACAGAAAACAAATGTTCAACAAAAAGGATAGCGTTACTATCAAAAGAAGATATATACTATGCTACAAAAATAATCAACTGGCCATTCTTCAACAGTCCGAGAAGAGACGGGTTGGTAGAATGGCACAGTTTACTGGATATTAGAGCGCTGATTAACATGCTGACTAACAAATTCGAGTCCAAATTCGTAGAGAAGTTAGCATCCTTTAACTCCCTATATTTTCTGAATGTTTGAGAATTAGTGGGGAGGGGGGAATACTTTAGTGCCATATTTGCTTCGCTTGTTTGCTTCATTTTGTCACAAATATCCCTTTTTGAGACCATCGTGGACTCCCGGCATGGGTTCTTTGAATGGGGTTTCTATAGCACAACGTTGCGTTTGGGACAAGTGTCCACTCAGGCCTCTTAGTTTCCTTAGCCACTGTAATGAAATCCTGCTTCGTTATTTATATTTATAATTTGCTATGTAGCCTTCCCCCTTCCCTGATAAGAGTCACATCAATTATAAATTACTATTCCATTCCTATTAAACATTTTAGAGTTTGGTATTTTTGACGACTTTTCTGGCCCATTAAATTTAGTCACTTTATCTCATTAGCGAGATGTGCCAGAGGTAAAGAGATTAGCTCTTTTGCTAAGATACTGGCATCTTGCTATTATTTCTTTTTATCTGTGCACTTCTTTAGGCGGCCCGGGGTAAGACTTGTAGAGTGTACTTTTTTTTTCTTTTTTTTTCTTTTTTCTGTAAATTATTCTTATAGCTTGCTTCATTTCTATGATTGGTAAATCACGCAGGCTTCAGATTTAGTGCTTGATCTGTCGCTCACAATGTTCTTTTCTTCTTTCATATAAATGGATGTCTTTATACCTATCTTGTAATTTGGGTACATAAATTATTTAAAACCGAAACCATGCGAAAGCGTAAGCGTTTAACCCATTTTCACCTAAAATAAGGGGAGGAATTAAATTAACAAAGTAAATAAGAAAATGTTTATGTTGTTTTACTTGAACAGATAGGGATGTTTACAAGGCAGAGGTTTTTATCGTTTCTATACAGGGATTTTAAAAGACGAGACAAAGCTTTGCAGCTGTTTAGAGAGACGAGACAGAAATGATTTTCGTCTTACGTACATTCGTAAAAACAGAAACAAAGCAAACTTTAAGCATTTTACACATTTCCCACCCACCTCCTCCTAAAACAAAGGGGAATTGAAATAACAAAGCAAATAAATTTCTATGTTGTTCCGCTTAAAACAGATAGGAATGAATGCAAGATGAGACGAGACAGGCGTTTTTGTCATTACTATATAAGAATGCTGATGTTATTTTGTTTAAAACCGAAACCAAGTGAGGGCATTGATACATCTTCCCCTGAAACAAGGGGAAGGAAGATTAAATTAACCAAGCAAATAAATGCTTTTCTTACTTTGTTTAAAACCGAAACCAAGCGAACGTTTAAGCGTTTGACATATTTTTCCCTAAAAAAAAAAAAAAGAAGAAAAAAAAGAAAAAGAAAATAAATTAAACTAACAAAGCAAATATATGCGTATGCTGTTTTGCTTAAAACAGATAAGTATGGATGTGAAAAGTGACAAACGTTTTTATCATTACAATATAGGAATGCTTTGTTATATTGTTTAAAGCGAAAACCAATTAAACGCTTAAGCGTTGAAAAGCCCCCCCTTCCCTGAAACAGAGGGGAGAGAATTAAATTTAGGAAGCTAATAAATGTTTCCATTAAGGGTGTATGTAGAAGAAAAAACAGCTCTGTTTTTAGTCTTGGTACACAAATTGAAATAAACTATGGTCTCCAAACAATTCCAGATGGTTCTTCATAAGCTGCTTTACCCACTGCAATAGCCGAAAAAGCTGTGGCTTTTGTGAAATTTTCAGAAAAAAATCTTAAACATGGATCTGAGCTGAAAGATTTTTCGTAGAGTGACACGCTTTGCGAAAATTTACGATTTTTAAGAATTTTTCCTATGAGTTTTGAAACCGATACAGATTTATCGTTTATTTCAGTATACAGTACAGCTTATAAAGAGATAGTTTCAAAATTTTGAAGTGCCTGGCATAATTAGTCTATTCGTACTTATGTACCAAAATCACATGATTTTTTCGAACAACACCGTTAAAGCGTTTAAAACCGAAACCAAGTGAACGCGCAAGCTTTTGACACATTTTCCCCTCTGAAACCGAAACGGAAGCAGGGATTTTTCTCACACTGACGGAAGCCATATGCAGAGGATCAATAGCGCACCTAACCTTCGAACAGCTGATGCCAGAACACACACTCAATAAAATAAAAATAAAAAAATCGGAAATAAAGCAAGGAGTAGTTTCCGGCAGGTTCTTTGTATCGTCATCCGGTTAAACTACGTCGAAAATCAAAGTACGCGTAACCAACCAAAAGTACATTTTAAGAGAAACTAAAACGTGCCACCATTTACGGTATGAACACTGTGATAGTTTCGCATTGCATGTCATTAGTGGTTAGTACCGTCTGCCATCTGTCAGATTAATTTTGTGTGGGTGAGCATCATCTCTCTGCTCTTCCTCACGTGTGGAGCATGACGTCATTCTCCGTTTGTAATTCATGGCTTCCGACTTAGTAGACAGTAGCAAGAAGGGGGAGGGTAATCAAGACTCAGTTAAGACAGCTGTGAACCGTAGGACTAGCATATTCTTTCAGGGCTCCTGTGTCAATTAGTCCTATAAAAACAACGACAATAGGACAAAGTCGAGTCCTTACAGCTTAAAGAGGCCCTCCTTGTCAGGCCAATCTCAGTCGTTGTTTTCAGATAAATTAATGTCGGGGACTTGCCAATGTTTTGGAAAGTGGAGGGGTGAGAGATTATTTACGATTAAAAAATAAAAAAATTCAATACATCAATGTAAGCATTTTTTTCCTTTCATTAAATGTGAAATTTAAAAGAGTATTTTTGTTTTCCGTCGTAATTAAATATTTAATGAAATTACATTAAAGAATAAAAAAATCTGGAGTGACTCCACCTGACTTTCCGAACACTTACGATTAAGATCATTACCAAGCATTTAAATTTTAATCGATGAATAATTCAAACATATATACCAAACTGAAGCTCAATAGAATGCGCCCTTTAAACGCTCGCGCACTTTCAAGAATTTCCCCCAATAGGCCATAATGTAAAAGAAATCTTTGTCGTAGCCCTGTAGGAAAACTACATACACAAGAAAATCAATACCGGTCTTGCGACGGTAGTTCATAACATATATACCCAATTTGAGCTCAATCGAATGTCCCGTTTAGGAGCTATCGTGTTCACTCACACATACACATAAACACACACACACACACATACATACATCTCGTAAAAATAGTATCAATGAATTCAAAAGACCTCAAAACGTGTAAATTCACCAAAATCTCGAAGTCGAATTTTTTCATAATTACAATACTTACCTGGCACATGTTCGGAAAGTAAAAAGGAAAAAAATCTGAAACACTTTCATATTTTAAATACGGACCAAAGTAAAAGCGCATCATAGTTTATGCGTCGTCCCTATTTTTCTTCCTTGTTTCATAAAACCCATCTTTGGAATCGAAATCTATCTTAAAATCACGTACTAAAACTATTTTACAATCTTCGCCAAATATATTACAACTATACTTCACCGTTTTAAATATTGTTTCGAATGTCCATCATAATCCATGAGTGTGTCGTGTTTCTCTTTCTGGGTTGATTCCTACTTTAACACCCCGACTCTCACCAAGATGGCGATCATTAAACATATGGAGCTACCAGGACGATGTTTAGTATTTATGTGGCGATCGTAATTTAGAATTAAAATGGCGATTTGGAACAACATGTAAGTAAAGCATTCCGTTACATTTTTATTTATTTTGGGTTGCCAATTAATGTAATTTTAATAATTAAGTGTCTTCAAATTCCTTAACTGATGCGTTTATCGCTAATTTGTTCACTTTAGTTTTCATATAGTTCTTTTGGGAGCGTTGAAACTTGTGCATAAGTCCTAGAAACCCATGACTGCTAAGCTCGGTAAATTGCGGGATTTTTTAGGGTGGCGAGAGCGGGGGCGTTAAAATCAACTCTTGCTTGTGCCGTAAAATACATCTTTGGAATCGAAATCTATCTTTAAATCGCCTACTGAAACTGTTTTACAATCGTCTCCAGGCATATTCCAAATATATCCCGTAGACATTTTAAATACTGTTTGGAATGGGCATCATATCCATGAGTGTACCGTGTTTTCCTTCCTTATTCCATAAAACACTTCTTCGGAATAGAAATCTATATTGAAATCGCCTACCAAAACTATTTAACAATTTTTGCCAGGCATAATCAAACTATACTTCACCTTTATAAATACCATTTGGAAAGTGTATCATAATCTATCAGTGGTGCCGTATTTGTCTTCGCTGTTCTATGAAACACTTCTTCGGAATTAAAATCTATTTTAAAATCGCCTACTAAAACTATTTTACAATATTCGCCAGGTGTTCTCTAGCTATACTCGAAATATATTTATAAAAAAAACCCACACAATTCATTTAAAAAAAGCACATTTGAAAAGTGATACGATGCCTAATGTCCACACAAAAAACCTGATTGATTTTAATAGCACTCTGGTGCTAATAAATAAAAGTACAACTGAAGCACATCATATTGCAATCTGTTATTTGACCAATATTTACTGCAACAAACTTAAATTATCAAATACAGAGATTTTCTCTCTGCAGCTCTACACACAAATTCTTTTATAATTGAGTTCAGATTGATTTTTGCAGTGTACGGCTTCATGAACAATAAAGAGTTAGAGATAGAGATGCGTTAGGTCTTTTTGAGTCACGTTCCTTCGAAAATACGTTTTAATTTTCTAAGAACACTGATACTGAAAGATCTTTCATCTGAAGCTGCAGATGCAGATATATTGGAGATCAATGCCATAAGTTTGAACGCTCCATTCGTGAGCCCCTTGATAGTAATTGACTTTGCCCCTAAGTTCTGGCAGATATCAAATGATGACACCATTGGCGTTAACTGTCATGTAACATCGAGGGGGGCAAAATGCTTCCTATTGTAGAAAATATTTTCAAATAGACGATAACCGAATTTTCTAGAATTTTTTGAGGGGGGGAGTAACCCCTCCTTGTCCTTAGTAAGTTACGCCTATGGATGACACTATTTTTAAGGTTTTAGAAAATAATCCTTTTAATAAGCACTGTAGTTTCGCCGCCCCCCCCCGCCTCCTTGTTGGCACGTGCCTGACTGATGTAAAGCATCATAATTTGACTAGATACCTTTTAAAATACTAGATGCTCTGAGCATGAGCAGAGCCGTGCTTAGGCGATGGCAAACTGGGCAACCGCCCAGAGCCGCTAAAAAACTGTTGACTTCATGGATATCAAGTAGTGAAATAAACTGCCTGACCTACAACTGAAAACTGCACATCTTTAAGCATAACCGAGAAAAATCACAGAATTTGTAATTTCGTTTATAGCTTTCTTTTTCAAATTTACAGCATGGTAATTACAGCTAGAGTGCAGCTTTCGCATTATGGAAACGTATTGCATTAAAATCTTAATTAATTTATGAAATTTACTTT
>JAWZYV010016680.1:0-41077 GCA_038373885.1 Cheiracanthium punctorium
TCTGGCTGATTGGTGATTCTGTAAAGCGTCTATTGTTGCGCCCGCTACTATTTTCCCACAAATATAATGTTTTCCATGTGTAGAATTAGATGCTGTAGATGCATGTCTCCCATTACAACGTCCTATTTCTGAAAAACTGACATACTTAACATTCCATGGATGAATTTGGCCTTTTTTAATATCTGAAGCATCAGGTCTTTGGCCTTCCCCTATTTTATTCCCCTATTGGACTTCCCCTAAACATACAGCTCATTTCACTTGAAAAAAAAAAACTATTAAAACTCCTGAATGTTATCTTAATGCTGCTGAAGCAAGCAGAAAATTGTTCTCAAGTATGCTTCTAGTGTGTTAGTTTCCTAATTAACGCAACCTTGTTTCTTTATTCAAAAATTCAGTTCTCGAAAATTTTGTCAACTCCCTCTTCAGTGACAGGATTATTGCGCAATATACGGAAACCAGACTCAGACCTCGACCTTATATAGCGAAATTAGGCAGTATTTTAGTTCCTAATTAACTTGACTATATCCCTAAAGTAAAAATACAATTATATCTACCCCGCTTCTTTTACTCCTTTTTCATTGGCTGGACTATGAAAACACCTTTCAAACATTGCAAAATTCACTGAGGTCAGCTCAATTCAGAAAAGCATTGTGAAACACTGCATTTCTGCATTGTGAAACACTGCATTTCTCACAATGCATTTAAATATCAATGCATTGTGAAACACTGCATTGATATTTAAATTTCCCTTGCTGTTTCCTTTTTCTCACAGGTTTGATTAACAGAAATAAGAATGCATAGTATTGAATTTCGATTATTTCTAAGTCCTTGATATGTTATATGTTCCTTTTAAATGACTGCTTAAGCAGTGCATAGTTTCTCAAGGCTGTTGTAGAAAAGACAAAAGCCTACTTTTTGGAGCTGTGTGAACACAAATAAAGCAAACTAATTCCTTCGAGAACTCAGAAAAACTCAGATTACACCTTCACAAGCTGTATTGCATACTGTGGTTAACAGAATGCGTGTGAATCTCACGTGAGTTTCGAAAAAATGTCTGAGATATGGAATTTCATTGGAAACGTTTTCGAAGAATGATAAAAATGTTGCAAAATATTCTATTTTTTTCATTTTTATATTCTGAAACTTTCATAACTGATATAGGTTTAGAGTTTATTACAGTGCATATGTTACAGCTTGTGACAGGACTTCTGAAGAATTTTTCAAATATCCGACATAATTAGTCCGTCTCGCATAATTCGCTCATTAAAATGCAAAAATAAAAATTAAAAACGCGTGCGACTGATGCATTCTCGGATCATTCTGGCACATCGTAAATAAATCAAGGTGGTCACTTTAAATTATAGCGAATAAAATGTTTTAAATTAAAAACTACATAGTTGTTACATCGTTGGAAAGAGTGCCAGAAACTGAATATATTATCAACTTACACTTTTTTCTCTCATTTTCATAAGTACGAAACATATGCTCATTTGACACGCACCGAAATTGTTTGCAATTCTTTGATCTGTTTGATTGATTGTTTCCGTTGCAACTTCCATCAACTACGCAGAAAATCATTACCTTACTGCTTGAGAAATGCGTTAAGCTTACCGAATTGGACTTTGGTGACTCAAGAGTCAATTTGGCTTTATTGTACATAGAGCAGGAGAGTTTGGCAGAGATAGATGTCACAATTGATGACTTTGCGAAAAATAAATCAAGACGCAAGTTCATATAAATACTTTCGTAAGCAGTTGTGTATTTTTTTATTATTATGTGCAGGTCTTTTTTTATTTTATAAATTATTTTAAGTTTTTGTTGCGTTTAATTTGATTGTTTAAGTAATTGCGTTAATTGTCCAGTGCTCTCCCCCCCCCTTTCACGAAAAATTTAATTGTGCCCGTTATACACTAAATTATGAAGGGAACTTGAGCTTAGGGGGCCTCGGAAACTTTAACGCAAGGGGCTTCCAACAGGCTTGATCCGCCTCTGGACCAATGATAGACTTCCCTGTGTTCCTTGCGACGAAGGGCTTGGACTGATGAAGGTCAAAACAATTTTTGACCGAAACGTGCGTATCTTCTTACCGATAACTTCTTGTGTGTGTTTTTTACAAAGTTTTTTATTTACTTTATCAATGATAGACTTCTTTGTGCCGATGGGAATTTAGTACAGCGGATTTGCCTTGTGGTTGCTTTATGATGCTGACAGTCAAATAATTGGAAGGAGAAACGAGTGTCGGGGCAATACATGCGGAGAATAGTAAAATGCCCCTTTAGCCTTCTCCTCCGCTATCAGGTTAGGTTTGTCCCGAGTTTTTTTTTTTTTTATAGATCCACAAGCTACGTACTATGCACCTATACTGAAGACTCCCTTTAGAGGAAATGGGCGCTTAGAAAAGTGATGAAATTTTAAAGCAGCTGCCTTAGAGTAGTACAGTAACAAAGGATGACACATCTTCATTTTGACTTCAAGTAGTAGACGGCAGTCTCTAAGGTGGTCCGATTATTGCTGTTTACTTTCTCCCTGTACCAAGCCCAAGTCAACTACTCTCTTGGGATTACAAAACAAAGAGTAATACTTAAAAGTGCTGCCATTTATTTACATTTCGGCTTCAAGCTATCTTCGGTTTTACATAGATGGATGTTCTTTGAATGCAAAAAATGCAGGAAAAAAATAACTGTTTCACGCAATTTTCAAGTCGATTGAGTGGATCGGCACCCTACCATCATAAAAAAGTAAAGAAAGTCGCGCTCTTGGAAACCAGGACATCTTTTTACTTTAAAAACCAAGTTTCAATTTTCTCACTCTCGTCAAAAATCTCTTTTCTTTCTTTTTCCTGTATGGGGGCCCACCCGTCTGCAGACAATCGGACACCCTGCCCAGTCCGGGCCTGGTCTTGGCTTCTGGCGCACTACTGATGAAAGATTAAAATTTGTATGAAATGAAATGAAACTTAAATATAATGAAACTATTATCCCCTAGGGGTGAACGAGGTATTTCCAAAAAAGGTTGGGAACCACTGGTTTAAAAGATATAGCTTTCTAAGTTGGGATATTAATTTGTAATCAACCTGTAAAGAGAATAAATCAAAAAAGAAAATATGAAATAAGAAAGCTTGTTGTGATCATGAATCACATACAAAGAGTACTCTTAAAATTATATGATTTCGGCTTTTAACCCTTTAACGCGCAGTGTTCCCGCTCTGGGAACAACCAAACACGACGTTTTGACTGTTGCCAGACACGAAGAATAGATTTGATTTCTATAAAAATAGTTGCGGGTGACATAGCTTCACGAGAATCCTTTACTTTTAACATGTCATTTCCTATAAAAAAATTGTCACGATTGTTTTTAAAAGCACTGACATTTGCTGAAAAATGGAAGAATGCGAGAACAGCTGGATAGCTTCCCCAATGCTGAAAAAAGGGCAGCCATTGCCATCGCTCGACTTAACTACCAGCAAGATGGCGGACGATCGAAACGTTATATTTATTAGTATTATTTTAGCACGTCATTTCCCGTCAAAAAAAGGTCACGGTTATTTTTAACAGCACTGACATCTGCTGAAAAAGGGAAGAATGCGAGGACAGCTGGATAGATTGCCCAATGCTGAAAAAGAGCAGTCGTTGCCATCGCTCTACTTAACTACCAACAAGATGGCGAACGATCAGAACGTTCATCGCGTGCCACAGATCTGGAGACCCTTTTTTGACGACAGCTGGCTGTGCCGCACAGCCGGCTGTCGTCAAAAAAGGGTCTCCAGATCTGTGGCACGCGATGAACGTTCTGATCGTTCGCCATCTTGTTGGTAGTTAAGTCGAGCGATGGCAACGACTGCCCTCTTTTCAACATTGAGAAAGGGTTGCGCCTCAAAGGGTTAAACTCCTAATAAAGTCACACTTTGTTTAATCTAAATGACGTCCAATTCAGACTTAACTTTTCATAATCTGCGAAAAAGACATGCGCTCACTATTCAATTTACTGCGTTCACTTTTTAACTAGTTAGTATATTTTCACTTAATAAGTGTATTATAAGTGTTCTTTTCTTTTGAAATGAATTATTTTGTGGTTAAGGCAAAGCTACCCGAAGGCTATCTTCCTAAGGAGGGGGATGTCTTGGGCAGTTGATTTTTATTGATTACATTGCTGCAGTGAGCATGCGTTAATCCTTTAAAGCGCAACCATTTCCAAAGTCGAAGAAGTACAGCCGTTGCCACCGCACGATTTAACTATCAGCGAGATGGCGGTCGATCGAATCGCCCAGCCCAGTGCGTGCCACAGAGCTAAAGAACATTTTTGACACAGCTGGCTGTGCGGCCGAGGAGCATCTACCCCGACGAAGCAAAACAAGCAAGGTTGGTCTTTAACGCTTTGATAGGAGTGGAAGTTTTAGCACGTTTAATGAATTTTTAAAAAATGCTTGAAAGATAGATATTTTAATATATTTTTTAACCATAAACTTGAAACTGTTTTTATTCGTAGTGAGGAAGCTATTTGTGCACTAATAGTTAATATTTAATGAGACATCGGGCCCCACCATGGCCGAGTGGATAAGACACTGAACAGGGTCGATGGCTGAAGTGCGAAGGTTCCGCGTTCGGGCCTACCGCGCGGCTGTCGATCCAACGGTCTCGACTTTTGGGTGGTTGATATAACGTGAATACGCGTTAAAACCCCTTAAAAAGTCCTCCGCCCAAGGGATCCTCCCCCCATAGGTAGATGTCCCTCGTGTTGCCTTACCATAGCACAAAACACCAATGAGATATTGATAAAAGCACGTTCTAAAGTGAAAGACGTTGAACATACGAAAACGTAAAGTGTTACAGACTTGCCCTATAAGGAATTCATTATGTGTTATGCCAATAGCCGGAAATAGGTTTCATTTGTAAATAAAATTTGTTAACAACGCAAATGTACGGCTACTGAATGCTCTTGACTCTAATTCTAGCTAGTTCTTAATCTATGTATATATAAAAATACGCTAAGCAAAACCTTAGTGTCCCTTTTTGCAGCGCACTGCGCGAACGGAGAACCGTGAAATTCCGCTTAGTTAAAGTTCGTATGGAGTTGTTTGTGCGAGTGTTAAAATTTTTGTGTAGTATGCTAATGCACCGTAAAAAAATAGAGAAGTAATTTGGCACGCAGTGTTTCGCGCCAGGTCGGGCGGTAGTTCTATTGTTGTGCCAATTTTGAAATAAAAACACTTAGTTTCAGCAGTACAATAGGGTTATAGTATTACAACAAAATTTGCAAAAAGCGGAATTATTCCCCAGTTTGGTGATACGACAATGACTAAAATGTGCTTTAGCAATGTTCTTGGCGACTTTTTTTAGACGGAAATAAGTGCGCGAAGTGTTGTAAATTCCATGTTTAAAGCTGTAGAAAAACCTTGGAGGAGAGAATTATATTTACTGTTCGTTCCGGGCAGGTCGCAATCCAAGAGACGCTACACAGAAACGCGACAATTCGACAATTTCTTCATAACCTACCGCCAGGCAGTATGCTAAATGAAAATTTCTCTAAAAATATTATTAAAGAAATATCTCAGCAATTAAGAGGGAAATGAAAATAATATTATTAATGAAGTGCATGGAAATATTTCCTGAAACATACTCTCAGATAACATATTGAAGTTAGTTATAATAGAACCTAAAAATAATGATTGAACTTTTACTAATGGTGGCATAATCGAATATCTGATGAATAGAGAATGTATCACCGTAGCTACGATAAAATAATTTGCTATGATGAGAGTGAAAGTTTTTTAATTCCTTGACTGTGAGTGGATTTTTTTTTTTTTTTCGGTTAGCCGGGAGCAAGTGAAAAATTGCCAAATAATTGTGATCTGCGCGAAATTCTTACAAACCTAAAGCGATTTCCTGTACATAGTTGTTTATCCATTTCCATATTTTGGAAGTTTAATTTAATTTCGTATTTTTATTCAACTAGGGGCCAAGGCCCATAGACTCACTACGCTCGCTTTTCGTATGAGACATTCGGCCCATAATAAGGCTTATTCGTAAAAAAGGCATAATTTCAACAAACAAACCCAAAGGTTGGATCAGAGAGAATGTTACCGAGCTACACATTGCTTGGTTCTTGCATGTTCCTTGGAACATAAAAATTTAAAGTTCGTACTATTTTTAATTATGTGAAACCCATGGAACACCTTGCGCATTAGTCATGTAAGGCGATTATTCATAATTTAGCGACTTGCGTATATGTGTAGTTAATAATTAGCTCTAAGAAAATAGTACTTCATATATTTTCTTTGATAAAACCTACGGATCAGCTAGGATAGCTTGCCACCAATGGCGACTTTTCATTATTTGGCGATTTACGCATGCTCACATTCTGTGATTACTGCTCATGAAAGGTTCCCGGAAAACCGTTATCCATATTTTCATATACATAATCCTTTGCAGATTGGCATATTTAGCACCACGAATTATATCATCTCGCCGCGCTGACAAATATCCAAAGTTTTACTATAACTCATATAATGGCATAGTCAACGGCACCAAATATTTCTACTGGTAGCAAATACTACAGCTGGACCGAACTGACTTTAAAATAATCTGCATTTTAATTATTTTTCATTTTCAAGATATTGGGTTCTAGCATTTTTGAACTCGCGGTTTAGATTCTCCCTGCTTTGAAAGATACCATTTTGCCAGATCGTACCTAATAGCAAGATGAGATGGCACTCTTAAAATCAGTTATAATTAGTTATTCTGTTTTGGAAAAACGAATAATCGCTAATTCTAAACTCCTGTTGTCTAAGCGATCTTACTATTTGAAAATTGTCAGCTTTGTGTAACACACTTTGAGTTATTATTTGCATATAATTTTTAAGTTGGCGTAAAATGGGTGTCATTCTGCTTCATGTTTGTCAATTTCACGAGATTCTACATACTTGGAATTGCTTTGTTGCAACGGAATGAATGATTTTATGCCAAATCTGGCAACCATTATGTGTATTTTTTCAGTTTTTTATTAATATCTTCTAAAATAATTCGATTTTCGAAATTTAAGTCAGCTTATCAGGCTCCTCGGAATTTTCAGAATCCGTGGACACCTTATTCGAAACTCAAATCCTCACGGTTTAGGAGGAGATAGTCTGACAAGCTCTTGACAGCGGCGCGGCGACAGCGGACGTTACTTTTTTTTAGAATAGAGAGATTCCACACGTTTTCAGAAATTACCCATTATGTAACCAATAAGCATACAAATTTCTTTTTAGTATATTGATATTTTTGTATTTATTTAATTCTGCATCTAAATACAATTTTGCATACGGATTAAAATTCTCGCCTTTTTTGGGGGAAAAGACAGTGTTTCAGAGGTAGTCTTTAAACATTTCCCAGATCTGTGGCCAGATCTTTAAACAGTTGGCGGGATTTGCACCTGGCTGACAAAAAAATAACATAGTTCCCTACCACATAAGCTATTAAATTGCATCGTTAGACTAATAAGAAAGTTAAATAGAAAGAAGCATCAGTCAATGGAACAGGAATGCCCATCAAGTTTATACATCTTAATGCTATTGATTGCGAAGTTTGAACGTTAACCGCAGGCAATAAAAGAATTTTAATTCCACTTATAAAATATTCTGGTACTATTTTACCATATCCACTCAAAAAACTCAATTTCGAAATATACCTACATTTGCGATGACAGTCAATAAATCTCAAGGACAATCATTCGAAAAAAAGGGCAAATTTATTGAGGCAGCAAGGTTTCATACATGGTCAGAGATTCGCATCAGCAAGTACAATTGAATCATTCGACTTTTTAAGATACCCCACACATAATGGGCCTTTAGCCGAGGATAGGTCAAGGCTCAATTTTCGGAGGGGGCCACTGGACGTTTTAGGTTAGCTTAAATTGTTCAAAATGCAAACTGAATGCGTGAAATCCAAGGTCGGTTGAGGGAGATGACCCTATGACCCATTCGCTTGAGCTGCCTTAGCATTTAGTAAAATATGATAGAGTTTTTTCAAAAACACAGAAAGGTGTGGTGATTGTAAAGTGAAAAGTGTGGTGATTGTAAAGTGAAATTGTACAAAAGTGGTCACTAAAAACAGATAGTCTCTTAGTCAAGGTGGTCACTTTAGTAGGTTCCAGTGTATATGGAATGATGAGACATATTCTTTGACAGAAGAACCTTATTTCACACTCAAATTAAAAAAAATAATGCTTTATTCGTCGAATTTCGACCACTGGCAGACAGTATACTTAATTCTGTGGGAGTTTTCTTCTTTGTTTCCTGACATTTATAATTTTTTTATCTAAAAATTTTTTAATAATACTTGAAAAGACGACAAACGTACAGGGTGTCCCAGAAAGGCAGCTTTAATTCTTTATCTGTTTGAGAAAAGAGGGCGATATAAATTTTAAAAAAATGTTCAAAATAAGGTAGTTGAAAAGAAAATGTTAAGGAAAAAGTCCACTCGTAAATTTTCCAGAAAGTTATACTTTTTAAATTTGCATAGAACCCCCCTCCGACCACCCCGCACAAAAAAAAACAAATAAATAAGATAACTTCCAATTAGTAAAATGTGCTCCATACACTTATGGGGTGATGCAGAAAACGTGGGAATTATATCCTAAAAAATGTCAGAGATATGAAGATCTTTTCAATGGCTCTCAAAGGGAAAAAAATCACGATTCAGGGGTCGTGCAGAAATTATAAAAGAAAACAATTTTTTACACTAGCTTTATGCGTTCACGTTCAAATTCATGCAAAGCTCCTGATCATCTTTGTTTAAAGATTTCTCTGCGACGTTTTATGATGAAAATCTGAAATTTTGTACATCACCACATTAGTGTATGAGGCACATTTTTCTAAGTGGGAATTTTTTTGTGCGGGGATTGTATACAAATTTCAAAATTGTACCTTTTTAAAAATTAAAGAAAGGAATTTGTTCTTAACCTTTTCGCGCTGACTGTCACGTATACGTGCCAGGAAGAAACGAACTCAGTTCCCGGCCGACACGCTGGCGTGCCAGAGCGTTTCCTCGTTCACCCCCGGCCGTCACACAGTTGTGCCAGTGTCCTGGAACGTTTTAAAAACTATAACTTTTGACACAAGATGGCATTGTATGTCCATGCGGTTACAGATACATGTAGATTTGACCTTCTACTCAGAATGGGAGTAGCATGACTCACATACACGTGGTTTTTGATAATATAAACGTAAGTTGAAAGGAATGTTTCTGAATGGTATACTTTATGACGGCTCTATAAATTCGTACGTGGTATTTCTTTAAAGTAAGCAGGGAGTTTTATTTTCGCTACAGCGTTGGGTATTACGGTTTGCAGTCCAGTTTTTGTGGATAATTAGATCTAGTAGACGTGGATTTTTTCTCATTTTACAGTTAGAATGTCGAAGCTTCGAAAGTGTTAGAGCTTGAAATAGCAGAAATGGCGCAAATTATTTGAAATTATGAGATATTGATTCTGAAGCAGATTCGGATAGTAGTGATAGTGACACTATAATATATTCTGATTGTTCTGTTCATGGATTTAGGCTTAATCGCGAAAAACTCTCTGGCCCTGGATAGACATTTGCGAAAGAGACTGCCGGCCTCAGCGATAAGCGCGCGTTTGCGCTTCCCGTCGCGAAAGGGTTAACGTAGTCTTTTTTTTTATATCTCATTTTTTTCAATTTATATTGCCCACTTATCTCTAATATGCAAAGAATTAAATCGTGTTACCACTTTTTGGGACACCCTGTATGGTCAGTTCAAAGGGGCCTCACCATGGTCGAGTCGATAAAACACTCAACAGGATAGATGGCTGATGTGTGTTAGGTCCCAGGTTTGGGCCTATCGCGCGGCTGTCGATCGAACGATCTTGAATTTTGGGCGGTTTTCTCCAGAAACAATGTCAATACGCGTTATTAAATCTTAAAAAGCCCATCGCCCGAGGCACCCCTACTTAGGCAGACAGCCCTGGATTAGCTTTGCCTGAATACACTATACAATACAAGCCTGTGGTAACTAGGTTGTCAGGGAACCGAACTCTGAATGAAAGGTCCCGACCGGGTTTTGAGTTTTAAAACCCCTTAAAAAGTCCCCTGCCCGAGTCAACTTTTCCTAGGCAGGTGCCCGTTGTGCAGGCTTTCCATATCACACAAAGAGTTTAAAGTGGATTCCGAGAGGCTGTCCGCTTAACCCTTTGAGGCGCAACCCTTTCCCAATGCTGAAAAAGGGCAGCCGTTGCCATCGCTCGACTTAACTACCAGCAAGATGGCGGACGATCGAAACGTCCATCGCATACTACAGATCTAGAGACCCTTTTTTGACGACAGCTGGCTGTGCCAGCTGCGTCAAAAAAGGGTCTCTAGATCTGTGGCACGCGATGAACGTTTCGATCGTCCGCCATCTTGCTGGTAGTTAAGTCGAGCGATGGCAACGGCTTCCCTTTTTTCAGCATTGGGCAATCTATCCAGCTGTTCTCGCATTCTTCCATTTTTTGGCAGATGTCAGTGCTGTTAAAAACAATCGTGACAGTTTTTTTAAGGAAAATGACGTGCTAAAAAGTAAAGGATTCTCATGGAGCTATGTCACGTACAACTATTTTTATAGAAATCAAATCTATTCTTCGTGACTGGCAACAGTTAAAACGTGAGAGTTGGGTGTTCCCAGAGCGGGGACACTGCGCGTGAAAGGGTTAAAAAACAAAGAATGACGAATTGAGTTGAGGCCCATTAATAAAATAGTATAATTACATCTTGACTCATCCACTTGCTTAAAGTATTACACTCACCTAAATGAAAGAATTTCAATATGTTTATTCTCAAGTTATGTAATGTAACGCAATCTAGTCTGACTCTATAATATTTCTGTTTCAACCCTTTGCTACTTCGTGGATTCCAAGTAAAAAATAAAAGAATAAAACAATCAGCTTTTATTATCCACGACCTAATTGAATCGGACGTCTCGTGTATTTTTCCATTATCTTTCCGGGAATTTTTTAATTAGAAATTCTACCGTAAGTATACAGAAAGCTATTTAGCTTATAATTTCATGAAGGAAGGATGATTCATTCCCCTATTTCATCTCAACGGAAGCATCTGTTGTTTCTAGTATTTCTTTTTTAATTTGTATTATTTTTATCCTTTAGATGTATATAGATTTTCAACTTCATTTATTCTGAGTGTCTAAAAGATTTAAATATTTTCAGTAAAGTGTCTATTTTCAATCCTATTCGTGTGTGTGTGTGTGGGGGGGGGGGGGGGGGGAAGATAGGTGCATTCATAAAAATGTGTAGTAATGGAATCTCGAAGAATTTGAACTCGTAGCAGAAAATGCGAGAAGCGACACGTACGTCGCAGATTTTTTTTTACAGTCTGCAGATTATTTTGATAAGAGCAGAGGCGTAGCCAAGAGGGGGGGGTTAGAGGGGTCATAACCCCCCCCCCTATGAGGAATTTTTTGCCATACAAAATGTATATTCTTCACTACATTATCACACACACGTATACATAGATATGAGTTGCAGTAGTCATAACCCCCCCCCCATGAAAAATTTCTGGCTACGCCCCTGCATAAGAGTATATATTGTGTGCGGATTCTTTTTCACGGTCATGAAAAAAATTCCTCTTCTAATTCTCAAAATAAACATTTTAGGTTGGAAAATGCGGAAGAACCCCCCCCCCCCAGCTTGGACTCCATCATGGCACAGTGGTTATGTCACTGGAAATGGTAGACGGACGAAGTGAGAGGGTCCTGGGTTCGGGTCCCATCGCGCGTCCGTCGACCTAACCGCTCGGAGTTTTCCCGTGTTTTCCTCCGAAACTTAGCGTCAATACGGGTTAGGACCCCTTAGAAAGACCCCCTACGGAGGGCACCCCACCCATAGGCCTACATCCCTCGTGCAGATAATTGGCCTTAATCCCACAACCCCCTTCTTGGCTGTCGGGCTCTCGCAGCCAGTTTAACACGTGTTTTACAGTTTGCTTGCCTGTTGATATAATGAAGTTGCTTGCAATTAGCTTTTCAATTTATACATTGTTTCAAAAATACTCTAGGTAGCAAATGTATGCAGGTAGCAGATACAAAAGGGAATTTTGGGTTCTCTTTTAATTGTTTATTTAAAATGCTGCACAGCTGGATAAAGTTGCTTACTTGAAATGCGGCGATATATAAGAATTTGAAAACTCATAACTTACGATTTCATGAGGGAAAAAAAATTAGACATCAATCGGTTTATAATCCAAATTGTTAACTCTTGAACGCGCAGTGTTTCCGCTGTGGGAACACCGAACTCTGACGTTTTGTCTGTTGCCATAGTCACGAAGAATAGATTGGATTTCTATAAAAATAGTGGCGGGTGACCTAGCTCCACGAGAATCCTTTACTTTTTAGCGCGTCCTTTCCCGTCAAAAAATGGCCACGATTATTTTTAACAGCACTGACATCTGCTGAAAAATGGAAGAATGCGAGAACGTGTGACCCGTGCTACAGATCGAGAGACCCTTTTTTGACGCTCGTCAAAAAAGGGTCTCTCGATCTGTCGCACGCGATGAACGTTTCGATCTTCCGCCATCTTGCGGGTAGTGAAGTCGAGCGATGGCAACGGCTTCCCTTTTTTCAGCATTGGGAAAGGGTTGCGCCTCAAAGGGTTGCTTGTTTATTGAAATAGCTGGATAAAGTTGCTTACTTGAAATGCAAGAATTCGACGATATATGAGAATTTGAAAACATTACTTACGATTTCATGAGGGGGAAAAAATTAGATATAAATCGGTTTATAATCCAAATTGTTAAAGGCTGTTTATGAGCTTTCAAAGAAAACACCTGTATTTATTATGTTTTTTTGCACACACACTTTCAAATCCAGTATCAGAAGCTTCCTGTGAAAGTTGGGGATCGGTCATTGAGAAAGTGAGCAAAATCCGATTAAGATGTACAGATGGCAATGATGAGCAAGCTGTTGGAACTGTTGACAAGTGAGTGTTTATATTTCGTAATGGCCCTCCATCTGGTGATACAGGAACCGGAAAGTTTTTGAAAGCTGCATTAATTCCATGTTTGGAGTCTCTTATTACAAACATTTTGCTAGAGTCAGTACGAACTAAATTATGGAGAAAAATAATCTCTTCTTGTGATATCCAGAATAATGGTGCTAACTGTTTACCTTGCTTCTGTAATTAAAACTGCTATGGTTTTTGGCCTGATCATTAAACTGATAATTCATTTCTTGTTTTGTTTTTTTGCAATTTGAACTAAGAATGCCACAAAAAGTTTTGTTGGGTAACTATTACATTCTATCTAGAAAAAAAGTTTTTTTTTTTTTTTTTTTAATAACGCTGTCCTACTCAATAGATTATTGCTGTAAAATTTGACAAAACCTACCTGAAATGTTTTTCTTAAGAATAGCTATTGACATGAAGTTTTTCTCTTTATCCAAGTCTATTAACCAAAACAACTGAAACTGGTTATGTTTTATTCTCAATAAATTTGCTACGTAAATTTCTATTAGTTTGATCATGTCTAACTGATTAACTAACATTAGGTAAATTCAAGCTTGTGATAAAATATATTTACTGAATCCTAAACCTTTTTTTCCATCATTGTGAAATTATGCTGCAGATTATTTTCAGTGCCTGAAATGCCGTCGCAGATTGGCAGAAAAAGTTCTGCTTCTGAGGGGGGCGGTAAACGTACTGTTATAAACTATGAAGAGATTTTTATTTGTTTTTTAAGTACAAAGTGAATTACCAGGAAAATTTCAAGGTTTTCAGAAGGTATAAAAGGCTTTGTTGGCGATTTTTATTCAGTTTCAACTGCTTCATTCGCTTAAGTCGCATCACGCTAGTCGATGCGCCATTATAAGAAATTAAATAAATCATTTCCATTAAATGAATTTGTTTGCTTTTATGGTAATTTTAGCAGAATCTTTTCAAAATGAAATTTTTTAAACTTAAAAACTGGACTAAGCAAAAAATATAAATAGCTCTGTAGTAGCTTGAGTATTATGTTGCATAATACAGACGATGATGTGGGTGTGATCAGCTGAATGTTTGTAAGGAAACTCATGTTTGTAGAACTAAAGCTTTCAATGTATATAGTTTTCCTTTTTTTATTTAATTATGAGATGAAAATTTCCAGAAATCTTTAAAATAGTATTACAAATGTCGATATTACTAGAAAAATAGAATTTTATATACGATTTTTTTTTTCATTTAATTATACTAATATCAATTATGTCACTGGGAATGGTAGATGGACGAAGTGTGGAGGTCCCCGGTTCGGGTCCCATCGCGCGTCCGTCGACCTAACCGTTCTAAGTTTTCCCGTGGTTTTCTCCGAAACTTAGCGCAAATACGGGTTAGGATTCCTTAAAAGACCCCCACTGAGGGCTCCCCACCTATAGGCCTAGATCCCTCGTGCAGATATTTGTCCTTAATCCCACAACACAAAACATATATTCATGGTGCGGAGATACAGGGTGAGTGGCAACGTACTACACAATCTACGAGTCTCAAAGCGCAAAACAGGAAGGGCATACCTACAGTAGAGACACCAGGGGCGGAAATGGTGCACCCCCCATACGACCTATGCTGCCCCCATACATGCATATTTTGGAATTATTGCTGTACAAGCCACGGGTGTACACCTGGACGACGCCACTCGCACGCCTTCTACGACTGAAAACAGGCAAAACAAAATTGCATTCTATTAAAATGCTTACGCGCAATTTTTGTGTTTAATCTTTCTATTTTATAATTTTTTATAAGTAAACCAATACACTGGGAACCAGTAATGATATATATTAGTTAAGTTGTTTTTGTTATATTTAACTTCTAAAGCTGCATTCTGAATGTTTAGTTTTCCGGCCGAGTGAGATGTTCATTTTTAAAACTTAAAAACTTTTTAAAAGTTACATTAAAATAATAGAATTGCTTAATTGTCAAAAGTCATTCATTTAAACAGAAAATTCAGTTAAGATAAATAATCACAGCAATTTCTCTTCGGATATTTCCTTACTAGGTTTCCATAATGTAATATCTGTCTTTTTAGTGTTCAGTTATTTCATCCCTAGTTGCTTTAGTGCTGCCATCTGTCGCTTAAATAACCCTACTAATTGTCCAAGTAGTAGAGGGACCAGAATGTAATGACGTTTCTCCTTATGTCAATATTTCTCCTAGCCAAAACTGCTTAATCTAATAATACGAAATTTGGCGCGCATGTGAATTTGTTAACATAGGTGGTAGGTACTAAATTGGACACCATTCTCAAAAATCCTATCACCATTCCGTTTCAATAGGGCTGCCATAGGACTGACGTTTTGGGCAGTTTTCTCCATTACGTGACGTCAGTACATGTTAAGGAAACAAGGAACGTTCAATATTCAAAATTTTCAATTTTGAATTTTTTTTACTTCTAATCATATGTAATTTTTTTAATTGAAAATTTTGAATATTGAACGTCCCTTGTTTCCTTAACGTGTACTGACGTCACGTAATGGAGAAAACTACCCAAAACGTCAGTCCGTTGGGTCGACAGCCGCGTGGTAGTCCAGAACCTCGGACCTTCACACTTAAGCCATCTACCATTTGAATTTTTTGGAGTCTCCGTTTTTAGCTTGTTTTTAGAACTGTTAGAAAGCCAAGTGAGAGCTGATATTTTTTACCCAGCCTTATGTAATTTGGTGCTCGAGGATAAGGCTTCCGACTTCCACTTCCCCATTGACACCCCGACCTTCCCCATTGACATAAGGAGAAACGTCATTACATTCTGGTCCCTCTACTACTTGGACAATTAGTAGGGTTATTTAAGCGACAGATGGCAGCACTAAAGCAACTAGGGATGAAATAACTGACCTCTAAAAGGACAGATATTACGTAGTAAGGATATATCCGTCGAGAAATTGCTGTGATTATTTATCTTAACTGAATTTTCTGTTAACCAGGGCCTTATTATCGCAAGGGCAAATCGGGACTTTGCCCAGGGCCCCCGACGCGAAAGGGCCCCCCAATTTCAAATATTGTTCTGAAATATATTTTTTATATCAAAATGTTATGAAAAATAAAATACATTTCATAGAAGGGGGCCCCCAAATTCATCAATGCCCGGGGCCCCCGTTGGTCATAATCAGGCTCTGCTGTTAACGTTTACCCGTGTACGAGAATGCTGCGTTCATATAAGATCCCCCGGAATTTCAGTCTCGAAAGTATGTTTATCGTCTCTGGGTTGCTGAACAGTTACAGAGCAAATCATTCGAACTTGATAGAAAGGTAGAAAAGTGGAAAGTAGTCGGAAGCGTTCTCCTCGGGCACCCAATTGCATAAGGCTGGGTCAAAAAATGTCTGCTCTCACTTGGCTTTCTAACACTTCTAAAAACAAGCTAAGCACGGAGACTCCAAAAAATTCAAATGGTAGATGGCTGAAGTGTGAAGGTCCGAGATTCTGTACTACCACGCGGCTGTCGAGCCAAGGGTCTGAAGTTTTGGGTGGTTTTCTCCATACGTGGCGTCAATACGCGTTAAGGAGGCAAGGGACGTTCAATATTCAAAATTTTCAATTTTGAATTTTTGCTTGTAATCCTATGTAAAGTTGTTTAACACAAAATCGTAGTTTTCTAGCACAGTAGTTTGCATCTATATTGGAACTAAAAATTTAAAAAATAATAATTTTTTAAAGGAAAAATGGATCCTTTTTTGAAAAAAATACGCTTTCTATTTTTTTATTTAAAATATCCCATGCGCGTTCCAAATTAATAAAATATAATAATTTTTTAAATATACACTTGTAATATATGTATGAACCTATCTGCGCATTCATTTTTATATGTGACAAGGATAAGCTTTATAGAAAAAATAAATTCATGTGAGATGCAGCTTTTTTTCAAATTTCCATCCTATTGCTACATTTAAATTCCCATATCTCTATTAAATAACCTTTGTTTGAAAATTGAATGCACAATTATGTTCATACATGCATTAAAAGTGTACTATAAAAAAATTACAGCTTTTTATTAATTTGGAATGGGATATTTTGAAAAAAAATATTGAATGCGCATTTTTTTCTCAAAGATATTAATATATTTAAAAAAAAAGACTTAGTTTTTTATTTTCAGTATTAATGCAATTGTAAACCTTTGTTAGTTTTTTATTTTTAGTATGAATGCAATTGTAAACCTTTGTTTTAAACTACTTTACGTATATTTTGAGTCTAAAACTTAAGAAATGAGAGTTTTCAATTTTAAAGTTCCTCATCCCCTTAAAAAGTTCCCCGCCCAAGGCACATACCCCTGAGAAATACCCTTCGCGTAGTTTTCTATTCATCACAACCCATCCAATAAGCCAAAAAATTCAAATGTTCATTCAAGGTTCTAATACAAATTTATGAATGCCACTGTGCAATCAATAAACTGCTCTTACATTTTTTGATTCCCGAATTTTCAGTGAAAAATAGGCTTATTTTAAAAATGAACGTGACTGGTCTCTGGCTGCCACGTTTTTAAAAATGTCATAACTTGATTTTTGGATAGCAGCCAAAAATTAATTTTTCAAACTCTGTTTTATAAAACGCAAGTTCAAGAACGTATCAGTGTTTATAGTAAGTATTCTGAAACCTTTAATAGGACTGACATGAAAGTGCGTATTTTACAGTAGTTGTCAATATAAAGTATTCTTTACGAACGGCCACGTTTTCTTACGCATAAGATTTGAAAACGTGTTCATGCAGAATTTTTCTTTTTCCCCGAATTCATTTAAGAGTATATATTTTAAATTCAAAAATGTTAAGGATTTTTATATATGTTTCACTGTGACTAAATATTTGTGATTATCTTTTGTGTTTTAATTAGGTCCCCTATTTCGTCATCATCATGAAAGGCCGGTGACATGGGCGGATACTGAGATAGGCCCTGTATATTTTAATCACACAAGAACGACACCATCGAGAGATCAGGTGATGGGCTCTGTGTATCACCAGTACTCAAATCGATGTCATCGAGGAATAACCCTTTGAGGCGCAACCCTTTCCTAATGCTGAAAAAAGGGCAGCCGTTGCCATCGCTCGACTTAACTACCAGCAAGAGGGCGGACGATCGAAACGTTCATCGCGTACCACAGATCTAGAGACACTTTTTTGACGCAGCTGGCTGTGCGGCACAGCCAGCTGCGCCAAAAAAGGGTCTCTCGGCTTCCCAAAGGCTTTCCCCCTTTTTTGAAGGGGGCTCACGAATTTTAGGGCGGGGGCGATTGCTCCCCACTTTAAATCCAAGAAAATTCAGATATCACCCATTTGAAAATAGTATTTTCTACAATACAAAGTATTTTGTACCCAAAGTTTACATGCCAGTTTACGCCAGTGGCGCCCCGTCAACACTTTCACAGGGAGCCCTAAACAAAACTAATTTTTCCTTTTTTATTTTATCTCACAGAATGGAAAGTTTCGAAGATTTCTTTAAATTATGCCTAACCATGGCACAGTGGTTATGTCACTGAACATGTTTAGACGGCCGCTGTGTAAAGGTCCTGGGTCCGGCTCCCATCACGCGGCTGTCGATCTAACCGTCTGGAGTTTTGGTAGGTGTTCTTCAGATGTACCGTGAATACCCGTTACAACCCCTTAGAAAGTTCTCCTACCAAGGCACCCCCTCCCCATGCTTGGCAGATCGCCCTAACTTATGGGCTTTGTGGGATTCGCTTCGCCTGAGAAATGGAGTCCTGTATCGTAAATGGGAGTTGGGCCGGGGCCGTCGCTAAGCAACAGGCCTGCGCATGAGTTGCCATCGCTAAAAATGAGTTTATTATTGAGGCCTGTTTTCCCCATTCACAGTGTTATATTTTATTATTCTAAGTATTATAAATGTTATATTATTTTATTATTTTAAAACAATTTTTTTATACTTTTGTCGTACTAAAGAACTTTAGATGTAGGTAATCGTTTTGTGAATCTTGCGCCATTTTCTTTCATGGAAATTTATCACAAAATTCGAACATTTTGCTCTGAATGTAGAGGCAAGTCAACACTTTTATAATGTATTTAGAAATTCTAAAAACATGTATGTAAATCATTTTTAGTGAATAATTACTTATGTGTCATTTATAAATAAATTATTTTAATCAGAAATCGTATTACTTCAGTAGTTTTTATTCTTGTAAATAAGCATGACGTTGTGATACTCGTTAGACAATTTAATTTTGTCAGTTGAAAATGTTATTTATCAGTTATATATGCCTTGATTATGCGATTCAGACTTACATCTGGTACAGTGCAGAAATACAGTAAATTATAAATTATTGATTTTTGCCAGTTTATACAGAAACTTCAAATGTAGTTAATATTTTGTACAGGCGTTCATTATGCTTGCTCAATTCCAAAGTTCGATTGAGAAAGCGACAAAAGAATAACATACATGAAATGTCTTTATTAAAGAATCATTAATTCAGGGATCGCGCTATAGAGCGTATTTTATCAATTTTCTTCAATATACAGGATATCCCGAAAACACTGAAATGCGCTTTAATATATCATTTGTTAAAGATTAATGTTGAATTGTTTAAAATGACGTAGGAAATACGACTACGTTCATGAAATATTCACTATAAAAATGTCTTTCTCATTTGTGTATTTAGTTATTTTAAAGTATATTAAATATCCACTTGTGAAACTAAAATAAGCAATCGTGAATCATGAGAGTAAGCGCTACTTTGCTTTTCCTTCAAATTATATGCATCTATTTTTTTAATGTCAATATGTATCATAGCAAACAAATTAATCATGAGTTCGTACTTTAATTAATAACATAATTACTACTTAAAACTACATTAAATAACGTTTGAAAGCACTGGGAAGCTTAAGAAATGCCTGATGTATATGTGAAGACTCGAGCATCCGTAGGTCTCTTTGGATGGCTCATCAAAATACACGCGCAGGCCCGTTACTAATTCCGAAGGCCCCGGTTGGGCGACGGCAAGATGCTTCGATGGTGGTTAGTACTCCCTCGTTCGAGGATTCCGAAGGTTCTAGAAGAGCTGCATGACGGCTTAACTGGGGGCCATTTTGGCATAATGAAGACCCTGTAGAAAGTTCGCGAGCGCTTCTACTGTGCTAGGGCACGAGGCGATGTCGAAAAGTGCTGTCAAGATTATGACGCCTGTGCCGCTTGTAAAGGCCCGGAGAACCGAAGCAGTGGAAAACTGCATCGTTATAATGTAGGAGAGCCTTTTGAGAGTATTGCCCTCGACATCCTGGTACCTCTTTGGAAATACAACCTAGTTGTCATTGACTATTTCTCTAAATGGCCCGAAGCGTATCCTATTCCCGATCAAGAAGCTATGACCGTAGCAGAGGTATTGGTGCAGGAATGGATTTCTAGGTATGGAACCCCTCTGCAGCTTCATTCCGACCAAGGAACGAACTTTACCTCTGCAGTTTGTAAAGGTCTATGTCAATTTCTCGGTATAGATAAAACTCGGACTACGCCTTTACACCCACAATCCGACGACATGGTGGAGAGGTTTAATCGCACTATTTTGAACACCCTCTCACTCCTGGTCTCTAGGAACCAAGAGGACTGGGACAAGAAACTCCCCTTCTTTCGTCTAGCCTATAGGAGTGCCGTCCATGAGACTGCCGGCTTCACACCTTCCCAGATGCTATTTGGAAGAGATCTCCGTCTTCCCGCCGATCTAGTGTTTGGTCGCCCTCCAGATACGCCTTCATCGCCAGAAGAGTACATGGAAAATCTCCGGGCACGGTTTGAAGACGTGCATAATTTTGCTCGGGAGCGGATCAACCTGAACATGGAGAAGATGAAGACTCGCTACGACATGAAGGCTACGGTACACGAGTTCAACGTAGGTGACAGAGTTTGACTATGGAATCCTACTCGACGGAAAGGTCTGTCTCCCAAGCTGCAATCGCGGTGGGACGGTCCTTACACAGTCCTGAACAGACTGAATGACGTTATCGTACGGATTCGTAAGTCACCTAACTCGAAACCAAGAGTCGTTCATTACGATCGGCTAGCCGTTTACCGCGGTTGTAATTAGTTATCTGAATATTAGACCATGGTCACTTTCTTTCATCCCCTTTCTTTCATCTCTCATTTCTTTCCTGTCTTTTTCTTCTCTTCCTTTTTCCCTAAACTCTCTTTTACTCAGCACTTACCCCATGTTTAGTCTACATATTTGTAATATATTGGTTTTCATTAATGTGTATTTGTTTATTATGTTTCTTAGTTATTAGTATGTAATTATTCATTATGTTCATTATTTATTTATTAATGCGTATTTGCTTCTTGTGCTATTGATTATTTGCTTAAATTATGTTGCTAAGATCTTGTTAAATGTTATACACTGCAGATATTTGTGAGACCTCCTAACTGGGGATTGTACTGCCCGGGACGTGCAGTCCTTGGAAAGGGGGGCAATGTTACGAATTTTCGAGGCAACCCGCTGTTCTGGGGCTTAAAATAGTTTAAAAATTCGTATTCTACACTTCAAATAGTTAAATTTTGCTTTTTGTTGCATCAAAATCGGTCAACTAGAACCGGAGTTACGGAGGTTTCGGTTTTCCCTTTGTTTTTCTATGGGGTTTCTAGAAATCTCGAGAAATATTGGTCCTAGGCCTTCGGTAACTTCACTTTTGGGGACTTATTTTTGGCGCCAAATTTGGCGATATTTCGCAAAAAGTCGCCAAGCTTGGCGACATTTTGGTCATTTGGCGCGATTTTCCCAATGGGGGCTGGAAGTTGGTTTTCCTGCATAAAAACCACTTAATAACCTCACATTTCTCTTCTGTGACGTAATCAAAATTCCCGCTTTCTGTGGAATACTCGAGAAATAGACTTTTCTCGAAGATTCTTGTAGCTTCTGCGTCGGGTATAAATATAACCGTGTTTCAGAAGCCCCAGTTCAGTGTGAGTTGAGCTCTGAGTGAGAACGCTTGCTTTGCTCTGTGAATTGATAGTGCTACAGAAGCATTATTTTCGCTTGCTTTTCGAAGCTGTTTTTAAAGTGCTGTGTGTAAATTCTTCATTGCTGTGTCTTAACGGATTGTGTACGATATACCTTGAATAATTTCACTGAATTTTTGCCTGTGAAATTGTGTTATTTTGTATGAGAAATACAGCATTTGTGAGAGCTCAAGATCTAAGCGGACTGTTAAAAGCACTTACTGTTTGATTGTGCTTGTGAATTTTGTACAGCTGATTGTTCGACGAAGTCCTAGGAGCAATAAAGTTGTGTTCCATCCTGACCAGTGGACTTTTTACTAGCAGAGACGGCCCGAGGGGCGTGCGGGGCCCCAGGCGAAGCGCAAGAGCGGGGCCTCTTCCCTGTCATGTCTTATGAGATAGCAATAAAATAGCCCAGGAGCGGGGCCTGTATAAGCGCAGGGCCTTAGGCGATCGCCTACATTCGCACCCCCCCTTGGGCCGGCCCTGTTACTAGAACTTTCTATACCAACTGGACTTTAGAACGACGAACCCCGGAAACAAGAAGAAGTTTCTGCAACAATACGTTATAAGACTTTATAAAATTCTTTTGTTTTACCAGTTAAATAAATAAAAAATGATTTAAAATTATCCAACAATATTGAAGTGCGGAAGAGTCTTTATAAAAAAAAAAAGATTACGATAAAAAAAGTGATATTTTTTCAGATAGTTCGCAGAACTGATCCTTGACCGTTGGCATTCCACTTGCAAATTTAAATAGGCCTCTTATGCTTTAAAGCTCCCTTTTTCCCGTCCTTAAATGATATTGCTTACATGCTCTCCACCATCTTGCGCGCGCTTGGACGTCAACCCCGATAGATAGAAAGACCTTCAACGGGAGAAATGACGTCACAACTGTTAGGCCAACCTTTCCCCCTACTCCGAGGAGGGAACGTATTTAAACGTATTAACTCGCAATTTTTTCTACTTTTTAATTAAAAATAGGATCGGTTTGTATATGCACTCGTTACTCATAGTGATTATAGTATTTATTGTAAAGATAGTTACCATGAAATTAACTTCTTGACCTTGACCAATTAAAAATGTATTAATGAAAAAGTAGTTTATTTAGTTTTTTCCCCTTTGTAGAAGCATTAAAACATTTAGAAAAAAACTAAAAAAAAAGTTTAATATTTATTGAAACGTTTCCAAAACTCTTAATTATCACCTATAAAAAAATAAAGAAAATTAAAGAAAACAAGCACATGGACAGTTTGAATTGAAAAATATTTATTAAGTAAAATACAAAGGTTTTTACATTACTTACATTTATAAACATATTCATATTGAATTACAATGAATAAATTTATCTTTGTAATTTGATTGAAGTACCCTTCTTAGTTTTAAAATTTCATTTTGAAAATAATTGAATACCAGAACAGCATATATGCTCAAAACAGTATTATTCAATCTAACCAAATTCAGCTACTAATAATCACACTCCTAATCTGATATTTTAGCTACAAATATCACCAGTACCTGAATTAAAGTTCTTAAAAAATCATTTTAACTTTCAAAATTATGAAAACAAATAATCTAACATAAACAATCAATAGTTATAGTATAAAATTTTTATGTCTCTGCATTTTGAAATATTGGAAGATGAGTTTCAGTACTTTTATTTTTTACATAAATAAAAAAACTATTCAGAAAAGTATTAGACAATGAATAATTACCCAGTCACAAATAAATTATAAAATTAAAACAAGAAACATTATTTACAAAAACAATTTTAAAGCTTTTCTGACTTTCCTTTAATATATTATTGTATGTTTTAAAATTATTTATTGGTTAATTATTATTCTAAATGTTTCAAAATAAAATTATTTAATATTAACTTAATGTTATATAGAAATTTAAAATGCACTTGATTGTAGTTTTAAAGTGGATTGGAGTATATTAATTGTCAAAATAACAATTTATACTGGATTTAGCGTCATTAATTTTCGCTTTTTACTTTGCATTGCTGTAAAATTAAGATCATCATTTACTTTTTTACAATAACTTTTTAAAAACGTGTTTGTTGGCTTTTTGATGATTTCTTTTGATATATAAGTAGATGTATGACCATTTGAACAAATCTCTAAAGGTAAATAATTTTCCGTTGCATTAAGAATCTCAATTTACAAGCTATTGCTCTTTTATTTGGAATTTTTAAAAAAGTACTTTCATACGTTCGAGACACTTTGAAATAATTATATAGTTGTGTATTACTACTGTAATTACATTATCTATTGGATACTTTAAACCTCCTCGATCTAAATTTTTTGTTAACAAAAAGCTATTTTCATCAGGAATTATGTCTCTACCTATTAAAAGTAGGCTTCATTTGTAATCTAGAAAGAGTTTTAAATGAATTTCATCCATCATTAAATTTACAACTTTGTCAAAATTATTTAAATATTGAAATTTATCTTTAGCATATTTTAAGAAATTATCTTGCAGTAATTGCACTCTAGGATCTAAATTATAAGATGAAGTGAGTCTATTAAGAGTACTTGGATGTGGTAAAATTAATACACATCTATTTCTGAGAAATCTATATGCATGGGGAGATATTGAATGTAACAAACTACTTAATACTAAAAGATCTGCGCTATATCGATGGGCTGTTTTACTTAAACCAATTAAATTAATCTGTTCATATAAAAAATCAATTAAATCATGGCTTCTTTGAGGAATAATTAGCTTTAACTCGCAACAAATATTTTTTACTACAGATTTTCGATTGCTTAATTTATCAAATGAAAAACCATTGTAATTTATAAATTCATGCAATAGAGACAGCAAATCATTTATATTTGTAAATTGCATTGGGAATTTAAAATTGTTATTCTCAGTTATTAGTACTTTACGATAAAAAACACTTACCATTAAATTTCCATCTATTATTATTGATAACGATAACTCAGATACTGGCAATGAAGATATTTTTAAAAACATAACTGTGTTTTCAGCTTTAAACACATCTGAAATTTGAATATCCTTTAGTAATAATAATAATAATTCTTCCAGAGTTTGAAAAGAAGTTTTTGATTGATATTCTTCAAATGATTTCACACTTAATTCAAGAGTCTTTTGCAGTTGCTCATTTTCTCTCCTTTCAGCTTTGTTTTCTGGAGCTTCTCTGGTCTAGTTATGTTTTGATAAATATGCAGGACAGCCATGAAAAATTGTAGACAAAGCATCATCCTTAAGTCTTGGTTGTGTTAAGGTTGACACTATTTTCTCACCCGTTGCTGGATTGTAGCATTCTGAAGTTCTCCTAATATCTTCTTCTTTAAAACGTAATTCACAGACCTGCAATGAATAGTTTTCACTAATTAAATAAAAAAAGCCTACATTTTACTAACAGATAAATATCAAGTGATCGAGAATTGTGATTACTATTAACTATACTATGAGCTATGAGGTTTAAATAATGCTATTACTTACAATAGTAATAATTTTATCATTATTATATATTTGTAGAATTATTAAATATCAATCTTTAGCATTAATTCGTTATTTGTAATTTTGTAAAAAATAAATTTTCAAAGCCGGTAATGATGACAATAATAAATAAGTCATCTTCAAGAATTGCAGTTTTCACTAAAAAAGCGAGATAGATTATTACTAGTTCATACTTCCAACTGCAAATCAAATAACAAAATATGATTTTATTTTACATATTGTTTTCAAAATTTCTGTTATCACTATTATTATTATTATTGTTTTGCAATTTTAAGTCCTGCTTTTACTTTTTATGTTTTTAAAAGGGGAATTAAAATTATTGATAACACACGCACGCACGCACACACACACACATATACCTGATTGACTACAATAAAGAAATAGCAATTATTAATAAAGAATGTAAAATTATTTGTAAACTGAAATGAAATTCATGAAATAAGAAAAAATTTAATGCTTATATGAATATAGAAGATTTATAGATACATAAATCCAAATATACTAAACATATTATTAAAAACAAACAAAAAAGCACTTACTTTAAAATTCTTTGATGGATTAATATTTGCACGTGGAATTGCATTTAGCCATTTCTTTGTAGTTCTTCATTCTTTGGTAAACTGAAAACGGATACCTTGGAGTCGTCTGCATAATTACCTCTACAAAAAGGTACTGAACACTTATATACCATGTTTTAAATACAATTAACAAGCTTAGTTTTATCAAATAATGGACATTCTTCAAGAACCTCGAAGCAAACAAAATCCCATTGATGGCGGAAAGGTATAGTACACGATCGCCAATTCTCTTTCACCTGCGACGCTTTACCTGCCGTTTGACCGGTTTGACGTACCTGTCCGTGTTCTCAATAATAGTGCCTGCGGGATCAATTGGCGATAATACTCCGATGATAAGCGAGCGCAGCTAGTAACCCAGCCGAAAAACCTACGGCCTAACTTTGCTTTCGTCACGAACTTCTATGGTTGCTGTGAGGGGTCTTTCTTATATCGGAGTTGACGGCTTGGACCATCCTGATGGTTGGTGTCACAGCTGCTGACCCCTCTCCAAGATAGAATATTGTGTGCGCAACTGTCAGACAAAATACTTAAATGACCGGTTTGCTCTGAGGTTCGAATTCTTTAGCACATGGATGCACATGGGTCTAAATATTGTGATTTAAACTGTGAAATAAAGATGAACTTGTACTTAGGAAGGACTGAGATGAAGACCGTAGTTCTTGTTCTTGTGGGATAACTGCCAATTATCTACACACCGGATCTAGGCCGAACGGAGGAGTTCGCTCTCGGGGAGGTCTATCTAAGGGGTTCTAACCCGTATTTAAGCTAAGTTTCGGAGGAAACCACGGATAACCCCGAATGATCAGATCGGCGGACGCGACCCGGTTTGCGATGAAGGCTGTAAAAGAGCCATGATCTTCATAAACTCTCTTTCCCAAAGTCCCCACCCCTCTTCCAAAAAAAGTGCACACACATACACACATATATATATATACACGTTTTTTGGAATGTTGGAAGAGACAGTTTTATCGAGGTCTATGACTCTATACGACGTTCGACTCTCTGCTGCACCACCTAGAGGCGAGTTCGAGGAAAATGGATAATGTAAAAATATTCTCTGTGTTCAACTATCCATGTGTACCAATTTTCATCAAAATCGTTTGTGTTCATAGCAAGCGGTCGAACGGAATAGAATTCGACGTATTGCAGCGCCACCTAGCAGCAAGTCATGGCAAAACGGATAGTTTAAGATATTATCCGTGGGCAAATATCCATACGTACCAATTTTCGTCAAAATAAGTCGAACAGTTTTTTCATAGCAGGCTGTTGAATAGAATTCGACGTTCTGCAGCGCCACCTAGCAGCGAGCTAGAGTGAAATGGATAGCATAAAAACCTTCTCCGTGACAAAAGAATTAAGTGTACCAAATTTCATGGTGATTGGTCAAACGGTTTCGGAGTTTTTCAACGTCATACACACACATATACCCACAAACATTCATTTATGTATCTAACTAGCTGAATGCCCCGTTCTTCGCCCGGGAATGAATGGAGTCTTTTTTTTTACGGTTTGTTGTAATTACTAATTATCATAATGAATAGATATAGCAAAATTGATTTCTCATAACTATTATCTGTGTTCAATAATTATGCATAAAGAATTTCATGGCTTTGAACGGTGAAGAAGATGATTCGGCGCAGCGCCATCAACTGTCGAAATTTTTGCAAAATGGATAGCATCAAAATATTTCCATGTTCAAATATCTATACGTACGAATTTTCATAGCAAACAGTTTAACGGTCAAGATACTCTGCAGCGCCATCTAGAGGCGAATTAAAATAATGATACGCTACAGCGCCATCAAAGGGCGAATGTTAAGCAAAATGGATAACGCGGAAATATTCTCCGTGTTCAAATGTGTATGTATACCAGTTTTCAGAGCGGTTAGTCGAACGATCAAGAAGTTGATTGTTGAAGTGGATAGTGTGGTGGTGTGATAATGGATAGTGTAAAAATATTCTACTTCTTCAAATATTCGTGTGTACCAATTTTCGTCAAAATCGGTTGAATTGTATTTTCATAGCAAGCGGTCGAACGGAAATAGAAATAGACGTTCTGCAGCGCCATCTAGCGTCAAGTTACACCAAAATTGATAAAGTAAAAATATTCTACGTCTTCAAATATCCGTGTGTACCAATTTTCATCAAGATTAGTTGCAGTGCCGGATTAACAATATAGCAGAAGTAGCAAATGCTACGGGCCCCGCGCCTTTACCTGGAAAGTTTTCGTTCTCTTCCCCCCATGATCTAGTTTTTTTAACACTTTCCAACAAGGTAGAAAAGTGTTTAAGATTTCGGTTTGTCTGTATATCCGTCCTTGATCTAACTCGCGTAAATATGCATTGATTTCTACGAAATTTACATGTTATTCTTATCTACAGTACCATGTACCCAGCACATCAAATTTGCAGCAAGCTTGATTTATCAAGTCAATAAACTTGAATTAAGCTTGAAAATTTCAAGCGTGTAAGCTTAATGCAAGCTTGAAAGAAGTGCTCAAGTTTACACTTGCCCAGCTTGCATTAAGCTTGACATAGCAAGCTTAATTTCAAGCTTAAAAGATTTTTCTAAAAATAAAATTCTTAAATACACGGGTCGCCCCACATATTTTATTTTTCCACGCTTTCCCCTATATGCTGAAATTTCAAGTTAATTTAATCTGTTTTCATCAAGCGTCCGCGGCTGGGATAGAACTCGAGACCTAAGGGTTGGGAGGCCGGCGTCCTAACCGTTCCGCCAATCTGCCTCGGGCTGGCACCACTAAAGTTTGAAGTGATTGTCATGGTTGTCACGCAGTTTTCTGGAGAGATCGATCAGTGCCCGATGCCGATTTCTTTCTTTTATTTTTCCATGGGATGAATCAAAATTAAAATAATGTTATGTGTGATTTATAGACTCTACTAATAGGGAAATAAGCATACTATAAACTTAAAAGCAGCACACGTTTTAAAACTTTCAATATCGCGACACTCATGTTGGGCAATACTGGCCAAAATCGACATAAACGACTGATTTTGAAATCAATTTCGTAGGATAATTATATTTTATTTTGAAGAATTTCCATATTTGGAAATACAGAATCTTTGTTTTTTAATTCTATGGTCAAGTACATTTATGACTGATGATAAATTATTTGTTATGTGGATGTGGCTTTCCAAATCAAGCAGTAATCAAGTTGTTTCAAGCTTGACAGTTCAAATGACTTCTCCGAGCTTGCTGCAAGCTTAAAATGAATTGAACTGTCAAGCTTGTATTAATATTTCAAATTCAAAGAAATGTCAAGCTTGATTTAAGCTTATGTGCTGTCTGGGTACCCTATTGTAAATGATCTATGTAGCATTTATAGTTTTCCTACAGGAGCATTCAACATATCCCCAATAAATTGCGCTCTATGGGAAGTTATTCTTTAAAGCGTATCATCCTACTATATAGTTGCGCTGAACCCTGACTTCAAGATAAAACTTTTTTCGCCACTACTGCAAAAAGATTACAAAGTCAAGGACAAAAAGCCTAAAAACTTCTACACCGTTTGTACAAGTTATTAGGCTTTTTGTCCTTTTGTTAAAAGTCTTTTCCCCTCTCCTCTCTTTTGTTATCATTGGTTCTTTACTGTGCTCTTCTTTGCAAATGTTTTACGCCTGCAATTTACGCCATGCGTGTCTCGTCCCAACGCCATTTAAGGTTTTTCCATGTTCCGATCAATTTGCGCACGAAAAAAGTGGGTGTTGCTATTCGAAAATTTCGAAATTTTGTCACTGTAACCGTAACTGTGAGAGCTTTATTGTTTTAAATCATCACAATCTGGACCCTATACATTCAAATAACTATATCTAAACTTTCATTTCGATTGATTGAACGGTTTAGCCTCTGGGACTCTTGGGGAGGTTTCTTTTAGACCACCATGTATATATTTGATGTGGCTGTTGCATGCCTGCGTTATTTAGTCAACTCATTAAGTAGGCGAAACTGAATGAGTATTCTAAAATCAGCAATAAGGAGACACCCAAGAGTGTACCCAACAATACTGTGGAACAAAAACACAGTACTCAGAAAAAAAATTCAGGGAGCGTCCAAAAGATGGGCAAGGCAGAATTTTAAATAAAAGAAAGACAGAAAGAAAGGCTGTATCATTATCTTTTTGTTGACTAAAAGCGAAACTCGGACAAACGGAGGAGGGGGGTATCCAGATCCTTGCACCACCCACCTATGGCCTTTAGAAAATGTATTCCTTACCAATAATGTTACATGTCTGTCTTTATTTGAAGAATGAATCCAGAAATAAACAAAATATTGAAAGAAAATTAAGTGCCAAAACAAAAGAACAGACTCAGGGTGCGTGATCAAGGGCGGATTAAAGGGAGGGGGTCGGAGGAGGCGACCGCCCCTCACGAGAAAAATGAAATTAATGTAAACAATTCCAACTAACTTACATAAAATGGATATGTATGTGAATCTTCCATCCAAACCTCCACCCACAAAATTGTATTAATCCGTCAGGGGCTGGATTATTTATTAGGCTGTAGCCTATCTGTCCTGATCATTTTAGGGACTTTTCAGTAACCGAATGAAGTTGTATTTAAACTTTTCAAAATGACTCAATAGAACGGAAATATTTGTGGCTATTTCTGAAGATGTTCTGTGAAAAGCGAGTTGAACTTTTGCATTTCCCGAGAGCTGAGATCCATAGGATTAGGATTGTAGGAAAAACGCGCCCCATAATAATGATATTCCCCCACGAAACAATAATTTTTATTTAAATATTGGACATAAACTTATTTTGTTTTGCAGTAAATATGAGGATGCTATTTTAATCAGATGTTGGGCAGCCCCTAAGTTCTTTTGTTTTAGAGTAAAGGCGAGTGGCTATGGCGAAATTCGAACGTGTACAGGGTAGGGTGTAAGCTATCTTAGACTTTTGGTAGTTGGCTTCCTTTGTTTTTATTTAATTATTTATTTTACATTTTACAATATTTAAACAAAGGCAAATTATTTTTTGGAACAATAATAATGTATAGAATGTAAGTCAGTTTTTATAATTGGGGAATCTACAATTACGGTAAATTATTTTATTAATCACGGAAGTTAACCACGTTAAATATAAAAGAATTGATTTGGGCCAGTCGAAACCACAGGTCAAGGGCACGAATGTCAGTACGTTCGTTCAAATAAAATAATTAGAACTGAGAGGATCTTCGCACAAAGAGAAGACAGTCGGGGTATCCGAGAAGCCATAACCCCAGGCAAACTGAAAACAAAGAGAATTTTCGGATACTCTTGATCCGCAAAGAAACTCACAAATTACTTGATCACATTTAAGATTATTATATCTTGCAAAAACATTTGAACGTAATAAGATAATGAATCTTTTATCCGATTTTTTTATAATTTATTATATAGATTATTCTCTTTTGAAAAGATACAATCCTCTTATTAAGATTTTTTTTAACAAAATAATTTATATTATTTAACGAGGATAAGTTGAAAAGTTATGCACATATGCTTGTAGAACACGAACTAAATGACCTTTAGAAGTGTTCCAAGTGGTATGTGGAAGTAACAATCCCCCTGTACACGCATGTGCAGTTCAAATGCCTTCCGTTTATGCAGTGTATTTTGAGTAGCGGAGGTATTATTGTGCAAAATCTTGTTGGGTATTTTTCAGCCGTTGAATCGCCAGAAACCACAAACTACCCGAAACTACCAAGAACCAACCACGGAGCAGAAATTCCCGGAGTGAACGACTGCTACGTATAAAAGAAGGATGTTGGACTTAAGGGGAGCAAAAACAAGAAGCGAGGTATCGCTGGTGGATGAGTGTCGTGCTGTATGTAGCAAGTAGCTACCTATTTAATTTAATTTAATTTACAAAATCAATTACTTTTAATTTTACTTAAGTCTGTTTTCTTCTGCCCAAACATTCCGTTAGATCTGTCTAAACTCAGTTCGATTTCTTATGAATTAACCCATTAAACAAATTAACAAAAGTTAAAAATATGTAACCTTATATTAATAAAGACCGTCCAGATAAGGGAATAATTTTACAAGCATGCATTTTTACAGGGGAAAAAATTGTGTTTAAAGGCACAGTTTAAAATACATATTGTTTTCGAAGGTTCTAAAAATTTTACAGAAACACTTATTATTTTATGACTGTAAACTTCTCTAGTTATATGTATGCATATGGGAAAGGTGGGAAGTGTTAGAAATTCCAAATTTACTATATCCATGTACATGTACATTAACATTCATTAAAAAACCTGAGTATGAGTTGTAGGTATAAATAACTTTAAACATCGTCAGTCTCTATCTATTTAGCCCCCCCTCTCCCACCACCCCAAAAAACCTTTATTTTAATGGGCATTTTTTCCGCGCACCAATTTACTTGGAGAAATTGATTTGTCTAGTGTTAACTCAAATTTGCTCATTTTGAATCAAGAAAATTCGCAAAAGTTGTGTTTTATTTTATTGTCGCGCAAAACCTAGAGATTAGCTCACCCAAGGTGGAGGAAGGGCTGGGATAAACCTCTTCCGAATACAAAACGTGGAACCTTTTAGTTTTGTTTACATCTAATTAGCATTAGTAATCCCATTAACTAATTAATTAGCACTAAACATAAATTATAATATAATTAGCACTATTTATTTTCTCATTTAATTTATCTCTACTATTTTGATGTGAGTGTGAACTCCTCCCCCTCAAAAAAAAATAAATAAATAAATAAAATATGGGAGCGTCACTGAACAGGGGGCCCATTGGTAATATTTGCTACGGGCCCCGCGCTGTCTTAATCCGGCATACGCCGGCGAAGTGTGACGTCAGAGCAATGGCGGCGGCACAAACAAACCTCCATCCATGTTAATTTCCCATAGGATTAAGAAATTTTAATTGTGTCTTTTTATTTTGTCCGATTTAAGGTTTTTGATACTCATATTCGGTAACGGGACGGTAATTATTCTTTGATTCATTAGCTAGAATTGTGAATTGTTTCTTGTAGGATTTGTAAATGACTAAAAAAACTTGAATTTGCTTAAGCCTACCCTGCTTCAGATGTAAATAAACAAACGACATGGCGGCTGTTATGGCTGACTAACACACGCGGCTTCATTCAAAATATTGCTTATTTTCTTTTCTCTTTTCATAAAGTCAATTTTTGGTGTTTGCTGGCTACAGCGTATGTCACATAAGATTATTAATTTTTTTTTTAATCGGGGTGTTACTTTACATTTGGGAGTAATTTATCGGACATTTTTTCTGTTTACTTTTTATGGTTAGTTTATAGTTTTTAAATTTGCTGGTGTGTTTATTTCTTTCGGTGTGTTTATTCATAAGGTCTTATTTTCTATTGTTGATTAAATCGTTTGTGTTATTTTCAACTGCTATTCTGAGAGCCGTATTTTTGTAATTATATTTGCATTATCTTATCCAGAAAAGGTTGCAACTTGAACCCGCCCCCCCGTAACAAATCAAGTTTATAATATGAAAATTTGACTTATTTTGTAAATTGAAATGCATTAATGAAAGAATTGACCAAAAAATATTTTTCTTCCCCACTTTACAGGCATTCTTTTCCTTCCCTGCATATGCTACTATTTATTAAAGCTAAGTGTTGAAAATTTGGTGGTTTTTGTTATTAACATGTGTAAATGTAATACTTGCTTCATAGCTTTTTTTTAATAATTATTGTGATACAAACCTGATAGTAAAATTTCCCTATTTATTTTTGCATCTTGTTTTATTAAAATACCGACTACTGTGCTTGGACATTGACATAAATGGGTAAGGGCTAATGTGGGCTAACCCCCATATGCAAGCTCTTTATAATGATCACTATTCCTAATGATTATCATTATATTCCATCATGATCATTAAACGGTATGCAAGCTCACAGAACGACAATAATTTTCTTTAACGTACCTGGAAAAACTGCTGAATTTATAACGACTGGTTCAGACCACTCATTATCCGTAGTAATCATCAATATTTGATTGTTTACAGTGAAGAGGCTGTGTACTTTGGAGATCATGGACATTTGCAAACATTTTTACATTTGTAAGGTTCCAGGGACCCCTACCCCCCCCCCCCCCACACTCACACACACACACACATAGTTATGCCACTGCTTGGGTGACATGTCCTATGTGACTTCTTTTGAGTTCTGCATGCAGTGTGTTGCTATTATTTTGCACTGTGAATTTATAAATTGTATTCCCTTCTCTGTCCGAAATTATCAGATTAGTTAGCATAAGCTGTATGTCATGCAGATACAAGGTTTATTTATTCACCATTTATTTCATATCCCCCCTGCCCTCCGAAAATTTTTCCTGGTTGTGCTCTTGAAGTGACAGTTTGTTTACATTTTTAGTTTCCTTTACTTTTGTAGTCTGTTTTTTTTTAGGAATGTGATCGATTATTTTCTTATGCCTAATGAGTGCTTGTACAATTTTGCTGTACATTTGAAGCAGCAGCATTGTACTTGTACTTTTTCGGCTTGTAAAATAGGATGAAGTTATCTGCCCAGTTTTACATGCTGCAAGAGTAAAAGAAATCTGCAGATAAGTGGTGAAGACAGACGGCAATGTGATCCCTTTGTGTGAGTATCATGATTAATTAAAACAAATTTATTAATGTATTTTATGTATTTGTAATTAAAAAAATGAAAACATTCCAACAAGTTTTAATTTCTTAAAAGTCCCTTAGAGAAATTCCAAATACAATGATCACTATTGTCCAATTACTGATTGTCGACTATGCATGTATGTTTAATGACATACATGCATAGTCGACAATCAGTGTTCATCCTCAGGGCCTGATTAACACTTTCTGATACTATAGGCCTGCTGTTATTTTGCGTCCCCCCCCCTCCCACCTATTCCTATCCTATTCCACAAGTATAAATAATAAATATTGTAGTTTTGAAGCCCCATGACTTTTTTTACTATATGCCCGGGCCTCATGGGCCTATTCGGTAATCAGGTTCTGTTCATCCTAGGTGTTTTTCAAAGGGCACTGCGGACTGCCCGCCCTTTAAAGCAAAAACCCTGCCCTACTTGCACTTTGAAAAAAAAATCGTCACTGTTTAGCCACTCAAAAACAGCACCCTACCTGCTGCTCTTCTTGCCCCAATTTCATTCATAGTGCCATCCTCTCCTCTCTGTGTACATTTATTGCATTGCAGCATCCCTTTCCTTTTTGTTGACATTAGTCAGCACCTTACAGATTCTTATATTCATATAGTGCCTCTTTATATTCTGACATGCCCTTGAAAGCTTAAATTGCCCTTTTTTAAGGACTAGCACCTTGCCCCTTTTTCATCCTAGAATGATCTCTGCGACAAAAAAATGTAAACCTGGCATGAAGACCTATTCATTTTGTCAAACAGAGCAAACCACCTCATCCCTCCTTTTTATAGAACCAACCTACTATTCATTAAAACAGATATACAATTCTGTTCATAGCCAAATTGATACACACTTTTATTTTCGTTGAAGTAATGGAACAGCTTTAGTATTGCCCACCCGGCATTTTTTGGCACCATTTGTTTTTTGCCAAACTGGTGCCAAATACCGTGTTTTGTAAAAGGTTTACCTTTCAAACTCTTGATGAAACTCTCGAGTTCCAGAATAGTGGCTATCTTTTTTCTAGACATAAAAACATATCGCACTTTTATCCACAGTTACTACGATATTATTATCCAAGAGCATGTAAAAGTAAATGCATGTTATTTACCATAGCTTCTTTTTTTTTTTACATTTTGCCAATTTTAAAATTATCACTTTTTTTCCCCTACAGAAACCTTTTTATAATAACAATACAAACTAAAATATAAGCAGAACAGAAAACTTCAGAAAAGTCAGCATAAAGCTCCCTAAGCCTTATAATTAAAATTCTCCCAATTGATATCGCTTATTATCTCCATAGTCATTGCACAAATAAATTTTCCTATCGTAAAAGGTGTATTCAAAAAACTTTACCACTTAAATTCTCAATGCAACTCCGGGCTTGAAAATGGCAGCCATCTTGTTTCTAATCACAAAATCGTTGACAGTAACATTTAAACATAATTCCTCGTATACTCATACATGACATATCTATTTGCAACTCCGCACTTTCCCCAAAACTTGAAAACTCAAACTTAAAATGCCTAAATCAAAAAAGCTTACCTTTTAACTTTTTGGTGCAAGTCCAGATTACAAAATGGTGGGCATCTTGTTTCTAAACACAACACCGTTGCCAATAACAACATATTTAAACATAATTCCATGTGAACTCATACATAAAATATCTATTTGTAACTCTTGGCTTTTCCAAGCTCTTTCACTAATTTGAAAAATCAAAACTTCTGCTCTTTATGTTCCTTTAAAATGCATTATCAGTGTCCATTTTAATACAATAATATATGTGTATTAAGGAAACTTACATAGTAAAACAGACAGTAAATTTGTACTTATATTGAAGTGTGTATTTGTAAGGTTGTTTTTTAATTAAAATATAGTGTGCATGTGAAATCAGAACAGGAATGAAATGTTTTATACTCAAAAGAAAAATAGGATTTGATCCTATTTGTAACCATCTTAATTTAAATTCCATTCAGAATCAGAGATTTCAGCACCAAGGAAGCCGGTGAGGAACAGTATTCTCTTCGAACAAGATGTATTAAGATGGCGATCTAACTGGTCGCCGGAGGGGGCTAGTAACTTGTATAAAACTAAAAGATATTGCTTACCCTTTGTAATTAACTCGAACATTGTACACTTTGGCAAGTTATCTCCACTTGGTGAGGTAGCACACTTCACTGGCAATTAGAGATTTGTTTTTAGAGTATCCAACAGATTTATTTGAGAAGGCAGAGATATGAATATTTCTGTCATTCCCAAAAAATCAGTTAGCATATTACTCTTAAAACTATACGGCTGAAATCCATAAAAGCACAGATTCAATCCTGTAATTATTTTCATTCGAAATATTTAAAAATTTATTTTTGATAAAGCAACGTGAACAAGAGCAAATAAATAGATAAACTATATTTGTATCTAACCAGTCATGAGATGTGGGGGGGGAAAAAAAGTTCACACACACGCAAAAAAAAAAAAAAAAAAAATGCACTAGTACACTAGGGATTTATTTTATTTTTTTAATCTGAGAAGGAGTTCATAAAAAGAATCTTGGAAATCTGATTAAAAAAATAATATACTAGTAATCGACTACATAAGGTGCTTATCAACATTTTTTAAATTATAGAAGGTGTTTACAAAAAATATAAAATCTTGAGATCCATTGTTAAAACATATCCAGTAAATTCTTAAAATTGGGAATTGCACATACATGTGTTACATGTAATAAATATATGTTAAAACATGTAATTCAATGAACTATTCAGCATTCTTGTACACAGGGTGATTCATAATTAGAGGTACGAGGTAGTTTATAACAAGACGGTCCAGAATCACATTTTCATCAAGTGTACTCTTGTACAAAAGTAGATAGAAGTGTTACCTGCTGTAATTTTTACATATGTATTAACATTTCTCTTTCATAAGTACTGTTTTCTTTTCGTGTTTCCATGGGTATATACCGGGTTCGAAAAAAACCCAGTCTCTCAGACGGGGAAAAAAAAACCTTGACGACTATCTTTTTTCCATTAATATAATTTTAAGCAGGGTTTTTACAGACCTGGAAAGTCATGGAAATGAGTTTTGGTCAGGGATTTTGGAAAAAAGTCAGGGAAATGCAAGAAAAGTTGAATTTTGTGGTAAAATCAAAAAAACATTTGTTGTTTGAACATAAATTTTTTCGAGCCCTGAACATAACCGTGGAAACAATGTGAAAAGAAAATCGTACTTAATGAAAGAGAAAAGTTATTACACACGTAAAAATTACAGCAGATTTGTAACACTTCTATCTACTTTTGTACAAGAGAACACTTGAAGAAACAAATTACCTAAGCACATTAATATTACTTTAATCTATCTTATATTTTTGCAATTGAAAATTCTGTTTCTCTAGTGTCGGTTACAATTGTATTAGGATAGACTTAGCCCAAGCACAGTAGGCTGTATTTTAATAAAACATGATGCAAAAATAAATAGGGAAATTTTACTATCAGGTTTGTATCACAAAAATTATTAAAAAAAAGCTATGAAGCAAGTATTACATTTACGCATGTTAATAACAAAAACCACCAAATTTTCAACACTTAGCTTTAATAAATAGTAGCATATGCAGGGAAGGAAAAGAAAAATGCCTGTAAAGTGGGGAAGAAAAATATTTTTTGGTCAATTCTTTCATTAATGCATTTCAATTTACAAAATAAGTCAAATTTTCATATTATAAACTTGATTTGTTACCGGGGGGGCGGGTTCAAGTTGCAACCTTTTCTGGATAAGATAATGCAAATATAATTACAAAAATACGGCTCTCAGAATAGCAGTTGAAAATAACGTTAACTTTTAAAACACAAACGATTTAATCAACAATAGCAAATAAGACCTTATGAATAAACACACCGAAAGAAATAAACACACCAGGAAATTTAAAAACTATAAACTAACCATAAAAAGTAAACAGAAAAAATGTCCGATAAATTACTCCCAAATGTAAAGTAACACCCCGATTAAAAAAAAATTAATAATCTTATGTGACATACGCTGTAGTTAGCAAACACCAAAAATTGACTTTATGAAAAGAGAGAAAAGAAAATAAGCAATATTTTGAATGAAGCCGCGTGTGTTAGTCAGCCATAACAGCCGCCATGTCGTTTGTTTATTTACATCTGAAGCACGGTAGGCTTAAGCAAATTCAAGTTTTTTTAGTCATTTACAAATCCTACAAGAAACAATTCACAATTCTAGCTAATGAATCAAAGAATAATTACCGTCCCGTTACCGAATATGAGTATCAAAAACCTTAAATGAGACAAAATAAAAATATACAATTAAAATTTCTCAATCCTATGGGAAATTAACATGGATGGAGGTTTGTTTGTGCCGCCGCCATTGCTCTGACGTCATCACTTCGCCGGCGTATTGATCAGTTGAACGGTACTTGCATAGGAAGCGGTCAAACGGAATAGAATTCGATGTACTGCAGCGCAATCTAGCAGCAAGTCATGGCAAAACAGATAGTGTAAAAAATATTTTCCGTGTTCAAATATCCATACGTATACCAATTTTTGCCAAAATCGGTTGAACGTTATTTTCATAGCAAGAGGGTTGAACGGAATATAATTCGACGTTCTACAGCGTCATCTAGCCGCAAGTTATGGTAAAAGGGATAACGTAAAAATATTCTACGTCTTCAAATATCCGTGTGTACCAATTTTCATCAAAACCGGTGGAACGGCACTTCCATAGCGAGCGGTCGAACGGAATAGAATTCGATGTACTGCAGCGCCATCTAGCGGCAAGTCATGGCAAAATGGATAATGTAAAAATATTCTCCGTATTCAAATATCCATGCGTAACAATTTTTGCCAAAAGCGGTTGAACGGTATTTTCATAGCACGCGGTTGAACGGAATAGAAATCGACTTTTTGCAGCACCATCTAGCGGCAAGTTACAGCAAAATGGATAGTGTAAAGCCGGATTCATACTGGCCGTACCGCACCGCTAAGACGCCGCAATGACGTCACGTGGCGGAGCAACACGGCCCCCGCGCGGCGAGCGGCGAGGGTTTGCGCAATATCTGGCGAGAACAGATATTCCGCAGCGACCGCAAAGCTACAGCCAATTACAGAAGAGCTTTTACAGCTACAGCTAATTACAGAAGAGCATTGGTGTATTTACTTGTGGCACCGCAAGCTCGCCGCGCGGACAGCCAACGGTCCAAAACGGCGAAACAGTACAGCATGGTTGCGGTGCGGCGCGGCAGGTATAAATCCACCTTAAAAATATTCTACGTCTTCCGTGTGTACCAATTTTCATCAAAATTGCTTGAACGGTACTTGCATATGAAAAGGTCGAACGGAATAGAATTCGACGTTTTGCAGCGCCACCTAGTGGCAAGCTAGAGGAAAATGGATAGCATAAAAACCTTTTCAGTGTTCAAATATCCTTAAATGGCAATTTTCATCAAAATTGGTTGAATGGTATTTTCATAGCAAGCGGTCCAACGGAACAGAATTCGACGCACTGCAGCGCCACCTAGAGACAAGTTATAGCAAAATAGATTGCGTAAAAATATTCTCCGTGTTCAAATATCCATAAATGGCAATTTTTATCAAAATTGGTTGAATGTATTTTCATAGCAAGCGGTTAAATAGAATTCGACGTTCTGCAGCACCACCCAGCGGTGAGCTAGAGTAAAATGGATAGCATAAAAACCTTCTCCGTGACAAAAGACTTAAGTGTACCAAATTTCATGGTGATCGGTCAAATGGTTTTGGAGTTTTTCAACGTCATACACACCCACCCACCCACATACACACAAACATTCATTTTTATATATATAGATAGATACGTTACTTTGGAAATTTGGAAGAGAGAGTTTCATGGAGATGTATGACTGTATCTGCATATAAAAAGTCAAAAATTATGCTGACAGCTTCAAGGGTGGAATGAGTTTTTAAAAAAACATGGTACTTACGTATTATCCCGTCAAACTATTTTTCCATCAAATGAGTTGCCAATCGTATTCAAAACCACTTATAATTTCATATACTCGGCATTTCTCTTGGCAAAAAAATCACTCGTCTTGGCAGACCACTGGGATAATACATAAGTACCAAAAGCACTTTATCGATTGACAGGATTTTGTTCAACCCAAAAAATCCCAGGTGGTTTTTTATTTATTTATTATTTTTTTAAAAAGCCCAACTGAAAAACTTAACTGGTTTTTTCAAAATTTCAACTTTAATTACATAGGTAATACATCTCTTGATATCAGTACACCAGTTGCAGGGTTTAATGCATGCGATAATTGGGTTTGTATTCGCAACGGAAACGACCTATAGAGGGCGCTGTACTGATTCTCCATATGATTTTCTATGAAGGAAAACAATCGGCTTTTATACGTTTGTTTACACTATTCGATTATTTTTTGTGCTATTTAAATTTTTATTGAAGGAGATAATATGGTTTCCCTCCA
>JAWZYV010016681.1:0-60776 GCA_038373885.1 Cheiracanthium punctorium
AGAACAATAACAGAAAATGAAGTTGTTGAATAAAAGGCAAATCAATTAATACACCATTTTCCAAATTTCTTGTGACTAACAATGTATTAATTATAATCACTTAACTGGCTTGAAAAAACTCTCATTTTGACTGTGCTGACTTCAAAGAAGCAGCAGTAGCTTTTTCGCCTTTATTCAGAAAATCTGAAGTAAAAGTTTTCTCTAAGCAAGATACCACCCTAAACTAGGAATCAGCCCCAAAATCTTATTAGACAAGTTGCACCTGAATTCATTTCTGTTTTTCCGAATAATACTGAAATCCCTCTCGCATTCAGCATGGTCAGCTGCTGTAATAGGAACATTATGTTCGATCAAGAAAGATGTAAATAACAGTTCTGCATGAAAAACGTCCGACTGTCTCAAGGGCGGATTAAATCTGGGTGGGGGGGCAGACGCCCCCCCCCCCGAGAAAAAAGAAATTAAAGTAAAAGATCCTGCTTCCATAAAATGGATGCATATGTCAATCTTCTAACTTCCCACCACCGAGAAACTTTCATTAATCTGCAACTGGACTGTCCGTCCTCTTTGAAAAATATTTGTAGACTTTTGCTGTTGTTAGCACATTTCATATTTTCACTGTGTTTTGACGAACTCATGTGGTGAGAAATGTCATACTTTCCTCCATGAGAAATGCTGAAATCACTCCGGCACACGCTACAATAAGCAAATTTCGCTCCCTTGACATATGATACTATACATGCCCATTCATTGCTATAACTTTGTTTATAAGTTATGCTGCTCTAGTGGCCATTACAGGTCATTTATCGAAAATAATCCTCAGAAAATCAATCGAAATATGCTCATACTACCGTCTGCGTTTACCACTGTCTCAAAGCAGGCGCGCGCTGATAACGAACACCACGTGAGCCGTGAGCGCGAGACGCACAAGTCACAGGAGAAAGACCTACTCCCTTGTAAACGATTCTCCCATTCGCTCTACTCTATGACGTCACGACTGGGTAAACCAATTAAGAAATACTAGGCGTCGGATCTCGAAAAACATTTTTTTTTCTTTGCCTCAGTGGCAACAAAGAAATATATTTTGATGCGCATTGTGTCAACATGGATGTGCGATGTGGATCATGGTGCCGATGCTACCACTTAGATCCACATTGAAAAGGCAAAAAAGCCCAAACATAGAACATCATTTCAATTTAAAACCTAATACATTTCTTTTTAATATCAATTTCAAGTTAGGAAGAAAATATACGGAAATGCATAAAAAAAAGCACTGTATGCGTAAAAGTGTAAACAGCAGTCGAAATGCGTAAATTTTAAGCGTAAAGCGTAAAAGTTGGCAAGTCTGGTCATGTTATAACATGCTGTTTCACTAGTTTAAAATAGTTGTTTTAGTTACTACTGCAGTATTGTGCATGATTATCGTTCTAGTTACTATAGCAGTGTAGTATGATTATCACTCCACGTGTAAAGTAGCTTGACTAATCCTTTTTTTTCCTTTAAAAAAGTAGAAATTTCCCTAAAATTAGAAAACTAATTATTGATTTTTTAAAACAAAGTTAACCCCCCCCCCTTAATTTTTCTCTTACGGCACCATATATGGATGCTCCTATAATTTACAATTGGAGGTTGGCAGCTCTGTACTAAGCATCTGTTTAGGCAAATTTTTTCGTAAAATAATTTTAAAACTGTCGCATCTTGAATTCTATCTGACATAACTTTTTGATATTTTGACAAATCGTGAAACATCCTTTCCTCCCTCTTTTAAAATGAAAATGAAAAAATTATGTAAATTGGATGACTTTTTACAAATTTTAATATAACCTAATGTTTAGAATTTAATAGCATCCACACAGATAGCCTACACCATTGAATTAATAAATCATGGCACGAGATAATTTTGCTGCATTGCCACAGAAAGGACTAGAAGAAAGGTTTTTTTCAACCTATCAATAGATGTTTTAAATGGGTACCGGATTATCAATTAGCAAGTGGGGATCTACGACGTCAAAAGCTTTAAGATACGTAAAAATTACGCCACAATTTTAACACATTTATCCGCGCTCTTTTTTTAACAGAAGGAGGCAATATTTTGATTAAAACTTTCTATAGAAATAAACTAAGAAATTCACGACTTATTATTACATTAGTATTCGGCTCTTTTTTTTTTTTTTTTTTTTTTTTTTTTTTGTAATTTCTTTTAAAGAAGTTTTTATGTACTTTAATATTACATAATACCATAAGTACGAACCTAGCTTACTGCAGATGTAAGTTTTTACTGCAGATGTATTTAGAACTTACTGCAGATGTATTAAGAAAAAAAAATTTATCCAGCACAAATAATTGAAGTATCTTAGCATACCGGTTTCGACATGCTTACATGTAGTCGTCACTCAAGGACTGATGGCAGCATGTAAGCATGTCTAAACTGGTATACTAAGATTCTTCAATTATTGGTGCTGGATATGTTGTTTTCTTAATAATTATTTATTACATCATACTCCCATCATTTTCAATGTTATTATGCATGATAGAAGGAAAATACAAAACAAAGGGTAAATGGATCATTCTCGAAAAATGATACAATTTTCATTTTTTTTTTTTTTTTTTTTAAATGTTGACTATTTGACATTTATGTAATTAGCACTAAATCTAATCACAGTTGACACTAATTTTTATGAACACTTGCTATTTTATAAACTAGTTCCTATCAATTCATAAAAACAAGTACCAACTGTACAATTTTATCCCCTCATAATACTAACAGAATAAAATTTTCAAATATAGCCTTTTATGAAATTTAATTGAAAGTGGAAAAAATAAACCTATCTGAAATATTTTCCCTCTCTTCCCTCTCTATCAATAAAAAACCTGGGATTTTAGATTAAGCTGGAAATTTCCAGGATTGTATTAAAATAAGCACTTTTACCCTGAGTTTTCACTGAGATAGTTTGTCAAAAGAGATTTCCCCGAGTTTTCCAGGTTTTTACAGAGGCCTACAAACCCTGAATGATATAAAAAAAATCGTAAATCCAGATCCTAATAATAGCTTCATGTTTTATTAATTCGTTTAAAAATACTTTATTGTTCCACTCTTCATCATCTAGAACTATTGAACCTACTTTTCATAATACTGCAAACTTTGATAAAGGCAGCTATGGGCCCAGTGGCAGAAAGTTTTGTAGCTGTCTGCGACAAACTTTCAGAGTTTCATAATCAGTCTGCAAAATTTTGCGTGTAATTTTAGAGGATAATTCATACATAAAGCCAACAATTTTTAACCACTGCTGTTAAATAGTGTTGACTCTAGAGAAAAAAAAGGCTGCCGGGAAAAGATTAAAAAAGGACAGCCTGTTTTCAAAAAGGGTACTTGAGTTCCATGATAAAGTATAGTTAGATAGCATATTACAGAAAACTGGTTTGAAATAATCCGAAAAAGGACTAGGGCTTATCCACAAAACTTGTAGGGTTGTAATGTGTGTTTTGACTTACAGTGCATAGTTAGTTCCTTTCCTTCCCCCCCTTTTTCAGAGTCATATACAAATTTTGTATTGCATCCAACTGTTGGATGTACAGCACCATTTAAAATCAAGTTACTGAAATGTATTTGTTCTTCCTCTTACACACACTCTTCTAATTTGATGCTTGCTCATTCATGAAATGTGAATTTAAGTTTTTAAAAAAGCATTATTCTTTTATTCTTAAAATAAATCAATAAAAATCATTATTATAAATAAGATATGTAAGAAATAATGTTAAAAATATTTTAAATAATTTTAATTTTTTTTTTTTTTTTTTTTTGTGGCATGCTAACTATCCCTTTAAGGAAATAGTTTACCATTTCAGCATTTTTTAAAACTATAATACAAATGATGAACTGGATGCCTTTCAATGTTCAACTAATAGTACATTTTGAAAAAATAAATCTCTTGTTTTAAAACTGCACATTTAAATAAAATTATTAAAAAAGTTTTTAAAAAACGATTTTTAAAAAATCTACTACTTATCTATTGCTCTACTACAATCTATTGCTTAAAAAATAAAAAATTTTGTCCAATTAAAAATAATAATAATAAAAGATTTTCAAATATATATTACACAAAGCTGTGCATGGATTTTCAGATACATCTAATATAGTTTTTCTACTAATATACGATACAGTGTAAAACAATAAAATGTAACATATCTTCATATGATTTCTGTAGTAAAATACAAAAGAAAAAAAAACTGAAGGCTAATTCCATGCACAAATTTATCAGATAAGAACAGTGATAAAGAACATGTACCAAAAAAAAAAAAGTAAATCTATTACAAATACACAAAAAAAAAAAAAAAAAAAAAAAAAGCCTTAGCATGTTTAAAACATGTAATTAAAGAAAATATGAACATGGAGTAAAAGCCATCTAAAGAGTTTGTTTGCCAATGAAATTGCGCTGAGTGTATGAAAAACGTTGCAGTATCTCGTGATATTATTGGCATATGATTAAAAATAAGGTGTCAAAATTTTTATAATTTAGCAAGCAGAAAGAAAATTTATTTTTTGACCTTTGGTTTAAACTGTTCTCTTAAAAGCAATAAATCTTTCTTAAACTTCAATTTCGTAATGTGTATATATATATTAAAAAAAAAAAAAAAAAGTATATTAAAATCGTATGAATTACAAATTTTATTTTAAGCAGCAAGTTTTGTAACTGGCTGATTAAAATAAATAGCATTCTGTTACAGAAAGTATTTAAACAATTTCATAAGGGAAAAAAACTTCCGTAATTATTTATAAGAAAGTTTTTTTTTTTTTTTTAGTTTTTGTAGCAAAATAAGCTTAAATTGATAATAGTTTATTCTAAGAATAACCTAACTGTTAGACTATGACAATTATTTGTTTTCTGAAGACTTACTTTTTCAGAATTACTTTACCTTTGCTTTAATTTTTTTTTTTCTTCATTAAGTAAAACGTTGAAATTTTTCAAAATTTCAGAAGATGTATATGATTTGTAAATTTAGAATACCAAATCTTATCAATAGTCTGAATTACCTAATTCTGAAATTACACTTTTTTTTATAAGCAAAAGAGAAATGTAATAAGAGAGGGGGGGGGGTTGGCTGTCCGAGAAGGCGGTAAGATAAAAACAAAGATAAGCGACCGGAGAATACTGACACTTAAGGCGAGCGCAGACTCGCGTGCGATTGCCGTACGCTGCACGATGTGAGGGGAGTTTTTTAAAGGTCAATTTGCACGTGCACGCTTTGTAAAAAGGGGGGGGGGAAACAGTGCAGGGTCGAAAAATTTATAGGCTTTTAATGACCCGTCGGGATTCGCCAACAAAGGATAACCCGTGAAACAACAAAACCACGCCAAACATACAATTGGGACACTTTTCTCGGCAATCCGTCTTGAAGAAACGGAAAAATACATTGAGTACCCATTCTAGCATATGGAAAGCACTGAAGTCTGTTCTGGCCTTTAGTAGAATGTGGCAGAAAACGAAAGGACTGCACCGGGCGCAAATAACCCTAGCTACACCTATGCATAATTTTGGCAAAACATAATATTAGGTTGTAACGAAAGTTTCCCGCCACCGCAAATATGATCTGTGCAAATAGTTCGCGTTGGCGTGTTTGCTCATATCTTTCTACACTCTTTTTGGGATTTGGAAAAAAAGAGATTTACTTTAGAACACTGTGCAGTGAAATCTGTAAAAAATATATCTTTATCATTAAGTACAAGGTGTCTCAAATGAAACTAACCGGGTTAAAAACATCATTTACAATCCAAATCAGTTGCAAAAAGTCAGCTACAGAAGGTCAACGAATTATGTGTACAGCTTTAGGTACTACTGTTGTATCATATGATACTGTGAAGGTTTGGTACCTAGGTTTGGTACCTAGGTACCTAAAGTTCAGGAACAAGGACTATGACGTACAAGTTCAATCGTTGGGTGCCGCATGAGCTGTATCAAGCAGATTTGGCATAAAACTTTCGTTACAACCTGATACATTTCAAGTGCTGTATTCGCAATTTTCAGATCAATTTCTGGAAGTCCCACTTAATTTCAGAATCGCAAAACATAGTTTTGCTAAGACACTTTTTATATCATTCGTAGTTATTTATGGTTAGTAAATATCTGTAATAATTATGAATAATGCGTAATAAGAAAGCCGGTTAAATAGAGTAACTCGTTCAGGGAAAAATTTAAAAAAAAGAGCGAAAAAGCTTGCAAGTGTGCAAAACAATAAAACAGAGAAGAGGAATAACTAAACAACTGGCGACGAACTCTTGAATAATAATTGTTAATAATTCGTAACTACATATTTATCAAACGTAACTACCGATATTTGAGGAAATTAAATTCTTAGAAGACTTAAAACAATTTTGTATTTTTTAACTATATTTTCTTCCCTCAATTCCTAAGCGAAATATGCACGTAGTTCTGTCGATCGCGTTCCCACTTGAGTCAGCAAAAAACAAAACATTGTAGAAGGGGCACTTTCAAGGTAATCAGCTCGTGCAAATGAAAACATAAGATGAAAAAAGCACTGATAATAATATTTCGATCTGAAAAAAAAAATAGAACATTTGTAAAAGACATTTAATGAGTAATATCTGTGAGGAAGGTCGGATTTAGAAGGTAATTTTGTAGAAGGGCCGTTTTCAATCAGTCATTCATATTTTTATGATGAGGTTATTGTATTTAATCGTATTTATCTGAAGGGCCATTTTAAATAAATGCATTTTTGCGATGGGCCGCAAAACGAATCCAAAATGGTGCAGGGGAAATAAAAAAGGGAAACCAGGAGGATTCAGAGGTGTGTAAAAGCTAGATTCGGCCATTCCTTTTCGCGCATTTTTCACGTTAGTGACATCATCGCAGAGCGGAGACACCGTAACGAGCCGCGGTAAAATGTTCCCAAAAGTTGCGGACAGTTAAAAATAATTTTTTTTTTTAACAGCAGACAATTAAAACTTTTTTTTTAATATGCCGACAAAAACTGTCCGCAAGCAGATTTCTGTGTCCGCGACATTGTCGCCGTGTCGCGGTGAGAAGAATTCCATTTGGGAGCACCTCGGGAGCACACAAAAAAATAGTTTCCGAGAGGCAAACTAAGATTCGAGATCAGAATTAACATGATTTTGGAGCTTAAAATTGGAGATTTAGGAACACAATAAATGCATACAAGAAAAGCAAAGTTTGCAAGCAAACACCATTTGCTAAAAGCAAAACACTATTTGAAAGCACTTTAGGAAAGCTCTGGAAAAAAAAGGGTGTATAAAGGCTATGCTATCAGCAACTTGGTAAAAACAATACATGGATTTACATGGACGGAAGGAATTTTTTTTGTGTGTGTGTGTGAAACTGCTCTTTTTAATGGTTTTCATATAAATGCTAAATGGAAAGAGAGTGGGAGGGAAGTATTTCTTATATGCAATGGTACTTTTAATGCATGTTCGAAGGTTGTAAAAATACTAATATTTAAATGGTAGAATTAACATTTCTGCCGTTTATATCATTCTAGAATTATGTATTCAAAATTTAGTCTATTTTAAAATAAAGATTTTAATTACGGATCTATAAATGAAATTCGTAACACATTCTGAAAAATTTGCGGACGCACTTTGGCTGAACACGGGCCCAGGGGCATCGCCCCGTCTGCCCCCTCTCGTAGAGCCTGCACACACACAAAAAGAAAAACAGTGGTGTAGTTTTAAGAAAAAAGGTTTAGGAACACTCGCAACTGAAGACTCAAAAATCATGCGTCCATGATGAAAAGTGAAGAACGCTTACTTTTGCTGACATAAGCTCGAATGAAAAAGTAGTGAGACGGCATCTCCCCGCTCATGATCTTCACGGGCCGAAAATGTCTAGCCCGGCCCGGCATTTAATCAAAATAAAAAATTCAGACCCGGTCCAGCTCGTATATTAATCATGATTTAAGGAAGGGGGGGGGAATCACAAGCCAATCGTTTGGTCTTGTCCAAATTTTAGGAGAGCAAAAATTTCTGGAAAGGCTCGATTTTGCAAGCGCAGAGGACCGTCTTTAAGAGTATACGCTTGTTCCGGTCCATTCTAGAAAATGCTGAGGTCAGCCCGTGCCTTGAATGAATCGTGCTGCAAAAGCCTGGGCCCGCACAGATCTCTACCCCCCGCGACTACACCACTGGCAGCGGATTTCCGGATTATTTTGAAATGAAATATTCTATTAATTCAGACAGCCTAGATTCTGATTTCTAAACCGGTCATGCTTCCAATTTTCATTCTTGCTACGGGCCGGGTCATAAACCGTGATTTTTTAGGGGCTGGGACGTCACCGTAATATACTGTTTTCTTTACGGACCGGTCTGGTTTAGATCAGGGGCGGCCCTGCGGTACATGACACCCACTCCACCCTGCAAACGTAGAAAAAGACGTCCCTTTTACTTTTTTCAAAATTGCTTTTATGATTTTAAGTTGGAAATCGTGCCCCTTCATAAACAAAAAACGGTGCCCGTTGCGATGATTACTTGTTTGCCTATCTGGCCGGCCCTGATTGAGGTGACTAACAAAGCCCGACTGGTCCGATCCGGGGCGGGTAGAATGGCTTCAGAATGCAGCTTTCGTACGCACTTTGAATCTTGCTTTACTGCTAACTAGCTTTCCATACACGCTTTAAAAGATAAATGAGCGTGGCAAAAATTTAACAAAGAGTCAAAATGACGTATTCGGCGCAGACCGGCGCAAAATCGCTAAAGCGCAGTTCGGCGCAATATTTGTGTTTCGGCGCACCCTGAAAGAGTCAAAATGACGTATTCGGCGCAGACCGGCGCAAAAATCGGCTAAAAGCGCAGTTCGGCGCAAGAATTTGTGTTTCGGCGCAGCTCGGCGCAGAATTAACATCCCTGGCTGTGCCAACTCGTGGGTTTAAATGGAGGTTCATAAAATAAATTTCGAAAATTAAGTATGCAGATATGATGCAACTTACACACTGAAATATATTTGTGTTTTCAGCAGTTAAAGGAAGACAATGCATGTAACTGAAACTACACAAGTAATCTTTGGCCATACTTTTTGTCATCAAGGTAAGTTCCAGAAAAGGTATTGCCTTTATTAGTTTTATTTCGATTATTTTTCAGAGGGTAATATTGAAAAATGCCATTGCTTTAGCTCCAAAATACTTATTTTACTCCCATCTTTAATTATTTACACTAGTTTGTAAGAAATATTGTAGTAAAAAATGATAAACTTATCCCCTATGACAACCAAATTTGCTGTTTAGTGATTTTTTAGGCAATTTTTGTCTGGCAAAATGGGAGACTGAAAGACTGAGATAATGCCATGAATAACACCAATCAATATAAACCTCCAACTATTCAATCCCCTTCTCTCATCCTGAAGGAGAAGAAAGAAAAAAAAAAAGTGCATATATCACAGGTGTTATGTACTTTCTCCATGGCTCTTTTCCATCACTTCTACTTCCAGTACTGTAATTACTTATCTTGAATCTGGCAACTTGTTCACCAACTAGTTTCGGTTAGTTTTTGGACGTTCCCTCTCCCATCGAAAAAAGCTGGTATAGATGTTTATCTTTGTAAATAAAATTGTTATTTTTAATTAAAAATGCCTATCAGATATTTCAAATCTTACTCAAATACATAATACCAGGAATGAATTATGTAAAAAACATAAGGTGGAAAAGTAGCATATTTGATGATTAAACACAGATAAAAAAGAATTACCTTCTACAGGGCAAACAAAATGTTTTTCATGAGTATGGATCTTCTCGTGAGTCTTGAGATGGCCACTCTGCCTGAAAGATTTGTTACAGTCTGGATAGTCACATACATATGGTGCAAAACCTAACAACAAAAGATATATCATTAGTGTATTGCATCTGATGTACCTAAGTAACTGGAATTATCTACAAAAGATGTCACATTACATCATATCACATCTCCCTGGTCACATGTAATGCTATGCTAATAGGCATACCCACAGAGGAGTTTGCAGCCAAAGCCAGGGGCGTAGCCAGAAATGTTTCATTGGGGGGGGGGGGGGGGGGGATTACAACTACTGCAACTCACATATATGCATGCATGTGTGTGATAAGGGAGTGAAGAATATACATTTTGTATGGCAAAAAATTCCTCATGGGGGGGTAAGACCCCCCCTAACCCCTATTGGCTACACCCTTGGCCAAAGCTCTTAAAAATGGATGACCAGTGCAACTTCCTTCGAAAAAAAAATTTCAAAATTTCCAAAAATTTTCCTTTACAAAAAGAAGATTTGTCAAGTCACTTCATATATGAGGTGATAATTATATACAATACTGCAGTAATAATTATAATACTGCAGTAGTAACTAAACAACTATTTTAAACAAGTGAGACATGACGGATAGTTAAAATCATTTAAAAACACATTAAAATCCGTATGTAGCACTATCGGTGGCGGCCACCACCTTCTTCAGCATAGGTCTTGGTTCCAAATGGCCAGCTCTCTTCCTCAGCAGGGCGTTCCACCCAGGTTTCAGGTTAATATTTTCGTACTCCATTGTTCATTTGTTAAGGGTAGAAGCAACAAATAATTACGTTAATATTTTATACAATGAAATAATTTTAGATATTTTGATTTTACTATTTCCATATTGCAATAATTTAGCGATTTTTATCAAGGTATGTGATAAGCATTGTTTGTTTTTATTTGTTATGATTTCCTTTGTTTATTTGTTAAGGGTAGGAGCAACAAATAATTTCGTTATTAATATATTTGATATTTTGATTTTATTATTTCAATATTGCAATAATTTAGCGATTTTAATTAAGGTATGAGATAAGCATTGTTTGTTATGATTTAAACTAGTTCTTTACTTTTGCTTGCGTAATCTTTTTTCAGAATGCTAAAATTTATATTTTTTTTCTTTGTTATTTTTATGAGGTATTGTCTTTAGAATATTATTTGTTCGCCTATAATTGATCGTCGCTGTTAATTTTGCTACGATTTAATGACTTTTAAATATTTTTATGAAAAAAAATTAAACATAACAAGCATACATGTACATATAGATTCGGTTTAATAAAATTTAATTACTTTTCTGCATTATGTGAGGGGGAGGGCATGCCCCCCCCTCAACCCCTTTCTCTTTTTAGTAGATTAAATTAAATAATGTGGCGTAGTAGATTAATAATAAATACATATCTGGCTTTCCTACAAAATAGGACAAAATAGGACTTGTGATAAAGCAAGGATACTATCTTGCTTTATCACAAGAGCAAACACACTTCATGTATCAAAATAAATCAATATAGATTAAATTTATAAAAAAGCCACTGTTACTTCAATGGAATTGCCATTTCCTTTAATTTGTCACATTAACATGCATAATCATTTAAAAAATTGTAGGATATGCCACAAAAAAATGAACTTTTGAAAAATCTCTTTCACTTGGTATCAAAAGGATGTTGCTCTAATTGTTAGTCCTTCATGCAAATTGCTCTCGGGATGGAACTGCTTGTTTTGTTAGTTCGTGTTGAATCGCTAAAATGTTTTTACAGTTTTTTGCAAAGTTGATAGTTGGAGCTACCTCTTTTGGAGCAAACTTATCAATAGTATATGCACAATCATAAAATAGGAATTACTACGATCATTCATTATTTAAAATTTAATCTGCTGATTTCAAATGTTTTTATTTTATTTTAACCAAAATGTGTGATGTCATTTTGTACTAACCCTTTTTGTTATGAAGTATCATAATTTTACTAACCCTCTCCTAGTGGGCGCACTTGCACCTCTTCTCCACTGAAATTTTTAAAAAAAAGAAAAAAGGGGGGGGGAGGATAACCATATTCATTTGTGCATGTGTACATCTTCGTTTACTTCTTGAGTATGGCTGGATCATTGTTCAAAAATGAATTATCAATAGAGTTTCTACAATTTCAATGAGTACATATAGAGGCTATTTTAGTGATTAATACGAAAAAAGTAGTAGGAAGGGGTTTACTGATATATATATATAAATAAAAGCATACACGAAATTTAACGTATTATAAGGTCATTTAGAATCAAACAGGAAAAATTCGATCTCAATAAAATTTAAATCTTGCAGATTACTTAGACATTTACATGCGTTAAAAAATAAATATAATTTAATAAAACAAAATACATTATCATGATGAATAATGAACAGATACCTATATTATTAAAACTTTCAAACACGTGGGTTCCGAGAAAGAATAACATTGATGTAAACAAAAGTATTATCACGATTACGCCGTCACTAAAACAAGGAAGTTATTTAATCAATATGAAGTAATTTACCTGTGTGTGTGCGCATGTGAGTCTGTACTGCCTTTTTTCGTTTAAAAATCCTTTTGCAAATCTCGCAAAATATTTCTTCACCCGTTAAATTCTGCGCAATTTCCATCTCTGCAATAATCTGGCGGTTATTTGGCCGTCCTTTTCTGACAAAAATTATTTCAAGATTTTCCATTTTCGAAAATTACAAGCAAGACTCCACGCAATTAAATATCCTAGCCGGGTCGGATTCAAGAGTGCTTTAATAAAATACGCGCTTTACTTCTGGCGGGTAAATGATGTCGACCAATGGGAACTGGGAACAGTGTTGCCAGACAACTTTCTCAAGTAAGCGACAAGCGTTGCCAGAGGATTTTTCCTCTAGAGTACGCAGAATAATTTTAAATAGTACGCTGACTACTTTGAGAGTACGCAATGGACATTTTTCATGGTGTCTGATTTCGAGGCTAAAATTCGTCTACTGGCGGTATTTACATCATCCAGCTCCTATTGAGTATCCATTTTATAATTACTGTTTCTCATTATTAACCGCTCGGAATGAGCTATTGTCTTTTTAATATTTAAATAGATGGTTTAGAAGACCATGATATCGCATTTCGCTCCATAACTTGTTTAATAAAATGAATATTAGCGCTCTAAAATTATAACGTTATTGCCTTGGAGGAAGTAATAATATATTATTACTCTCTCCTATATAAACATATAACTACATAACTGCATAAATAATACATCATTGAGTTTTCTGAGTTTAAAATAGTACAAATATTCATTAAAACCTCCCCTTTTAAAAGTACGATCCTTTTAATTGTTTTTAGTATTTAATTATTATTAACATTTTAAATGAGATTCCCCAATGAAGATAAAATTAATTTATAAAAAGCTCTTATTTGTTAATGACTAATATTCTAGCTTCTTTTGCAACACTTATATTTCTAGAAAAAGGTTTTAAATAATCCCTTAAGTTGACGACATGTTGAATAAATGGGAACAATGTTGCCAGAAAATGGTTTCTCAAGTAACGCGCACGGAGGCTGAATAAGCATGGCTTTCTCCGATCTTACTCACGGCCATCCAACGGCACAAAGAACGCGAATACGCGGTAGTTAGCATTCTCTTCGCCGTGGTTGTATCATGCACGCCTCAGAGCGATTTAAAGGGCCAGTCCATACAATTAAATAGGTATTAAAACTGCCAAAAATGCTTGATTTTTTTGTTGTTGTTTAAACAGAATGTACCTTTATCTATAAATATTTTGAAACGCTTTTTCATCCATGCAAATATTGAAAAAAATTTACGAAATTGTTAATTGGTTAATGCTTTTTTTAGGCGCTTCTTCTACATGTAAAAAAATTAATAATAAATATATATCTTAATTTATTTTTTATTTGAATCTTCAAAAGACTAATACTTTTACTTATACGGCCGAAAAAAGTACAAGTGGGAGGGGTTTTTTCCGCAGCTGTACAATGAACAAATTATTGGAGATCAGTTTTTAAAATGCAAGTCCCAAGCAACACAAAAACGTTGTTTCAATGTGATTTATATGTGAAATGCTAACATACAAAATGTTGTTTCAATGGGAACTTTCAATGTCGTTTCCACATGATTTTGTTCAGTTTTCTCCACATTGTTTCAGCATGGACATTGATATTGAAACAACATTGTGAAATCACAAGAAGAAAACAAATAAAAAAACAAGATTTTATTACTTTCATGCAAAATTATTAAAATCATACGGAAATTTACGAAAAATAAAATTGTTGATAATTATCTGCTTGAAAACATCATTTTAATTCGTATTAATATATAGCATTGTCACAATGAATTTTTACAACAGTAAATACGAATTAAAATGTTTTCAAGTAGATAATTATCAACAATTTTATTTTTCATAAATTTCCGTATATGATTTTAATAATTTTGCATGAAAGAAATAAAATCTTGTTTTTTTTTTTCCTCTTGTGATTTCACAATGTTGTTTCAATATTATATCAATGTCTATGCTGAAAAAATGTGGAGAAAACTGAACAAAATCATGTGGAAATGACATTGAAAGTTCACATTGAAACAACATTGTTGTTCTGTATTATACGTTTTGGAATGCTGTTGGACTAATTTTATATACAGAAACACTATGAGAAAATTTTTTTTGCATACATGGAAATTTTAGTAGTAAATAAGCAACATACAGTGTTTACTCGCGTAATAGTCAACAGATTTTTTGCCAATTTTTCATGGTGAAAGTCTAAGCGATTATTATCCGGGTAAAATTTAATATTGTAACTCTAAAGCTATTTTTTCTGCGTCAAAACGTGGGTGCGACTATTACGCGAGTAAACACGGTAATTAAAATGGGTTTTGAAAAATAATAAGCAGGTACTAAAAAATTCCAATCCAAGATGAACTTGAGAAATTAAAAATAACGTTAAAATTTCTAAAATACTAGGCACGTAACAAATTATTCAATATCAATTTTTAAAATTCAAAACTACTATATTTACTGAATCAAAAATTTCTGGAATACTGTCCAAATATATAAAATTTTATATAGAGAAACACTCTGAGAAAATAAATTCTAAAAAAGAGACCTATTTTAAGAATATAGGGCAGGGGTAACGAACCAATGGCACACGACACAATATTTTGAGCACGCCACCGATCAAAACGATTTGCATTTTAATTAAAAATGCACCTGTTGCAGCCTTAAAAGCAGAAACAATCAAAATTAAATTACCTGTATGAATCCTCATGTGATTCTTTCAAGATTTATTAGTAAATGAGCGACTGCAATAGTTACAAATTATTCCCTCCACAACTTCTTTCGCGATGTCACATTTACTAGGGCGTCCTCGTTTACGTCGAAACACATTTCCATGCTTCTCCATGGTGATATTACAAGTAAATAGTTGAGACAGTGTAAATTGACTAACGCTTGGTCCGGTAAAGTTAAACGTGGAGAGAGCTACAGCGCAGTTTCAGATTACGTCACAATTCTATGCTGGTGGAATATCATGAGTCTTCTATTGGTTCTTTCAAGTTCCGGGTGGACAGACGTCACTTCAAAAACGAGTTTTTATTGGTAGATTCCAGTGCTGGTCCCTGTAGTCCCCAGTTTCCCGGGGGGGGGGGTAGGGCCCCGGTTTCTTCTTCCAAGGAAGCTTGCTAGATTGAGGGGGGAGACGTTAGATCGTACTGCGTTTAAGGCTACTCTCTACCCTCTCCGGGAAAACGGTCACCGCAATACTTTTCTATGGAGAAAACTGCCTTCACAAAATTAAACTTCTAGAAAAAACTAATGAATATTTTAAAAATATTCTTTCTAGCTCTTATTCTAAAAACATTAATTTAAGTAAATTGCATCACAAAATTTCTCTAATGCAATTAGAAAGGTATTAATTTCATCTGAAAATAAAACGAAGACTACAAAAGCCCTAATTTCAGGTTCGTCAGACTGCTACAGAAAAACAGTACTATTTTGAAAATTTTTAAAAAACACAAGGTCTAGCAAGGACATTTTGCCGTTGTTCGATGCTTTTTAATTTCAATTTATATATTAAATTTACTTAAAAATATTGATTTTATGTATAAACTATGCTCTATGAAAATTCGAGTTTCCTCCTGGATATTTCCTTCCCCCACAAGATGGCCATTAGTGCGCGTGATTTATGAAGATGGATAGATCATCGTGCTTGAAACCTCCTGGCGATTGCAACCAAAGTGGACACAGGGGTCTGAACAATGGAAAGAAAATTCTTTTCTCTGGAGAAGGAGTTACTGCCTTTGGGTTAGCTAGGGAAAGAAGTCTCTTTTTGCTTGTTATTTCACGAGAGCTAGGTAGCAGTACTTTTAATAAAATAAGTTTTTGACTTGCGTTTATTTTTTTTCTAAAAAGTTTGCCTGATTTGCCCGAAACATTTGGTTTAATAAATTTCAAGATGAGCAGTCGTTTCGGTAAAGCAGGACGTCTTCGTTTATCAGCTCCAAGAAAAAAGAATAGAGGTGGTCAACGGTTAGCTCTGTGGCGAAAAAGGTAAGAATTATGCTTTTTATTCATCATATTCTCTTAAATCATTTCGTTTTAAAAAGTATTGGATAATCATGCAAAATTCATTTTATTCATGCACAGTGGCGAATCCAGAACTTTTTTTTGGGAGGGAGGGGGGGCTAAATTCAGTGACGTAACCAAGGGGTGTTTGGGGGATCAGTACTCCCCGAAACGAGAGAAACAGACATAGGAAAAAGGATCTTATCCCTATTCCTGTGCCTTTCCCTAAGGAAAAATTTTGTAGTCTTTTCGGAAATATTTGCTGTACAAAATAATGGAAAATTTTTGGGCCCCCACCCCGAAAGAAAATCCTGACTATGCCACTGACTAAACTTTGGAAAAAGCTTATTTCACTCAAACAAATGTACTAATGTTAAAATAAACTACTGCTATTTTGACTAATAGAAATAAATGTATTTACTTTACTTGCATGCTAAATATTCTTTTAAAATATTTACACATCCATTTCTTGAATAATTTTTCATTCAGAGTCAATGTAAAATCTAGTGGCAAAATAGGGTCAGGCAGGGGCGGCCCAGCAAGGTAAGCATTGCATTGGGTTGCCATCTTCAAAGGGCTGCCATTTTGAAATTAACTCATTTTATTTAATGACAATAATTTGAACAGTGAAAATAACACATTTTACTTAATATAAATTAAACTACTGAAGGTAAAAATTTGAAATTTTGCACAGCCATGTAATATTACTTTCTGCATTATTTCCATCAAAATTTGGCTAGGTGGCTTTTCACAATTTTTTTCTAATTTAGTTCTAATAGTACGAATAAAATTCAGCTTCTTAATTCTTATTATCAATATTATATGAGATATGATTTAAAATATGAAAAAATATTTTAACATATGGGGAGGGGGATTTTGGGTGCTCATAACTCACTCATTTTCAGTTCAAATTTATTGAAAATTGGTATCCGGGTTTAAAATGAGTTAAATTTTTGAAATATAAAGTGAAATATAGTGATTGCTATTGGGAAAAAAATTGCTGTGAATTTTAATATGGGGATGGCTCCTTATACAAATTTTATGCATAGCAAATTAAACTGTACGTCAATCGTAAACGATTGGTACATGTAACTCTGCTGTACGACGAACGACGGCAGAATAAAGTGGCCTTTTTTTTCTCCGCAGCTGTACATGTGCAAATGCACATATTTATACACCCACCTCAAAAATATTCGATTATAACCCAAATTTCTTATTTTAGTTTTGTAAATAACTAATTATGAAAAGAGAAAGAAACTATGGAGGAACTGCCATCCCTACACAGACCAAAATCTATGAAAGACAGGTGACCGTCCCCTATAATGTACGTAGTATTTTGCGCCCAATCTAATGAACCGCTTAGACGCTAGTGCACTTTCAAGAATTTCCGTTCATGGACCGTAATGTAAAGAAATCTTTTCTTGTAATCTTGTTAAAAAAAAAAAAAAAAAAAAAAAAAAAAAAACTCTACATCTTGTACAAACCAAATCAATACCGTCCATGCTGCGAGTGTGGACTATATACCAAATTTTGACCCCAGTTGAATGCACTTTACGGTAGCTATCGTGCTAGCCATATACACTTACCCAAACCACATTGTAAAAATAGCAAAGAACTCAAAACGTGTAAATATATCAAAATCTTGAAGTTATATATTTTATGATTGAAATACTTTCCTTATATTGTACCAGTTTGGAAAGTAAAAATGATTATAAAAAAACAGGATAAGTTACAGCAAACAAATATTGTAACTAACATTTTGTAAAAAAACAAAATCTTGTATACGAAACCAATAGAGGAAATTATTCATTTCTTTAAATTGAAGTACAAGCAAACGATTTTAGATGTACATTTGTAAGTAGCTGTCGTTTCAAAATGATTTTTTTTTTTTATTTTTTGGTCAAACATTATTTATCTTTTATAATATATTATTTCACACACACATTTCCCTCTCATTCGATTCCCCTCCCCTTTCAAAAAATAAAAAATATGCATGTGTAGCTAATTGCTACTGTTGTATTTATATCTTATGATATTAGAAATTAAAATTATAATAATTGTAATTTTGTTTTAGGGAAAACGAAAATGCAAATCATCGTAACGATGAAACATCTGTTGAAATCTGTGATTCGGATGGAACTGAAATATATAGTCCCAATACATCTGTACAACATGTTGAAAAATCAGGAAGACATATTGTGGATCTGCTATATTTTATAAAAGAACTGCAAAATCTAAACAGTAGGGATCGACCGATAGTATCGGCGCCGATACCTCCTATTTTTTTAGGTATCGGTATCGGTTCTTTCTATTCTAAAAGTATGGGGGAAGTATCGGTTTCTGTTGCTTTCATCCATTTTCACCGATACTTTTCAACCGATACTTCGCTTTTCAAAAGAAAACCACGCTAGCGCAACACCATTCTAGAGTTTTTATTTTGGTAATGATATGAGAGGCGTCGTCTCATTGGCACATTTGTTTGCGCGAGTGTTTTCGAACTGTGTTCCTGTTTTTTTCTTAAATTCTAACCATCGATAAATGGATGTCGTATCACCAAGTGTGGTCGAAATTATGGACGAAGAATCGTTAGATGACAGTTTAACAGTGCAATCGCCTATTCTTGAATTGGTGCCCAACACTAAATACGCTATCTTTAAGGATTGCAAAAAACAAATGCCGAGAGGTAGGCTATAATTTTACTTCAGTTTTATAAACGTTTATTTTCTCACTATGTGGACTCGAAAAAGAGTTCATTCATATCTATCTATATATATATATATATATAAACACAATTGAATCTCCCTATAACGAACTCGCTCGGTTCCAGTTAAAAAAATTCGCTATAGAGAAAATTTCGTTGTACAGAGATTTTTTCAGTTACTTCAGCAAATATCACAAGCTTTTTAGTTAATTGGATGTTTAAAAATATTAAATTATGATTTTCAATTAAAAATAAATTGCTATTTATTATAAATTTGTTAAACTTACGGTTTCTTACTTTTCATTGTATAAATGAAGTGTTCAAAGGTAAAGACAATCCACGAATTTAGAGAATAAAATATGTAATGCACATACGTTTAGTTTACTTCAAAATTCCATTATTTTACATTGTTTTGCATTCTGTGATTTTAAATTTTCATAAAAATATTCACATTTTAAAAGTCGGCTTAAAATAGAGTGAGGCGCATTTTCTTCCATTTGGAAACTTTTTTTATGGTTTTGAAAGGTTGAAGAATTAAAGTTTGATGTGGTTTTGGTCGTGAAGCGCTGAGCCTTATTATTATATGGGCAAATCGGGACTTTGCCCAGGGCCCCGGACTTGAAAGGGCCCCCAATTTTAGATATTTTTTTTTCTGAAATATTCTTTTTTATATCAAAATTTTATGAAAAATATATCAAATTTCATAGATTGGGGGCCCCAAAATCTATCAATGCCCGGTGCCCCTGTTGGTCATAATCGGGCGCTGGTAAAGTGTCTTCATTATCGGAGTCAGTTTCACTTTCCTGGCCTCCATTTTTATCATCTATTACTCCTCCACTAAGTGGTCTGTTCAAAAACAAATTTTCTACAAAACTTTTTACTATTACATTTTCTACGACAATTTTAACAACAAAAAAAAAAATAAAAAAAAATCAAAGGTAAATCTGAAATATTCGCTATGGAAAGATAAGCTCTTCGTTATATGAAAAATGTTTATAGTGTTATTTAAGCCTTAAAGTTACGTTTCCTTGAAAATTTCGTTATAGGGAGAAATTCGTGGTAAGGAGACTTCGTTATAGGGAGATTCTACTGTGGGCAACCTTTGAAAAGTTGTGGGCCAAACTTTAGGATGTTAGCGAAGTCGCGGGCCAAACTTGCGGATTTTAGCGAAGTGGCGGGCCGTATAATTGGGATTTATATGGGATATTGAATGAATTATACGCCGTTTTCAAATGTTTCGCGGGCCGGATCAAAAGCCGGGTGGGCCACATCCGGCCAGCGGGCCGGCGGTTGCCCAGATGTGTGTTAAAGTGTAATATTTCAGCCTTCGAAATACGTTTGAGGAATTTGTTTCTATTTAGCTTATAGAACTTCAGATACAGACATTTTAATATTAGTCAGCCGGAAATATTTGAAACGGAAAGTAGCCTTCTGCTATCGGAAGTGAATCGTATTTCTGCGCATGCAAACGGGGATAGGGTTTGAACCGAATGACGTTTGTCGGACGAGCTGTTTTGGGTCTAATATGGAAACCTTTTATCTGGCTCATAGCAACAATTAGGCGACAAAATAGAGGTCGAGAAAAATTGATTTAAATATTTGTACCAGTCGGCACTGGAAATGGATTCTCTGATTAATATATCCGTTTAACTCTCCCCCCCCCCATGTTTGTGTTCTGTCGAGCCTAAATGAGGGGCATCTACCTATAGGGGGGCTTGGGCGGAGGACTTAAGGGAGTCTTAAAGCATATTCACATAACATCTGGAGAAAATTGCCCAAAACTCAGACCACTAGATCGATTGCCACGCGAGGCGAAAGAATTCCGAACCTGCACACTAAAACGCTTCCTGGTGCTCATCTTTTTATAAATTCGGCCATTCGTCGGCATGATTGAATAGAAGAGAAAGACTAGTATTACTGTAAATTCACACTTCAATGTATCCTCTGCTTTTTCTTTTTAATGCTTTCTACTGGGATCAAATTTCATCATGCTGTTATTCATTTTAACGAGAACTACACTCCCATTACAAAAACTGCCCAGAATACAGATGTAGGTTTAAATGACATTAAACTGTATAAAGTATCGGTATCGGTTAAGTATCGGTATCGGCTATTGCTGAAAATGAATTTACAGGTAAAGTATCGGTATCGGTCATCGGCGAAAATGTGGTATCGGTCGATCCCTACTAAACAGTCATAGTCCGATAGGCTGTTCTCTATCAGATATGGACGTAATATCGGAGTACAGACGAGGACTGAAAAGTTGTATAACTATGAGATGCAGAATGTGCAACTTAGAAAAATGTGTGTGGACGGAGTCTGCAGAAAGCCCCATTATGAACATAAACAAATCTGCTGTAGCTGGAATTATGAGCATAGGTAGAGGTTATTCCAACCTGGAAGAATTCTTCTCTGTTCTGAATATTCCATCTATGACTGCAACAACTTTCAGTAAAGAGAATGAGCTGATATGTACTGAGTGGGAAAAAACAGCTATGAAAGAAATGTTGGAAGCTAGCAAAGAAGAAAAGCGATTGGCTATTGAAAGTGGCGATGTTGATGAGGAAGGAGTACCACTGATTACTGTTGTTGTCGATGGAAGCTGGGCGAAACGCTCATATCGTACAAATTATGCATCTTTATCTGGAGTAGTAAGTATTAAATTTTCTCAAATTTTATGACTCAATTAACTACTTTTTTAAATATTAATATAATGCAGAAAGGGAAGCTGAAGTAAATTCCTCTTGAATGTACGTCCTCAGAAGCAAGACTAATTGATAGACTGCCTTTAGCCCGTGAAATATGCAGAAGGGAACCCGAACCCCTCGAATATTATAACTTGCATTTACTTTAATCTAATTGGCTAATTAAAAATAATAATTAGCTACAATATTAAAAATCCGTATTAGCTCTGAGTGATATATTTTATAAATCTTTTGGAATTGGGTTTGGTTAATTTATATAAAGGCTCGTTGTAGCTGATGATTATTGAATATGTTTTTTCTTGTAGTTATTAGGATTAAATATAATTCTTTTCTTTTCTCTTTCAAAGGCTGCTATTGTTGGATACAAAACAAGAAAAGTTCTATATCTTGGTGTGAAAAATAAATATTGCTTCGTATGTGCAAGAAACCCAGCCGAAGATAACAAAGCAGTAAAACATCACTGCTTCGAGAACTGGAATGATAGCTCTTCTGCTATGGAATCCAGCATAATAGCTGATGGGTTTTCACAAAGTGTGAAAATCCATGGAATAAAATATGCTCGGTTTGTTGCTGATGGTGATAGTAATGTTTATAGAAAAATTTTAGTGAGCAGACCATACGAAAACATTACAGTACAGAAAATTGAATGCATCAACCACCTATTACGTAATACACTCATGTCCATAAATTAAGGATAATGAAGTTCAGGCAAAGAAAGAGAAAGAAGCAAAACAAATTTGACTTATTTGTAAAGTCTATTTATTAAACAAAAAGTAAAGAGCAAAAAAGATGCTATATGTTTGACATAATTAATAAAAATTGCAAGTTTTACTCCCTTGACCAAATTTCAAAAAAGAAACTATTTACAAAAAACAGTATAACATGGTTAGTAGGATGGTTAATACGGAGTATGTCTCCCGGACGATGCAATACAGGCCTGACAACGCCTAGGCATGCTGAGTATTAAATGATCAATCTGATCTTGAGGAATATTACACCACTCATCAAGCAATGCACTCCGAAGTTCCAGTAGACAGGTGGGAGGGGGTTGACGGGCTGCAATTCGTCGGCCAAGCATATCCCACACATGCTCTATTGGATTCAAGTCCGGTGAGTATGCTGGCCAATGCATACGGGTGATATCCTCCGATTGAAGGCATTCGTCTACAATGTTTGCACGGTGAGGACGGGCGTTGTCATCCATAAACACAAATTCAGCACTCATGGCGCCCCGAAACAAACGTACATGTTGTTCCAGAATGACATCCCGATAGATGTGGCCTGTCATCGTTACACTCTGAACATGCAGGTCAGTTCTGGAACCAAGAATAATTCCTCCCCAAACGAGCCATCCTGCACCACCGTAACGGTGTCTGTCAATGGTGTTCCTGGCGCTCTCCAGATGAATGTCCGGCGAGAATCAGACTCCAAACTAAACCTGGACTCGTCGGAAAACATCACACAAGACCACTGTTGCGGTGTCCACAATGCATGCTCTCTACTCCAGGTTAATCGCAGGCGACAGTGAGTTGCGGTAAGTGGAACACATCTGACAGGCCTACGAGCATATAGACCAATGTGCCCTAAGCGTCTGTACACGGTCTGCCTTGAAACTGTCGTACCGGTAGCTGAAGAGAGCTGACGAGACAGGTCTGATGCTGTACTCCGTCTGTTTCTTTTGGCAGTAACTGCCAAATAGCGGTCCTCATTCGGCGTTGTAACTCGGGGGCGACCTGTGCTGTAACGTCTACTCACATTACCATCATCTTGGAATCGTTGCCAAAGCCTGGAGATGACACTCTGGGCGATTCCAAGTTCCTCGGATACTTCCAGCTGGGTAAGTCCACATTTCAGTCGTCCGATAATTCTGCCACGTAAAACATCATCCAAATGCCTCCTTTGTGCCATAACTATGCGGTTTTTGCACTGAAAGGCTTTCACAGCGCTTGTGAACAATTTTACTTCTTTGCCACCATTCCTTATATACCCCTCTCTTACACTCTCGTCATTGTGACGTACCATCCACGCCATCTGGTGGTTTCCTGTAATTTGCATATTCTTCTTCAAGATGTGTGTGATCATTCCACAGGTGAAATTTTTATTTTAGAGATCAATTTCTGTGTGATTCTGAATTATCCTTAATTTATGGACATGAGTGTATGTGCAATAAATTAAAAGACATTGCAAAGGATTCTAAAAATGGACATGTTACGCTAAGAAAACTTTTGGCAGATAGAACTTTACGCATGAGAACTGCAGTATCGAAAGCAGTTAAACATCGAAAAATGGAAGTCGGAAACGAAAATGAAAAAGTTAAAAGATTGCGAGGCGATATTTTAAATATTCCTCAACATGTATTTGGAGATCACCAAAACTGCGCGCAGTATTTGAAACCATATTGTCAGGCGAAATCAAATGAAAAGAATCATGTGCCGGATTTGAGAACATCTGGTAGTTTATTTAAAATTATGAATGTGTTAAATTATATTTCGGATAATTCAAAGAGTTTGATGTTCAATGCGTGCAACAACTCTGTTGAAGAACTCAACAGCATTATAGCGAAATTTGTAGGAGGCAAACGAATAAATTATTGTTTGAGAGGCTCCTACCAAGGTCGTTGTCATGCAGCTGTTGTTTCTCATAATTCCAGAACACCATTTTATGCTCTGCATAAAAATATGTACAATCAAAGTCCTGGAAAATTTTCGAAACTTTTGGAAGAAAGAAGGGCTGCCAAACGACAAAGAACATCAAAAAATAAATCAAGAAAACGTAGACGATTATTTATTAATAAGGATGACAAAAGTTATGGATCAAATGTGGAGAAACCAGATTTATCTCCTGAAGAATTTTCTCAGAAAAAAGAACATTTTCTTCAAAAATTAACTGTCACTAAAGAAGAAGCAAAGCGCATTTTTGAAGAAACAGTACTACAGAGTTTGTCACCATTATGGATGGAAGAACGGCGCAAGCGTCTCACGGCATCCAATTTTGGCACTGTGTGTAACAGATTGTCTTACACCAGTTGCCAAAATTTAGTTAAAAAAATCCTGTATCATTATTGCGTAGATACGGAATCCATAAAATATGGCAGACGCCATGAAAATGATGCGATCCGAGAGCTGAAAGAATTAGGCCACAATATAAAACCTTGCGGGTTGTTCATTGATTGCGAATTCCCTTACCTGGCCGCTACGCCCGACGGATTAATAGATGACGAAGGAATTATTGAAATTAAATGTCCTTCGTCATGCAAAAACATTACTCCAGATGAAGCCATCTTTACTAGAAAAGTAACATTTTGGACAGTAGATAAAGAAAAAAAAAACAAATAACAGGGGTAAATAGGAAACACATGTATTATTTCCAGGTACAAGGTCAACTACATATAACTAAAAGAAAATTTTGCATTTTCGTTTTGTGGACACCTCATGGACTTAAAACTGAACGAATAGAAAAAGATGATGTATTTTGGAAAGAATGTATGGTAGATAAATTGTGCAAGTTTTACCTTGAATGCATTATCCCAGAACTTATTGACCCTAGGCATACGCGTTCTATGCCAATTAGGGATCCAAAATATATAATAGAGGCCGAAAGAATGAGACAAGAAAAAAATAAAAACAAAATCCCCTAATAAAAAATATATTCATAATCAAATTTTATATATTACTGTATGTAAACAGTGGCCTTATATCAATTATATGCATTCCCCTCCCAAATTTAAACATTTTTAGTAAGTTTTGTTTTAGGGAATTTTTATAAATATTCAGTGTATTTACGTTTGAATTTATTTGAAATAGGTCAGTTTTGAGAAACGTGATAAAATCTCTCTCTCTCTCTCCTAGCCATTTCAAGTTTAATTAATGCTATATAGTATTATTATTTTAAATGAAAAAAAAATGTTTTATGTATATTACCCGATATCTTCTACTCATTACTACTGTTCGTAATATTATGAAGATTTGGTGCACAGAAAATTTCCTTTTATTTAAAAATGAAGAAAAGAAACAAACCTTCAGTTTAAAGTGGGGTTTCCTTGCAATTTAAATAACTTTTATTTTTTAAGTTTTGTTTTAAAGGGATTTTCATAAATATTCTGCAAATTTGAATTTATTAGAAACGATAAAACTCCCAGGCATTTCAAAAATTCAATTAGGATTCATTACTTTTGGTAAACTGTGAAAAAGTAGTTTATGTGTATTATAAAGTACCTCGTTCTATAACTATTATTCGTAATAAAGATTTCGTACACAGAAAATTTTCTTTCATTATATTAAAAAAAAGAAAGAAATCCCTGAGTTTAAAGCGTAAAACATAATCGAACATAAAACGTAATGTACTGAAATTCTTTTCAGAGGTGCTTCTCTAAAAAATCCTAGAAAAGTACACAGCACCATTTTTAATAAGGTAATTGGTACAGTACATAGAAATAACTAGTAAATTTCGTAGTAATCGATTAGTTTGTTCTCTAATTTCGTTATATATATTTTTTGTTCTTTTTTCCGAAGTAATTATTAATTTAAGATAGTTTTACATTTACTTAGTATTCATATTTCTCTATTACCTGTGTTTGACCGTTTGTGTATGTATATAGTATGTATGTAATTATATATATATATATATATGCAATATTTTATGCTCGCCTTCCTCCATGTGCTTTCTACCTCACCAGATTGGTATGCCGATTTTTCAGTGCTTTTTCTATTATTTTGATATCGTATTTTTTCCTTATTTATAGTAGGATAGATCCTAAATCGTGTAGAGTGAATATCTCTTTTGATATGCCACACAACCGAAATCCTACTATTTTGTTTGTCTTGCAATTATAATCTACTGGTTTATAGCTCCTGACGATGGTGCCTGTGGTTATAATTTCCTTCCATTCTATTATCACACTGTTTAATTGTACTTCATTTGGCTCAGCCTCTTTTTTTTTTTTCGCACTTGTGGTTTGTAATTCTTGCTTTTGCTGTTATATATTTTTTCATGCGGGGTATGTCACATTTGCAGTATATTTTGTGTTTTACTTATTAGTTATATATATAATTCTCAATAATAAATGATTTTACAATCAATCAATTTTTATTATTTATTGACAGTTTATTTATGGAGTATTAATATGACAACGATTAGAGGTTAAATATTAAAAGTGCTACGAGTTGTAAAATTTCTGTCTTTAAATTTTCTAAAACTACACTAATATTGAATACTAGTATTGTTATTACAAAGAAATAAATTATGCTTATTATGTTCTGGTAAGTGTTCTATATACTTTTAAATATTTTATCGAAAACACTTGTATTTAATTCATTGTATGTTTTCATAGAAATCTTGGTGTAGATAATGATCATCCGATTATTTCAGAACGCCTGGAAGTTTTCTGAGATTTTACGAGGCTGCCACCAGTCAAGGAAACCTAAAATAGTCAGACAATTTCATTTCAATAAAAAATGTACAAATTTTGTCTAAAATCCTGGAAGATATTGAAATATGATTTTAGAAATTATCCGAAGTATGCATTAATAAATAATTTTTCGTTTCTCGTATATCTGGAATGCTCCAGACATGACTTCCCTAGGTTCGCAACAGTGACGGATAGAAAAAGTTTTTGGAAGGGCCTAATTAAAAAATAAAGGCTTATATAATCCAAGCAAACTGTTTTTTAAGGCAATGTTTCTTCCTTCTTTTTTTTAACTAGCCCCTCTTCCTAAAAAAGAAAAAAAAAATTAAAAGAAAAGAAAACTTTCTGTATCTGCTACTTTTACGCATCTACGTTACTAAGTCACAATTCACGTACATCGCGCAAATGAAAAATCATTTACCCCTTCACCAGCTTACAGTTGTACTTCTGATGACCTCGGAAGTGAACCACGGGTAAACTAATCCTTTCCACATGTCGCCTGCCCCTACGGAATTGACATAGAACTAGGATCTATGGGATCTAAAAGATCTATGGGATCTAAAAGATCTATGGGAATTGAGTTACCCCCAACGACTTCCTATTATACCTCGTTGGTTACCCCACCCTTACTGTCAAAAACTGCGACTCCTCTTGCAAGGAAAGCTTTTCTCCCGAAGCTGCTTCAGTCAACTTCGATTTTATTCCAGACTAGAGAGTAGCCTTAAATGATAATAGGAAAATTGCTCAGATTAGGCTAGCTAAATTAAATAAGAGATTTATTAGAAATCCTCAGCTGTTTTTTGAATATAAAATGGTGTTGGTATTAAATGGTGTTTGAATATAAAATGGTGACTATTTGAAAGAAGGAATAATTGAAACAGTTCCTAAATCAGAAGATGAGGATTGTGTTAAATTCTATTTGCCACACAGAGAAGTTTTAAAATTAGATCGTCCTAGCAGTAAACTAAGAATTGTTTATGATGCTTCCTCTCGTGATACTGGCTGTTTATCTGTGAATGATTGTTTGTATTATGGCTCTAATTTGTATCCAGAAATTGTTAACATCTTGTTACGTTTTCGGCTTTATCCAGTTGCTTTTACTATGTATATGAAAAAAGCATTTTTGCAGATTCTAGTACACGAAGAAAGACAGAGAGGTCTCTCGTTTTTTGTTTAGTGAAGATCCCTTTGACATGTCAAAAGAACCCCAAACTTATAAATTCACTAGAGTATTATTTGGTGTCAATTGTAGCCCATTTCTGTTGGCAGCTAAAATAAAGCATCATCTGAAAGGTTATGTCGCAAAGTATCCGGAGACTGTAAATTTTCTTAGTGAAAATATTTATGTTTAGAATCTTGGAAGGAAAGTAACGTAATTTCACAAGAATATGCAGAGTCCCTTCTAACAAAAGACAACCCATATAAAGTGTTGGGCATTGCTTGGAATATTTTGAATGATTGTTTATATTTTGATACTCGAGAATTAAGGGCGAGATTCAAGTGAAACACAATTCGAACGTTTTCCGCGTCGAACAACTGAAGCTTCGACATATATCAATGTTTCTTATTCAACTGAAACAAAACAATCGTGTTTTGATCACGTGACAGCACGATAGGTTTGTTCATTGGAAGTATTCAGGGGACTGAACTGGGAACTGAAAAACGTTCGATTCGGACTCGATCGCGCGCGTTTCACTTGAATCTCGCCCTAATTGAGTTTACCTCTAAAAAAGTAAACACCAAAAGATTCATTTTGCAGGTTCTGGGTCGAATTTATGACCCGCTTGGTTTCCTGGGACCTTTCACCTTGAGAGTTAAGTGTTTGACACAAAAATTATGGTCCACAGATATTGACTGGGATGAGGTCATACTAAATGAATTAGTTAAAATTTGGAAAGACTGGTGTGATGAAGTTCCCCAATTGAATAACATTTCCATTCCCCGTTATTATTTTTCCGAAATTGTTGATATCAACATTGCTAATTTAGAACTACATATTTTCTCAGATTCAAGTATGTCAGCCTATGGCAGTGTTGCCTACTTGCGGGCAACAACTACAGATGAAAACATTCAAACTGTTTTTGTGGCTTCTAAAAATCGAGTAGCCCCCTTAAGAACTCTCACCTTACCGAAATTGGAACTAATGGCCGCATTGTGCTCCGCAAGATTAAGCTGCAGAATTTTGGAGGCGTTGAACATCAATATTTCTTGTGTTTTTTGGACTGACTCAAAAATCACTTATTTTTGGATTAAGGGGGCACCATCAAAATTTAAACCCTTTGTGAAAAATCGAGTAGAAGAGATCCAAAAGCTTACTTCACCTACAAATTGGCGTCACTGTCCCGGAGTGGACAACCCCGCAGATTTTGTTTCGAGAGGAACAAAACTTTCTAAACTAATTAATGATCCAGTATGGCTATTCGGGCCAAAGTGGCTTAGCCTTCCACCAGAATTTTGGCCAAAACCTGATGAAGTCATTGATGAAGATCAGTTAGAATATCGAAAGAATCCTGATATATTGCAATGTGCATGTGTATTTGAAGAACTTAAAAATCCAATTGATATAGAAAAATTTAGTAGTTTTGAAAAACTGGTAAGAATCGCTACCTTAGTTAAAAGATTTCTGACGAAGTTAAAGAAATCTAGCAAAACTCATGGTCCACTAACTGCAGAAGAGTTGACAGAAGCTGAAAATTTTCTAATAAGGAGCGAACAAAAACAATTTTACAAAAACGAGTTTCAAAATTTAATAAATGGAAATCCGGTTGATAAATGTTCACCCCTTTTCAATTATGTTCCATATATCGATGAAAATGAAATTCTTCGCTTAGGTGGCAGATTGGAATTCAACAATCTTTCTTTGGAAGAAAAGCACCCAATAATCTTACCAAAACATTCACGGTTAACGACACTCCTTGTACAAAGAGATCATGAAAAAGTGATGCATGCAGGAACTGCAATGACGTTATCGAAAGTTCGTTCTAGACACGGACTAAGAGGGTACAGGACAATCATCCAAGCATTGTGAAAGAACTAAATGAAATTTGCCTAATAGGTGGCGCTGGGAGTCGTACCCATTAATTTTTGGCGCATGCGTCGTGTGCTAGTAGCTAAAACGTAAACAAATATCAACGGAAGCACCCCGCGGGAGATGCTTACGCCGTGTGTCGTCAGAGGGCGCCCATGCCGTTAATTATTAACAGGGGGTCGCATATTTTCCTTTCAGAGGCTGACGCAGTTTCGCCCGTCTACCGCTTCCTGATGATCGTCCTAAAGCCTCTTAGTCCGTGGTTCTAGATATTGGATCCCCAAGGGCAAGGAGTTGGTAAAAAAGCATCATTAAAAGATGTCTTATTTGCAAGAAATATTTTTCTAGACCAGCCGATCAAATCACAGCACCTTTACCAAAGGACCGAATAACGGAATCACCACCATTTTCAGTATGTGGCTTGGACTTCGCGGGTCCAATATATGTTAAAAATTTAGACAAGTCTCAAAAATCTTACACCCTTTTGATCACCTGCGGAGTCACTAGATCATTACATCTAGAACTTGTGTCAGACATGACCACTGACTCATTTCTTCTTGCCTTTAGACGATTTCTGTCTCGAAGATTGAGTTGTAAAGTTATTTACTCCGATAATGCGAAAACCTTTAAGAAGTCTAAGAAGGAAATAGAAAATCTGTACGACATTCTTTCAAGCGATCATGTGTTAAAAGTTGTTGCAAAAGAAAGAATTCTGTGGAAAAATATCATTGAAAGAGCTGCATGGTGGGGAGGGTTCTACGAGCGCCTGGTAAAGTCTGTAAAAGAATGCTGAAGAAAAATTATTGGTAAAGCCCTATTGAACTATGAAGAAATGTCAACACTACTGGTTGAAGTAGAAACCTAGGGATGGACGCGAGACGCGAGAATTCTCGCATTGTCTCGCGTTCTGGCATTGTCCCGCGAGACGAGACGCGAGACGAGACAGGCATTTTTTTTGCGAGACGAGACGCGAGACGAGAAAAAAAATATTTTGCGGGACGAGACGGAGTCTTGTCTCGCGCGAGATTTCTCGCGAGAATTCTCGCATTTTCTTCCGTCTCGCATAAATACGATCTGAAAAGCGACAATTTGCCTGAAGCCTCTACCGTTTAACTTGCGTCTCTTTCGTTTTCGGTCCTGGTATAACTATCAGCACTCTACAATACGCACAAACACGTAACATTTAAAATTAGAAGAGACGAGAGATATACAAAACACACAAAGGAGAGGATAAAGAAAGAGGCGGAAAAAAAAAGAAAACAGAGAAGAGTTGAAAGAAAAATAATAAGTAAATAGGAAAGGCGGTACGGTATGTTCAAATCTGACCACTTTTAGACGGGGCCCGAGGCATTAAGTTTGGGGCCCCCCTTACTGTCCCCTTTTTTTACGCATTAAGCCCCTTTACTGAGCCTACCTTTTTTAAGCATTTTAACCCAGTTTTGACCGCTGTTGTACTCGAAAATTGCATTAACTGTAGTTTAGTATTTAAGTTAACTGTAGTTTTTGTACTTTAATCAAACCGTATTTATCACCCCAAAAAAATATCTCTAACTTGATCTAGTGATAGACAATTAGGTAATACCTATATTATAGAGGAAATTCAGTTTTTTCCCCACAATTACTATTTCAGTACATATGAATTCATAATTTAGATAATCGGGATATATATGGGCCCCCTTTTTCTTCAGGGGCACCGGACTACCGCCCCCCCCTTGCCCCTGTGATAATCGGGTTTCGGGTATATCAGAGGGAGATTAGAAGTAGAGCAACTTGCATTCGCATTGATGCTTAGTCTGAGTAGGTTGAAATATGGTTGAATATCCTTGGTTGAAATATCCTTGTACCGATATTATCCTCAAACTTTCCCGCACGTTGCGGCGCGCGTAGGGGGGGGGGACGCCCACCCTGGTGACAACTTTCTAGGGGCGGTTAAATCCCTATCGTTGGCCTATTTTAAAGAGATTTAAATGACATTTTTTATTCTTATATATTAATATCGGACGGAAAGAAATGCAAGCAATTTTTTTAAAACTATTTCTCTTTTCGTTTATATTATCATGTTTTCCCTTCCTTCGGCTTGCAAAACTTCAGAGTGTGACACATTTTCGTGTAAAAATCTCTCTATTCTAAAAAAAAGTAAAGGCCGCAGTCGCCGCCGCTGTCAAAAGCTTGTCTGCGTATCTCCTCCTAAACCGCGGGGATTTGAGTTTCGACTAAGGTGCCCACAGATTCGAAAAATTCCGAGGAACCTGCTAAGTTGATTTAAATTTAGAAAATCGAATTATTTTAAAAGATATTAATAAAAAACTGAAAAAATAAACCGAATGGTTGCCAGATTTGGCATAAAATCATTCATTCCTTTGCAACAAAGCGTTTCCAACTATCTAGAATCGCGTGAAATTTACAAACATAAGTTAGAATTACGCCCATTTTACGCCAAAATAAAAACTATATGAAATAAGTAACTCAAAACACAAAGTTGACAATTTTCAAATAGTAAGTTCGCTTAGACAACAGGAGTTTAGAATTAGCGATTATTCCTTTTTCCAAAACAGAATAACTAATATCTTGAAAATAAAAAATAATTAAAATGCAGATTATTTTAAAGCCGGTTCTCGTCCAGCTGGATTATTTGCTACCAGTAGAAATATTTGGCGGCGTTAACTATGCCATTATAGCAGTATTTGCTAGCGCGACGAGATGGTATAATTCGTGGTGCTAAGTACGCCAATCTGCAAACGATTATGTAAATGAAAATATGGATAATGGTTTTCCGGTAACCTTACATGAACAGTAATTATAGGTTGTGAGCATGTGTAAATCGCCAAATAATGAAAAGTCGCCATTGGTGGCAAGCTATACTATCTGTTCCGTAGCTTTTATTAACTTTACATGTACGCAAGTCGCCAAATAATGAAAAATCGCAATGGGTGGCAAATTCGAAGGGTGTCCAATAGGTTTTACATTATTAAAAATACAACTGAAACAGATGTTCTGATTTTATTATGCTTTAGCTCCTAATTAATATAACTTTTGAATGGCAACATTGAAAATCATTGTGTTTCTGAAGAGTGCAAATAATTTTTCCAGCGATTATAAGCGGAGTCCGCACGCCAGGTTTAGTATAGCTCAGGACCCGTACAACACGGATTCCCATAACAAAATATCTTCCGTGTTATGAGGGGGAGGGGTTCTACTGTAGTGTGAAGTTTAAATTTTTATGTACCAATGAACATGCAAGAACCAAGCAATGCGTAGCTCAGTAACATTCTATCTGATCCAATCTTCGGGTTTTGTCTGTTGAAATAATGTCTTTTTTACGAATAAGCCTGATTAGGGGCCGAATGTCTCATACGAAAAGCGAGCGTAGCGAGTCTGGGGGCCTTGGCCCCTAGTGATACAAAAAAAAAAAAAATCACTTCACCAAAAGCTATAGAGGCAATAGGGCTACTGTGCACTTAAAAATCAGGCCACTGACCTTGAAAAATTATCGGAATGTCAATTTTCAATAGAGATAAATACAAAATACATGAATATACCTCTGTTTGCGCCCTTTCGGAAGCCCACTCCTTTACATTTTTTATTCCCCCCCCCCCCCACACACACACACGCACACTCACATTCATTTGAAAAAATAAACCCATTTAATGTTGTGCGGTTTTTCTCTTTCCACTGCTTTTTCACTGGTTCTTCAAAAACTGTACTATGTACTTTTATCAACAGTCACCCAGTATTCATCATGTCCAGTGGCATACGCAAGGGGGGGAGGGTTTGGGGGTTCACCCATCCCCCCTTGTCAAAATTTTTTTAACAAAATGTCCACAAATTTTGAATTTTTAGCTTAAATATTACGTTACACAATATTACATTTATACACATTTAATTTATACACATTTATACATTTACACACATTTATTTTAGCTTAAATATTACATTTTAACACAAAGTTATGTCTATAACTCCCCTCCCCCTCTTGAAGGAAGTCTGCGTATGCCACTGATCATGTCAAGAAAGAAGAAAAAAAAGTAATAATAAACACAAAAATTGTCTTTCAAAATGAGCAAAAGCGCTATACTTATAAAGAAATATTGTAAAATACTACTATATGTATAAGATCTTTTCCTGTTTTAAAACTTCACGCTATGAGATGAGGAACAACCCTCGCAGAATTTCTCTTTATCCTTAACGCTTCCTCCAGTCATTTAAAAAGACAAACTTTGAACACAGGACTGGGGCCGAAAGGAAACGCATGCTTTGTGTTGAGATGCCAAAGCTTTTTTTTTTTTTTTTTTTTTTTTTTTTTAACGCAGAATATCAGACATCGGAGGGTCCCTACTACAGAGTTCCAGTTAAAACAGAAATGTCGGGAGAGAGATGTCCCGAGGACATAATTGCCCGGTGTCTTTTGGATTTGCCGACACGATGGATGACCTCTCACTCCAGAACAGAATGGACCTACGGAGGGCGAGCTATCTCAGCACGTGGAAGTAGGTGGGCTATCACCGGAAGAATTTTTTCCCCTCAACAATAGGACAGATCCGAACAGATTGCGAGATAAGGCCCCAGAGCGGTGACAAGTTGCAAGATGACCGCTGCTTTCACAATTGACATGAAGACTTCCGTTCGCTATTCCACCCACAAACAACTATTGAGTGACCGTTTTTTTTTCCCGGAAAAAATACAAGGGTGAGGAATTAATGTATCGAGAATTTCGCTAATGATCGTTTTCCAGACAAAAAATAAAGTATGTGAATTCTGGACACTGGAAAAGACACCGATATATGGTTATTTTCTATCATCCTCCAAAGGTATGGGGGGGGGGCTCGAGCCCCAAAGCCGCCCCCCATTTCGTACGTCACTGCAGAAGCGTAACCATGGAGTGGGATATCGGGATATACCTCCCTGCGAAACTTTCAAAATTAGTTATTAAGAGCTTTCAGATTTTTGTCGTCAATAAGAAATTAAGTTTATCAATACAAAATTGTATCTTATACAACCCCCTCGACAAAATTTTCTGGCTGCGCTCTTGCCTCATTGACTAGCATATAACGACCATGTTACATCCTATGTCACTATTAAAAGTCGCGTTTTTTCCGCTCACCATTGGGGAATAATACTCAACATACAACATGGTAAGATGACTGAATTGTGAGGGTCTCTGTGAAGGTTCTGAAGGCAGGGTTCTATCCTGCCGTGCGGCTATCGAAGTTTTGGGCGGTTTTCTCCAGATGTAACGTGAATACGCGTTAGAGGTCCTCCTCCCATTGCACCCCTTCTAAGCAGATAGCTCTTTCGTAGCTTTACCTTAACACAAAACAACACAGAAACATTAATAAATCATCAATATAGCTATTATGTGTTCATGATGTAAGTAGTATTATTCCTTATAAAAGCGTTTTTAGCCATTAATAGAGCACTTGGTTTGTAACAACAAGGTATTTTTAATTTCATATACTGAAGTATTTAATGGATTTTACATGAATTCCAGCTGGAATATAACATTTATTTTTATTTTTAATTTGGGTTTTTATACAAATAATTATCGAATCATTTGTATAATGAATGTAAAATAATGTGAACTCTGATTATTGCACAAGTAAAAGAAAAAGACGACCAACAAATATTAAAATATTTTGCAAGAGGGACTCAAACCATTGGTTTTTGGCAAAGACATTAGAATATACTCGTTCTAGTATATTCTAATGTCTTTGGTTTTTGGAGGGGGGGGGGAATAAAGGACAAAGTGTCAATTTAAGTTGGCTAATTTTGAGTTTTACGATATGCGAGAAAAAGTAGAGCGTGTTAATTGGCATTTGGACCTTTGTATGCCATGCCATTCCTAATTTAGATCCTCATTAAAAGGAAAAAGAAATTTCCGAGCATTGACTTACTCTAGAAAAGTGTGGTTCAGCTCCATATATTTACTATGCTCAGTGGCGTGCACAAATGGTGTGGGGGTGAGGATTCAGTCCCTCCCCCTTTGTCCATGCATTTTTAACATAAAGTCCGTACAGTTTTAATTTTAAACATATAGATTATGGCTTTTATTTAACCAAAAGATTACTTCCATTCCCCCCTTCTCTTAAAGAAAGTCGGTGTACACCACTGATTATGCATCTGCACATTATTTGTAAGTACATAAAATATTTGTAAGTAATAATTACAACAAAAAGAAAAAACTGCCATTTGCTTTAAATTACCTAAGTGATATGATAATTTTAAGAAATAAGAGGGCCCCCCCAAAAGGGATGCTTGCTTCAGAGTGGCTTTTTGAGGCCCAGATCATGTTTTTCTAGAATACAAATAAAGGGAACACAAGGTCATTAGTTAAAGAACTTTGGTTCTAGAAATACTGGTATATAAATTTAACTTTTCATAATCAGCTGTACGTATCGTAATACAGCGGATCTGTTGGTGAGCTGTTAGCTATTTTGTAAACAGTAAGCAACTTTTTTGTTTTCTGCTTAAACAGTGTTAGGTGATCCGTTTTGAATAGTAAATGTACAAATCTAAAACGTTATAAAAGATAAAAAATCCAAGTGGTTGAAGAAATAGTTGTATGGATTTTGAGGCCCCTACATGTGGGGGCCCCGGGCATTCGCCCTGCCATGCCTCCCTATTTTTACGGCACTGTCTTTCGCCATAAGCCAAGCTATGCGAACGCAAATGAATGATCTACTGAAGTGATTGCGCAAATCCAACGCTCACAAGTCCTTTCTGTTGTCTCTTCTTTTTGATAGTGTAAATCACTTATCGGCAAACCCTGGCCCGCGGCCCGGATGTGGCCCTCCAGGGTATTTTATCCAGCAAGTGGAAGATTTCAAATTTCCATAGACCAATGGTCCCCAACCCCCTGTCCGCGGATCAAATGGTACCGGGTTGCTCAAGAAAAATTACATTATTTCCATTTTATTTTCTGTCGTGCATTTCTCTCGAGGTCTCGAGTTTCTTGGGTTTGTGCTAATTTATACAGAACAGATTATGTAACAGAAAAAAATCTCATGACTATTTTACATTATTTTACTGCTTATTAAATATTTCAAGACTATGAATTAAAATTCCAGTCTTTTAAATCCCTATTGCCATTTCCAACAACCTACTGTGTGAAGCGGGATTTTCTGCACTAACAAGAACCAAAATAACAGAATAAAGGAATGAATTGTACATAAGCAACACACTTTGGGTGTCATTGCTTTTACCTCCAGATCTAACCAACTCGTTGCAAAGAAATAAGCTCAGTGTTCTCATTCATTTAGCGTCCTAGTGAGATAAAATCTTAAATCATTTTACATTCATTTTTTGTGAAACTGTATATATTTTGAAGGTATGTTTAAGCACAATTAAATTAAAACAATAGGCGTACTCCCTCCCCTGACCAGTCCGCGGTAAAATTATTATCAAACGCTGACCAGGTCGCGGCGATAAAAAGGTTGGACAGCACCGCCATAGGCAATCAATATAAACCAAATCAAAATCCCACTTATACGGTCCGTGACGTCCCTAACATCCTAAATTTTGGCTCGCAACCTTCCAAAGGTTGCCCGTACCCGGTGTAAATGAACGGGTTAAACCCGGGTTCCCCCGAATAAATATGAAACCATATGATCTCATACACTAAAACGGGAGGGGGGATAAGTAAGCTTCACTTTAATTATTCACCATTCCGCTCACTATAATTATTCAGGGTGTCTACCGGTCATGAAAATCATGAAAGTCATGAAAAAGTCACGATTTCAGAAAATGGTCACGAAAGTCATGAAAAAGTCATGAATTTTGCCTTTCAGTCATGAATTTTTCCACTTAAAAAAATAAATCCCCTTTCCAGGCCATTTTATATCAAATGGATGCTTGCAACGGTCTTGACATCATCGGAAAGTCTTTGTCATAACCGCAAGTGGGACGATCGTGAACGAAACAGAACTTGTCTTAGTTTGTTTGTGGGTGCGTTCAGACTGTCACCTTTGAGTAACTCGAGAAAAACCCAAGTCGTTCACGATGACAGATTTGATCTTTCCGAGGCGATAAACAAAGCGTTCACGCTGCCAAGCTGAGTAGCATTACTATACGTATTTGTTAATTATACGAAATTCGACATTACAATGTGTCGAAATTCGACATTATGCAACAATAATTTTTACAGTTAATTAAGGTCATGAAATTTGTGCGCAAAGGTCATGAAAAAGTCATGAAATTCAGTTTATGAAACCTGGTAGACACCCTGTTATTCACTATTTCGTACATTGGGGCCGTTTAATTAGATCAAAATTTTATTTGCCCAACATGTGTCCCTGAGTTCTGCAACATATCTGACAAAATTCAAAGCTTTATATATTTTCAAAAGCAAATGAAACTCCCATCAACCATAAATATTACATTTACGCAGTTACGCAAATAAATAAATTTTCGGTGTCATATCACATTATATATACGGATTAAATCCGAATTTTTATCATTTCAAATAACTATATGAGTTAATATGGTAACTAATATATGTACTAATATGGCAATATGCAACTAATTGCTATTGTTAATATTAATTTTCAATAACTAGTATTAATGTTACTAAAAATATGGTAAAAATTCGCAGTCCTTAATTTTGCGAGACTCGCGAGACGAGACAGGCAATTTCTGTGCGAGACGCGAGACGAGACAAAGTGGTTGCGAGACGAGACGAGACGCGAGACGAGACAGAGGTTTACCACTGCGAGACGAGACGAGACGGCCCTATTTCTCGTCTCGCGTCCATCCCTATAGAAACCGTCCTTAATTTGCGTCCTTTGACATATGTCTATAATGAGAAAGAAGAACCCGAAGCTTTAACTCCTGTGTATTTTCTAAACTTCGGAAAAGAAATTTGTCTTCCTGTTAATTTTTTCGATGTTATTGCAGATGGTTCTAAAAGATCGTCACTCTTGAAGAGAAAAAGATACCAATCTCTTCTTTTGAAACAAGTTTGGTCCAAGTGGAAAAAACTGTATTTACTCGATTTGAAAACCGCCCATCTCTTGAAAAATCCAACATCTCGCACACCTCTGAAAGAAGGTGGTGTCGTCTTAATTGAAGGTGACAACAAAAAACAAGTTTCTTTGGAAATTAGGCAAAATCCAAAAAGCTATACCCGGAAGAGATAATAATGTGCGATCGTATGAAATAAAGACTGCGAATGGTATCCTAAAAAGAACTATTCAACATATATATCCTTTAGAAATTTCAGACTGATGAACATTAATAAATTGTATTGCTTTTCTCCCTTTTGAACTCTAAACCTTTTGCATATTTTAAACTTTTTTACCTTTTTCATGAATATTGTATTGTATCCTTTTTATTTCAGGTATGTTTTGAATTCATTATCTTGCATATTTTGAAAATGTTTTAATTATTTGCTCTGTGTTGATATTTGAGTTTGATTAGAATTATTTGATTGATTAATTTGATAGATTTTTTTTAGATTAATTGAACCATTTTGTTTGAATTTGAACCACTGATGTAGAATTTAGATATTAAGTAGAATTTTAGATGATTTGTAGAAATTTAAGAAGTGAAATCCCATGGAGTTCAGGTGGGGAGTGTGTAGAAATTAATTTCTATAGATGCCGCAACGCGCTTTAAAAGAAGAAAAAATATACTTTGACTTCTACTTTTCTCCCATGATCCTCTTCAAAAAATAATGTTTTGTTTATGTTCGAATTCGCGCCTGAGAGCGTTTTTATAATAGATTTGAAGCGACGCTGTCGCTATAATTAATTATGTAACATGAACCTTTTTGTATAAAAAAGATGTAAATAATTGTAAATATATACGTTTCAGTTTAAAAATGTGGTTTTTATTGCGTCTTGTGCATTTTTATTCTCGGTACCAAGCCATTTGAATTTTCGACTGTTCTTGATCTGAAATTGGGAAATACGTCGACTTCGGAACCCCCAGCTTGAAGAAGTGTTTTTTGCTCTGTTTTATTTATTTTTTCTCAACCTGTTTCCCTTCACTGCAAGAATTAATCTTACACTGGATTCTAAAACTGAGTGGCCCTATCACTACATACACTTAGTTTATTACAACACTAGATTTGCACTCTAGCATAAAACTACTACAAAATAAAGAAACAAATAAGAGCTAAGAATTTTACCCTGAGAACAATTAAACATGAATTCAAATTTACAATTCCTACACACATAAGAAAAAAATTTTCTAACTCTTTTAATCCTTTAAAATACTCAAACATTGTGCCTCTCGGAAAAAAAAATCTCGAAATAGACTTACCCCTTTGGTCGACGTTCTCTCCGAAGTACATCAGGGACCATCCACTGAAGAAACCACAGGAAGAATTTCACAAATATGTTTCCCGGAACTATTCACAGTTCCGTAAGCACAAGTTGAGTGTTCTAAGTCCGTTTTACCACGTTTAAGTCACAGATCAGGTTCCACATTTCCCAATTTTACGGTAAGTTCAAAGTCACAGATCTAGTTCCACTTTTTACAATTTTCAGGTAAGTTCAAAGTCACATCTAAATTATCATTTCTCACTTCACGAAAATATGTCTCGAGTTATCTGTTCGATGGTTTATGAAGAAAAAAAAACATCCTAACCGCTGCCACCAGAAATAATATTAGTCTATTTAGCTGTGGCGTTTTGGACTCGCCACAAGCGCTAAAACAAGAAAAATATACTAAGATTGAAGAGACTCGAGACAGAAGTGGAGGTTTTAAAGGTTGATTATTAAATACACATTTATGTACAAACAATAACTGCATTCTGCATTCTTAAATGCAAGCAACAAACTTCCGCTGACTGGAATTCGGGAAAACTCCTTTCCCTCTGAGAGTAGTTCACTGTCCGACTTCCTCGAACAGTCTCCAAACCAACTCTGAGGCTCTCTTCCAGAAGCCCACCTCGGGTTCCCAGGCTTCGTGTGGGGTCGGTCGGCAAAATCAAAGGACCCCCTTTGCTCTTGGAATGTGCACTGGTCAAGTTTGCTTTCCACATCGTGGGAAACCGCATCGAGTCCTTTCAGGTACATTTCTGGGGGGAGTAGTAATTTGTCACAATATTAAAAAAAAAAAAAATCAAATACTTTTATTTTAACATCTAATGAACTGATAATTTATTTTCCCGTTAAAAACATTTCAAATAATGCTGTGTAATTTACGTCAACAACAACAAAAAAAAAAAAAAAAAAAAAAAATCTCAATACCTTTTCCGTTTGTTCGTTCAATAAATTTAACAAATATGGTGAAACCTGTATCTGATGATACTGTAGGGATCTAAAAATTCTTATATATCTGAGATTTTGTGCATTATTTAAGTACTGAAAGTGCTTCATAATTATGAAAATAATAATAAAATGTCATTAGCATGCAGTGCAGAGTAACACTGTCAAGGGGCATGTCTTGTACACTGATTTTAAAGAAGTCAATTTGAAAAAAAAAAAAAAAAAAAAATTATAATATTCCTTAACCACAATATAAAAATAACAATATATCAGACAACTGAAAAATTCATGAACAGCACTATATACCTTCATACAAATAATAAACTTATGTAATTTGTGGTTAACTCAAATAAACAAAGCTATGTAAAAATATTTAACTAAAGATTCTTATTTATTTTCATCTTACTGTAGATTGACTTTAAAAATATCAAACTGTTGAGCAATTCACAAAATATAGCATATAAAAATTATTCAGAGGATAAACTGAGGAAAAATAAAAATAAATAACTAGTTAAATTCAGTACTTTTAAATATAGTAATTATACTAATTAATTCTTGTTTATAACAAATAACTTAATAATTTATAACAGATTACAAAATTCATAAATTTTAGAAAAAATGAAAAATTTTGATAAAAATCGTGATTGTTTTAAAACTGATTTAAATCACTGAACCCCGATTATATGTAATGCATAAAATATCATGCTATAAGTGTTGAAAACTGATAAAAGCATTTTTAATTTCTGCACAAAATTTCATGCTTTTATTCTCATACATTATTAAATAAAATTATATTTGATAGTTCCTGTCTCATTGTAGTAGAATTTTTATCACTGTCTTTAGTGTTAAACTTTTCGCATACGCATTTCATCTTATTTTCAGATACAATTCCATAATTTTACTGATCATTTGTGATTCATGCAGACTTTCGCAACCAATTTCATTTTCAATTGGATGATTAAATCTAACACCATTCGTTTATAAATACTATTCATTGGCAATTTTCATAATTGAAATACTTAAATTAAGTTTGTTAATAATTGGATCATATTAAAAAAAATAAAGGTATTCTTAAATATAAGTTCTGATATACAAGAAAATGACTGTTCTCTCAAAAAGAGAATTAATACTACTACTAATAATAACATTAATAATAATTTTAGTCTACCCCAAATTTCAGTAGTTTCTTCTATTTTCGCTATCGTTTTCAAATGTTACAAATAAAAAGCATTCTCCGATAATAAGATTCTGATTTTACCAGAACTATTTTTACACAAGAAATTCTGATGATCAAATCTCACTATTTTGTAGAGCTGTATGGCAGTTTTTCACACATAATTTCAAATTAATCATGTAAGCCTTAATTAAAAACGATTTGGTTTATATAGCAGAATAAAAATTATTAATAAAGTAACACAACGTGCGAAATGCAGTGTTAGGAGTTGTGCTCGAAAATATACAAAATAAAAGTACATATTTTAAATTTAGTCATGTAATCTTTAATTAATAACGATAGATTTGGTTTATGTAGCAGAATAAAAATTGTAATAAAGTAACACAACAAGCGAAATGCAGTACTGAGAGTTATGTTCGAAAATACACGAAATAAAAGTACTTACCTGTGAAATTTCATTTTCCTTCCAGATGCATGAATTGCTCCAAACCTATTAGAACAATTATAGGAGCAACAAGACTTCACCATTGTTATTGTATTGTTTATACAAACGTTACAAATTTGAACTTCATATAAAAGTATACGCACTGGATAGTATTTTGCCACTTTTTTCTGTTTGCACGTGGTTTTGTTTACAATACTCGACGGCTCGAAATGTCGGAAGGGAAAAACCGGTAAGACAGCAATCCAGTTTAGCATATATATCAATGTTTTACAGAAGTCCTCTGATAGCAAGCGTGAATACAGTTAGGAGGGGCACAGTTTGATGCATTGGATTGAAGCGCTTGTGGTCTTTTCTTTCTGGTCAAGAGTGAGAATGAAAAAAGTTGCATGTTTCTTTTAAAAATTGTCATCGCTACCTTCTTCATTGTGGAAATGTGGGTGTCACGGCCTTTCATGAAGGGTGGAAAAGATGAGCCTATCTTTTAAGCGCTTATACGCCACACAGCATCCCGCCAAGTAATTTCGAAATGCGCCAAACTGTCAAAAAGCACACATACCCTGAAATCCCCCCTCATTCCTGCAAACTAACCAGAATGCTGTTCGTACAAAAAATCTAACAGACGGCCCCTGTAGAGGGAAAAGCCGAGGTCATTAGTGGGTTCACCTTCTTTCGGGAATATAGTGGGAGACTGGCACGCTGGTACAGGAGATAACACAACAAAGTCTGCGTGCAGATTTGTGACTTTGCATGTACTACTAGTCCTTCAATGAAAAGAACAGTAGAATAAACACTTGTATTTTTATCGCTTTCTCTTTAAAATGTTATATATCCTCTAAAGCACAATTTGAGAGATAGTTTTAAAGTTAAAAATAATGTTATAGAGAAGTATTTATTTTAATAAGTATTTTTCTTATTTTGCTTAAAATAAGATTTTATTTCCATTCTAATTCCAAGTAAATACAGGATTTAAAACAAAATTCACACTGTTATGTATAATATATTGTCATTAAATGAATTTTCAGAATTTGACATAAATTCATTCTTTTCTTTTAAATCTGTCTTATTTTTTCTCCCCCCCCCCCCTTAAAACGTGAATATGAATTTTTAATTTGAAATATTTTCAAAGAAAGTAAAAAACAATACAAATGCTATTTATCATTTCTTAAAACAGAAATCCAGGTCGCGTCCCTCGACCTCACCGTTCGAAGTTTTCAGTGGTTACCTCCGAAACTTAAGAGTAAATACGGGTTGGGACCCCTTAGAAAGAACCCTACGGAGGGCACCCCACCCATACGCCTAGATCCCTGGTGTAGATAATTGGCCGTAATCGCACAATCAACTATGCGTATTCGGGGCTTCCTATTGTTCTCGGTTTCGTCTGGATAGCCGGGGAAGGGAAGATCCCAGTTAACCATGGCACAACGCAACCAGAAATAAACCAGAAATAGCGCATTTAGAGTGTCAGTTAAAATAAACACATTTAATGAGCATTACTTACAAAATAAATTTCATAGTGTGAAAGGAAAACGTGGAGCATATAATTTTTAGAGCTTAAATAATTATATTATTTACTAGTACAAAAGACATACAACATTTACAGATTACACAAAGATCATGAATAATTATCAAAACTTTTACATAGGCAATTTTCTACCCAAGAATATTGTGCGGAAGATTTTATTTTATACATTAGAAATAAAGAAACGATTTTAAAAAATTGTAGAGTATATAGATTGTAATCGCACACAAATGTAATTAATATAAAGCATTACTAGATTAAAAAAGAACATTCATGCAAGTGATCACATAATAAGAGAAAATCATCTATAAACTGAATTATGATATCCCCGTTTATCGGAAGAAATACTTTAACGAAAAAGTGTTACAATATCATGTAAAATTAATACTTAATTTTTAAGGCTTTCCGGGTGATCACCGTAAACATTATCTATTTTCATATACTTTATAACTTTTTTTTTCTTCTGATTTTCATATTTCAGAGACTAAACAAACAATTCATATTATTTTATAGATAAAGTATCTATTGATTTTTAAAGTACTATTTATTTGTCTTTTATTTAGTTTTGTTACCATGGGTTATATATACACTGCTCAAAACAATTAAAGGATATTGTAAGTTTTATATAAAATAAAGATATAAGCGAAATTTTTTTTGCCGAAAATGGAAGAAGAGAATCACGCAAATTTTTCTGATTTTCAAACTGTGGAGTAATACTGATGCTAATTTTGAGTTCGACGTCAAAAATGTCGCTTCAGCGGCAGCGAATGAAATTGGACTTTTAACTGAATAAAAGACAATGAAGACAAGGATGATCGGCATTCAGTGACTGCTTTGTTTCGATGAGTACGATGTCTCAGCGAAGTCATTTAACCGATTCAGAAGCTTGGAGAGTTCTCGGTAGGTTAGAAGGGGGCCAAACTCAAGCCGAAGTAGCGCAAGCCATTGGAGTGTCACAAAGTGTGATTTCCAGGATCTGGAACCGGTTTTTTGCGACTGGAAGTGCAGGCCGAAGACCAGGGCAAGGTCGTAGACGGGCAAAAACGCCCAATGAAGATCGTTATTTAGTGTTAACGGCTCGGAGACACCGGAATATGAGCTCTACTCTTCTCCAACAACACCTTCGCTCGGCTACTGGCACCACGGTTTCAACTCAGACTGTCCGAAACCGGCTCCATGGTGTAGGTCTGTATGCTCGCCGACCGATGGTATATGTTAGACTAACATCAAGGCATCGTCGCGACCGCAGGGAGTGGGCAACGGAGTATGTGAACTAAAGGAGAGATGAATGGAGCAATGTTCTTTTTTTCTGACGAGTCCCGTTTTTCAGTTCATCCTGATAATAGGCGTATTTTCATCTGGAGGGACCGTGGCAGTAGGAATAATCCTGCGTTAGTGCACGAAAGTGTCAGCTTTGGCGGTGGGGGACTGTTGGTGTATGGTGGCATCCCCATTGACGGGCGCAGAGACCTCCACATCATTCGAGATGGACCTCTGACTGGTCGCCGATATAGGGATCACCTCAGACCTATTGTAGTCCCTTACGCTGCAGCAATCGGAGATGAATTCATTTTAATGGACGATAACTGCAGGCCACATCGTGCTAACCTGGAGGAGGATTTCCTTTTCGAGGAAGGAATCGTACGAATGGAATGGCCAGAGTGTTCTCCAGACATGAATCCAATAGAGCACGTTTGGGACGCTCTAGGAAGAAGAGTTGCTGGCCGACAACCATCCCCACAAACTCTCCAAGAACTGGAAAGAGCTCTTCTAGAAGAGTGGGACAGAATACCCCAACTTGTGATTAATAGCCTCATTGACTCCATGCCTCAAAGGTGTTCAACGTTGCTGGCCGTCCGTGGAAACAATACCCCCTACTGAAAATGATTTCCTTTGAAGAAAACACCTTTTCTTATTCTTTTTTTTCTCATATGCACAAATTGTGTTTTTTTCCTTTTCTACACAAATGCGCAATAAAATGCATTTTTTTCTGCCAAACATGTGTAATTTATTCTCATATAACTTACTACGTCTGTCGACCATGTATCAATCAGCTAAAAAGTTTCCCAGCCACAAGATCCACCTAAAACCACAATATCCTTTAATTGTTTTGAGCAGTGTATATATATATATATATATATATATATATATATATATATAACTAACAAGTAAAACACAAAACATACTACAAATAAGACATATCTCGCATAAAAGTAACAGCTATTATCAAGAATTAGAAACCAGATTTTGAATCCAAATAAAGTGCAAGAATTATTGTGATAGTATAATGGAACGGAAATTATAACCACTGTCACCATCTTCAGGGGCCACAAACAGTGGATTATAATTTACAGTAAACCAAATAGTAGGGTTTCGGTTGTGTGGCATATCAGAAGAGATATTAACTCCACACATCTGGGCCCTACCCTACTATATAAAGGAAAGAAGAAATCAAAAAGATAACAAAAATTAGAAAGATAATTTTACATACCATACCTTGAGCACATGGAAATTTTATTTTGAATAGTTGATATGTGTTGCCAATGCTAAGAATTGTAAAAAGTGAAAAATGGTGTTGCCACTAAATAAAAGTGTATAGTTTCCAACTAATGACACATATAGAAATTATAATTATGAAATTTAAATTGAATTAAAGCAAAACAAAAGCATAAGCAAGTTGAGCAAGAATTACTACATTTCACAAGGTTTATACAAGAGTCCAAGAGTATTTTTTAATAAACCTGTCAGATTAATTGATTTCATAAATAAAAGGAATTTATTAATTTTAAGACTTATCTTTCGATTTAAAATTCTATCCAAGAAATGAAGCACAATTGTTAGATATAATTTAGTTGTTCACCATGTTTTCTCTCGGAATATTAACTCATGTAAATTACACTAAATTTCATTTTAAAATAATATTACTCGAATTAGTTAAAAAAAAAATGTTAGTTGAAATTTATTACGGTTTTTACTGTATAATAGTAAAATTTTGTCTTACGGATAGAAATATTGTCCCGTTGACGGCGGCAGTTTTCCCACTAAATAAAAGTTACATCCAGTGGCGGATCCAGGGGGAAGTGCTAAGGGGCTGCCCCCCTCCAAAGACATTGCTAAAGGGTAGAATTTTACTTTATTGTGCATTTTACATAGGGAAAATAAGCTGTTTTCTAAATTATCCCTCCCAAAACAAATTACAATACTTTAGGATAATATTTTGTTTTATTGTATTGTGTATCTTGTTTAGGTCAAAGAAGATGTTTCTTTAAAAATAACCCCTTCTAAAAAAATTTATGAATCTGCTACTGGTTAGATCCAAGAGACTAAGTATTCAGAGGCCCAAGATATATTTCCTAGAAGGATAAGTTTTAGCTTAGTTAAGGATCCGCTTAAGACAGATTTGTGATTTTAATATGTATTATAACTTCAGTACATTTCAGAATTTTCAAGCAATTATCTTTTAAGCATGTTTTAGTAACGGTCTCTTGAAAAAGTGAATAGTTTATAAACTGTGCTCTACTATATTAAATATATCGTTCTCAGAGAACATGTACTTGAAAAAAAGAAAAATCAAACTCCTTAATAAGTTTTTCTATGGTTTAAAAAAAAAAGTGAGAAACTGGAAAACATTCACAGGTGTCTACGGAAACAACAAGCCTACACGCTTAAACCCAAAGAGCGAAAAAAAAAAAAAAAAACGATACATTGCGGAGCGATCCGTTTTCATGGTAACTTACCGGTTTTCCCGCGAAAGTGCTCTTCAAGTAGTCTTTTTTCTGAGAACGCTTTTTCTCCCGTCCTATTTATTCCGGGAATTTCCGCCCTCGCTTATTGTTATATTCCGCTCCGCTCTTGTGATCGAAAAACGCTCCTAAACCCAGACAGCACATAAGCTTGAATCAAGCTTGACATTTCCATGACTTTGACGTATTAATAAGGGCTTGACTTTAGCTTTCGAAAGTGCGCTGATGGCGCCATCTGAAAGAGAATGGACATTAATTGTCTAGCGTTCCTCAAATTTGCTGAAAGTTCGTAAAAGATGTGTTTTATTTTATTACCAGTGCCATATTACCGGCAGGGCAAACGGGGTAACTGCCCAAGGCCTACAGATTTTAGGGCCCAAAAATCTTACATCTTACACTTTTGTAGTTTTAAAATAAAATTACAAAGGATAAAAAAAATTCAGAAGTTAAATAATTTTTTAATTATAAAGTATGAACAAAAATAATTCAAATTTACATTTGTATAAATTAATTTAAACTTATTTTTAATTATTCGAAATGCTCTATATCGATATAGCATACCAATATGTAGGAAAATAACTAACCACATTAGTAAAGAGAATTTTTAGCGTTAAAAAATAGCAAAATTTTTCATTTAGTATTTGTTATTTTAAGAAATATTTACAAAAATGACTAAAGTGTATGTATTCCATACATGTTAGCAACTGTGATATAGCATTCCGAAGTAACGTTTAACTATCTGTTTCTTTGATTTCAGATTACTTAACACAACTTTGTGTTAAGAATGGGTAAGATATTTAAAAAACTTTCAGTATGAACCGATCATAATATTTTTTTTTTTTGAGGGTGGGGGTTATTGCAAGGGGCCCGATCTTTTTCTTCTGCCCAGGGCCCACAGTTGTCTTGATGGGGCTCTGTTTATTACGCACAAAACCTGGACATTAGAACACGCAAGGGGAAGGAATGAATGGGATAAGCCCCTGTGAAGTGTAACACGAGGGGAGTTTTAGTTTTATTTACATCTAATTAACATTAGTAATTCCATTAACTAATTAATTAGCCCTAAAAATAAATTTTAATACAATTAACACAATTTAGTTAGTTAATATACTTCACTTTATGAGTGGTTCACCATAGAATTAAAAAAAAGATTCTATATTTCCAAATATGGAAATTCTTCAAAATAAAATACAATTATACAACGAAATTCATTTCAAAATCAGTCGTTTGTCTCGATTTTGGCCAGCAGTATTGCTCATGAGTGTTGCGGTACAGAAAGTTTTAAAACGTGTGCTGCTCTTAAGTTTATATTATGTTTATTTCCCTATTAGTAGAGTCTCTAAATCACACATAACATTATTTTAATTTTGATGCATCCCATGGAAAAATAAAAAAAACAAATAACATATCGCCCACTTATCAATCTGGCAAGAAAACGGCGTGTTAGTCACTTCAAACTTTAGTCATAGCTGAGCAAAGCTTGGTAGCTGAACGGATAGCGCGCTCGACACCCAACCGAAAGGTCCCGGGTTCTATTCTAGCCACGAACACTTGATGGAAACAGATTAAATTAAGTTGAAATTTCAGCGTAGAGGGGGAAAATGCGTGGCAAAGTAAAATATGTGGGCGAGTTCGCCGACCGGCACCCCGTGTATTTAGGAAATTTTTTTTTAGGAAAAATTTTTAAGCTTGAAATTAAGCTTGCTATGTCAACTTGATTCAAGCTTGAAATGTCAAGCTTAATGCAAGCTGGGCAAGTGTAAACTAGAACACTTGATTCAAGCTTGCATTAAGCTTACACGCTTGAAATTTTCAAGCTTAATGACTTGATAAATCAAGGTTGCTGCAAGTTTGCTGTGCTGTCTGGGAAGGAGAAGCTCACTTTTGAAAACTGGCTCACTTTTCGCTCCGACTGATCGAGTTTCGCTCGTTTGGTTTAAGCGTGTACACACATCTTTTGCAACTTTCAGAAAAGTGCAGAAATCTCTTTAAAAAAATAGGCTGCTCCCTCATTTATTTCGAAATATGTCGTCAAAACAACTCGTTAGGGTTACCACAAAAAGCCCTATTGTCGCCAATTTTGGCGCAAAACAATGTACGATGTATATCGAAGCTTATAAAAAATTACAACTTTAATTACATAACTAATACATCTCTTAATATGAGTACGCCACTTACAAAATTTTAAACCGCCAGCAGCGGTCAGAAACCTCAAAAATTCAGAATGTTTTTTTTTTTTTCTTTGTGAAAATTTTCATGCCTTCCACTTGAATTAAAAGAAATAAGGATTTTTAACCATAATAAAACATTAGTTTAAAAGTCCGAATTCAGCACTATACTCGGGGCACACCTAACCTGATAATGGAGTGGAAGCCTAGAGGGACATTCAATTTCACTCCTCTCCGCGCGTAACACCCCGACACTCGTTTCTCCTTTTCCACATATTTGGCTGTCAACAACACAAGGGAAACCACATTAGGCATTTAATAAAGGGAGATAGCTCGACTCGGCAAAAAAAAAAAAAAAAAAAAAAAATTCCGCATGAGCTGTTTCCGATCACTCGTCCTTTCTTTTCTTCTACACAGGCAGTCAAGTTTGAGAGTGCCATTATGACTCACCAAAACAAAACAGAAAAGGTTCAGAGGACCAGATTTGAAAAGTTCTAATATAGAGATCAGGAGCGTAGCCAAGGGGGGGGGGGGTTAGGGGGTTCATAACCTCCCCACACACACACACGAGGAATTTTTTGCCACACAAAATGTATATTCTTCACTCCTTTATCACACACATATGTATGCATATATGTGAGTTCCAGTAGTCGTAACCCCCCCCCATGAAAAATTTCTGGCTACGTCCCAGATAGAGATGAATCATAAAAGAATACATTTCATTAAAATTCGTACATATAACGTTTATAGAGTCCTTAGAGGTTCAAATCAAAAACTCCGGTTTTAAGGATAGAGAATAAAAATAACTATTTTAGTATCTTATTTACTCTAATCTGTTTCCTGCTATAGATTCAAAGATGCGAAAACAAAGATTTTTCTTCTATGTCTATCGTGGCATTAAAAAAAATCCGAAATCTCTGTTATGCTTTCTATGCAAACTGCATTTTTTAAAATCATTATTTGTTCTTTTTTAATGATTTTTTAAACTTTGGTGCACCCAAGCTAGTGAAAAGTTCAAAAATTCATTAAAAAAGAACAAATCATGATACAAAGTTGCAGTTTGCATAGAAAGCATTTCAGAGATTTCGGATTTTTTAAATTGGAAATTTGATTCCCATTATGCATGTCAGCACCACCTACCGGTAACATTTGGAACTATAAACTTTGTCATTAAAAAAAATCCCATCATACCCTAAACCTATTTGTGCAAACCACAGTTTTCTATCATTATTTGCTCTTTTTTAATGAATTTTTAAAGTTTGCCCTGACTTTTGGATCTCCCGGTAGATTAAGAACTATTCACACGTTTGCGAAATAAATTTCCTAAAATTTAAAATTATTCATGCTGGCAGGAAATAGACTTAGAAAGAAAAAAAAAACATAAGAAAAAAAATATAAATGGTGGTTTTGCAACAACTAACCTTTTTTAACACCCGTGTCCAGCTCTTTTTTTTTTTTTTTTAATAAAACTATCGCATCTATGTGTACATAAGTTACTTTCATAAAATCTCAAAAATATGTATTTTCTGGAGTTTTTCGAGGAAAATCAACCTTTTGCTTTGCTTTAATTAAGCTCGTTTTACTAAAATAAATATGTTATATGTAATTTACTTTGCTTTCGCACAATCAAAACTAATTTTTATGTTTATCTTTCTTTATCAAGTAGACCATTTTAGTACTTACAAAGCCATTGATTACGTTACTGTTAAGTAAAAGAAGTCACAACTACTTAAAAACTGGATGAATAAGTAAAATTAAATCTCTTTGCAAAAACACAAAAATGGAAGTAGAAAAGTGACACATATATTTCGTTTTTAAATTTTTATTTATTCATTCATTTCATTTGTCTCAGAGAACTAAAATTACACAGTTTTTTGAACAATTTTTGAAGGTTCTCTGTTGTGAAGAATATTACAACCGCTGAAAATATGATGATGATACGATAATAATAATGTAAAAACACTGATAAAATGAGCAGAAATAATAATAATGATAGTAAATTATAGGTAGGCATCAAAGTACTTCAAGGATTAAGTGTAAAGAATATTCAAGCTTTCTTAAAAACATTGATAAAATGAGCAGAAATAATAATAATGATGATAGTAAATTGTAGAAAGGCATCAAAGTATTTCATCGATTAAACCCACAGAATATTCAAAGCCATACACACACAAAAACCTATAACCCAAATAACTTTATATAAAATTAGAAATATATATTTCATAATATTGACTAGAGGTTCACATCGGATATTTCGAGGATATATATAAGTAATTGGTAACAAATAGTACTAGTAATAATTATGTACGGTTCGTACGCCGCTGGTTGCTGAGAAGTTCTTAAAATGTTTATTTACTTTTAACAAAAGCACCTTGCAATTGTAATGAAGACTCATTACGTCAAATACTATAAATTAAAATAAGGAATTTAAATGAATCCTAAGCCTTTTTTTTTCAGGAATTAGGACATTAGGAATAAGGATAGATATAGTTAATGAAAAGAGCTAGTGAATTGTCCAGATACTACAGGTACATTTAAAAAAAGTCTAGCTAATCTATATAATGCACACAAACACACATGTTTATGTGTGGCTAGTGTGCATTTAATTTGGGTTATTGGGTTTTTTTTTTTTGCAGTAAAATAAACGAAATCATGCCTTGAATAAAAATTAAATATTTAAAAATTACTTTGCCTATTTTTAATACGATTTTATTGTACGCAAAGCACCGTTTATACGTTTTTCAAGGGAACTGCACTTTAATAAAAAGTGTATCTCAAATAGTAATAAACGACTTACATTACTGGTTTAACCCTATTAATGTAAATTTATGTAAATATAATAATTTTAAGTTTCTTTTTTTCCAGGTACTCGTACAATGAAAATAATAAATTTTAAAAGATAAAATACTTTTAATGAAAGTGTAACAAAATATCAGGTTGTAACGAAAGTTTTCCGCCATATCTGCCTGAAAAACTAACTTCTAACTCCTTAGATAACTGATTTTGAACTTTCGGTACCAAACCTGCACTGTGTCACATGATACAACAATAGTACTTAAAGCTGTACTCATAATTTGTTGATATTATGTAGCTGACTTTTCGCAACACAAATGGAAGTAAATGATGGTTCTAATCCTCTAGAGTGATAGTTCCATTTGGGACACCTTATACTTAATGATAACTATATATTTTTTACAGATTTCACAACACAGTGTTATAAAGTAAGCCTCTTTCTTTCAAATGCCAAAAATCGTTTGACAAAATATGAGCAAATACGCCAACGCGAACTGTGTGCTGACGATGTTTGCGGTGGCGGGAAACTTTCGTTACAACCTAATATTTATTTTCCCATATTTTAAATGCTCATAGCTTTAAGATTAATATAATGCACATTGCATACCAATTACGATGTGATTTATGACAGACGTTGAATTAAACTATATCTTTCATTGCCCGATTGATTTTGATTATAAATTACAGCTTTAAGGACTTAAGTTCATGAAATGTTTTTTCGCTCGTCTTCTGACAGTTTTTCAATGTTGTGGATTACGGCTTTAAAGGAAGGTGGCTAAAGGTACATCCCTTCTTACACCTTTTATTAGACGCTATATCTATTTGAATTGTGCGTCTAATAAACGAAGCATTTTTGTATTAAAATGAATCTGGACTTCACGAAAACGACGTATAAATGCAAAAGTCGTATAAATGAGAAACGTATAAACGGTTCCTTACTGCATTATTAGATGCAGAAAAATACGAAAATAATCAATAAGCTCCAAATACGAAAAGAAGTCTGTAAATTCTTAGCATGAAAATGGAATAACGGAATGTTCAGTTTCTTATTCTAATAATTTTAAAAGTACAAAAGTAATTTTTTCAACTGATGAACTTGAAGATGGTCATTAAAAAAGTAATGCATTTTAACCAATTTTATGAAATATTAAATTATTAATTATTGATTTTTAAATAAAATAATTTTATTTAATTTTGATATAACATAATGATCCTTTGTATTTGTATTATGTAATTTTAATTGATGGTGTAGTCTTATTTTAAAGTACTTTTTAGCAATAGGGTCAGTTTCGAGAATATGTTCTTTAAGTTCTTTAAAAAGTTTTGTGATATTTATTGTGTTCATAAGTCTAACTAATAGGTATTTCATAATATTGTTTCTTTTAAGTTGAGATGCTTTGAATTCTTCCCTAAATATTTGTTCGCTTAATTTACAGACTTGAATGACATCAAAGGATGCAGAAGTCAAACCTTTTTTTTTTTTTTTTTTTTTTTTTTTTGTCTGGGACATAGTTTTTTGCTGCTTGTAATTCTGATGTTCAGGAAAATGATATGATGGCGGATAAGCAGTCTTCACATTTTATTTTTTGTTTTAGGGATTTTATAACAAACTCAGCAATATACCCAACAACGTCTGATACGTAATTCATAATTTCAAACGATGTGGTGTTTCAGTTTTTTCTGAAACTCCTTCGTTGAAATCTTCGCCTGCACATACCATTCGCCGGGGATAAGCTAAAATTCCTACATCCTCTAATGGCAAACAATTGCCATAGATGGAGCTATACACCACATTATGATGCAACAAACGCCTGTAACTGTTTCTAAATTGGTAAGCGGAAGGACTGTTATTAAATCCTCCACGGGCTCTGACTGCGCAACAAAAGGTTTCAATGTGGTATTGGCTGAATTTATATGCTGGCATATATATAAATGCTTTTTCAGCTTTGATATACTTAAAAAAAAAAAAAAAAAAAAAAAAAAAGCTGTCAGACTCGTAATATCAACTAAGAACCCAATGAAGCCTGTTTTAGGCGCATTAGAGATGATCGGTGTGCCATCAGCCGTTTTTAAATTCAAAATGTACTTAGTCGCATACGTTGAAAATATTTTTAATTTTTCTTCATTCCTTTCGGACAATGCTGCTTTACATCCCGCTGCTAAATAATTACAGCAATTCAAAAAATCAAAAATATCGTTTATTGTTGCTATAAGTTTTGCAGTAGCTTGGGAATTTTTAAAAGATTTTATATTTTGGGCAATATTAAAATAATTTAAGGCTGTGGCGAGACTGTTACTCAGCGTTTCAGCAGCTAATCTCAATCATTTTGTGATCTTTCCACATCAGATGCACTAAGTTTATTTCCGGCATGCAAACCTTCTGCATTTTGAAGATTAGCTAGTTTTTCTATGCCAAGAAATTTCTTTATTATCCCCATCCACCATTTTTGAACATGCAAACGAATTTCGAACTAATTTAAGCATGTGGCAAGCATTCAAAAAAATAAATACTGACTCCTTCGTTACAGGATGGGGAAACCAAGTTTGCATGCCCGAAAAAGGGCAACGTAATTTTGCTCAAGTTTCGGCCATCAAAACATTTGCCGAAAGGCCGTCAAAAGTAACGCTAGATATTATGATACCTGTCTCGTACAGTTGTTCCAAAAGTAAAAGAAGCACACTAGCCTTCTCTTGCCCATTAAGGCCATCTATTAAAAAATAAGCTAGCGCTCATTAATGCATGTAACTAAAAATACAAGTGCTTCTCTAGCTTCTGGTACACTGTCAGTAGTAATCAGGCCACTATCGGCGGCGGAAGTGACGGCATCAAGGGGGCGTGGTCATGACGTCATAGGGGGCGTGGCAGGAAGTGACGTCATCAAGGGGGCGTGGTCATGACGTCATAGGGGGCGTGGCCGGAAGTGACGTCACGAGTGGAGTTGAGTTGTTTTCCTGCTGCTAGTTAAGTTGAGTTGTTTTACTGCTGTTGATTGAGGTGTTTTCCTCCTGTATGGATGAGTTGTATTTTTGCTGGATATGTAGTCTGCTATTAGTTTCGTTTTATTTTCGTGAAAGGTTACGAGGGTATTTTTTTTACGGGGTGGCAACACCGAATTTCTCTTCACGGGAATGGCAACGGGGTTTAGTTTCGGTATGGGACTTAGAATTTTTCGCAGAATCTTTGGCCAGAATTGTACAATTTGCAAGAGCTTTTAATTTATTTTAGTTAATTATTAATTAATTTTAGTGCTGCCGTCTGTTATTGAATTTTTAGTGCTGCCATCTTGTGTCATGTTTAGGAACTACCTTTTTTTAGTTTTGGAATGGGACTTAGAATCCTTTAGAGTTTGGAACTGATTTTAATGAATTATTTAATTAATGAATTTTAGTTAATTATTGTAATTAAGGTTAGTGCTGCCCTCTATTATTGAATTTTAGAATTAATTTGCAGACTTGGATTTATTTTTAAAAATTATTTTTTTCCCCCCTGTCGGCAATGGGATTCGAACCACGTACCAGTGGGTCCGTAGTCCGAAGCCCTATCAACCTGGCTAGTCGGGGCCCGATTTAATGTTGCTAAAGATTGAAGTCTTTTTTTACTTTCGGTATGGGGACTTGGAGAAATTTTCGCTAACATGCGGACTTGTAATTTTTGGATAGTTGGGACTGCTTTTAATGAATTTTAGTTAATTTTATTTAATTATTAATTAATTTTAGTACCGCCATCTGTTGTCGAAATTTTAGAATTAACTTGTTTCGGTATGGGACTTGTAAATTTTTTCTGGACTTGTAATTTTTGGATGGTTGCTGAGTATGAATGAAAAAACACGTGGGTTACATTCTTCATTCGCAGGATTAATTAACGATATTTTGCTAATTAATAAGAGCGATCGAATCGGTGCGTTACTCGACTTAACACATTTTGACCCCTACGTGGTACCAAGATTAGATTTCACTTGTTTGATTTATTATTATTAATGCGACATTGAAATTAATTAAACCAATTACCATGGTTACGTATATTAATAACCTGTATTAAGATCGATAATTAATTAATGCAACATTCAAGTATTTACTATCGAATATAATGTATGCTATTATTAATACTCATGGAAGATAAAATCGTTAAGTCCGAAGTAACACGTGCTTTGGGTATTACATCATCCTGCACGCTTTAACGTGTTTCAGAGCATGGCGGTTCGAAACCCCAGGGGAGGGGTGGATCTGTTGACGTCATTGTCTGCTCGGAGGCGTGGCCACCACATCGGCGACCAATCGGGGGAGATGGTTGCGTGCGTCAGCAGTGTTGAGTTGGTTTTCTTGTAAGATTTAGAGTGAGTGGCAACAGCGAAAATGGGAAAAAGTTTTACATTCTGAGCTTGGCAACACCCGTGTATCTCAGTTGCTCGTATTTATTTGGTGTGTGTGTTGGTGCGTTAGATTTTAACTTACAAGTGTTTGTGAATCCAGTGGTTTTATCATCCATTATTTTGTTTTAATCATCAGAAAAATGAAACGTGCAATGCATTTTTCAACAGAAGGAAATGTTTGTAAGAAAGCAGCAAACGACATTCCTAAAGATGTTCAGACCTCTGACTTGACGGAGAATGTGCAGATGGCCTCTGATGGTCGTTCTTCTTTTAAATTGGATTCCCTGCCATTGGACATGATACATCTTGGAGGGGAAATTTTTATCTCTACCAATTTATTTGCGGGACTCACTAAAGTGCATATAAGAAGACATTACTGTGATGAAGATGGCTACTACCATGCGACGAAGTGCGGCATCTCTTTATCGCCATGTATGTGGGACACACTATGTAGTCAGTTGAGTAGAATCGGCAGCTGTGATGCACATCAAAAGACTTTTATTATTGAACAAGATTTATGCATATCAAAACAAATTAAAGACGGACAAAGAGTCTTCGTTTTCCAGAGACTCTTCCAGAAAAAAAATATGAGTTTCCAGTTTATTCCCGGACATGTAGTACTAAACTGTGCAGAGTTTTCTAAACTCGTTCTCTCTAAGGATACTATTTCAAATTACGTGAAAAATGGACTGATTTCATATACTCTATTCAGCTTTTTAAGGAAAGAGCTGGAGGGAAAGGAATTACAACCGGAAATTAATCAGCAGTGCTTTTCGGATTTTGTGAAATCTTTAGAGATATGTTTGACAACAGCTATTGAAAGAAAGATTACAGAACTTATAGACTGTTATGCTTGCAAGGATAAATATCCGATGAGTTTCTTGCATAACTGTATTCAAAAAAGAACAGAAACAGTAGATACCTATTTTGATCGTGCTGTGTATGAGTTAGATTATCATGAACTTGCCAAAGACTTAATTGAAAAAAATTTAAAGACTGATTTTGACTTACTCTACCAAGAAGAATTTTTTGATCGTATAGATGTAAGTAGAATGTTTGTAAACGTGCAAAATATGTATATAGCAAAAGACCCTAATGTAGATTTGTAATACTTGTTTGTTACATTATATATTATTAAAATAAAACAATGTACATGTAACTCTTGTGTTTTATTTTCACAGTTTTGGTATTTCTTGTTTACAATATGTTGAAATATTTTTTTGGGGGCAGAGAAGCAAAACTTTTATTTTACAGGTTCGCGTGATGGACTTGGTAAAAAACTTTTAATTTTCAGGTTCGCGTGATGGACATGATGCAAAAACTCTTTTTTACAGGTATGCCTAAAGGACATGTTAGAAAACTTCTCTGCTATGCCTCGTTTGCTGGTATATAAAGCAGCTTCGTAAAGGTAAGTGGCTCATTTTTATTTTGTTCGATAAACATTAAGTTTTAAAAAAAAAATGTCAAAGGAACTCGATAAGTTGTATAGTAAACCAGATTTACCCGGAAGTTTTGGAGGCGTAAATACATTACACCGTGTTTTAAAAGGTAAAATTAAACCGAAGGATATTAAAAAATGGTTACAAACAAAAGATTCTTATACTTTGCATAAGCCTGTGAGACATAAATTTCCTAGGAATAGAGTGATTGTTGGAGGTTTAAACGAACAGTTTCAAGCTGATTTAGCCGACATGCAATCCTTGGCCTCTTTCAACGACAATTACAAGTACATTCTTACTTGTATTGATATTCTAAGTAAATTTGCATTCGCAATAGCCCTGAAAGATAAAAAGTCTGAAACGATTGTGGACGCCTTGAAAAAAATATTTTCGGAGCGCAAACCTCAGTCATTACAGACAGATGCCGGTACGGAATTCACGAACAGACTTGTACAAAATTTCTTGAGAAAGGAAAAAGTTGATTTTTTTACAACCCATAATTCTACTAAAGCGTCAGTTGTTGAGAGATTTAATCGAACTCTTAAAACGAAAATGTACAAGTACTTTACTGAAATGAATACAAAACGTTACATCGATGTACTCGATAAGTTGATACACAGTTACAATCACACATGGCATCGCAGTATTAAAGCAGAACCTGCTTCAGTAACCGTAAGCAATCAGGATCAAGTATGGCGAACCCTTTACGAAAATACTTCTCGCCAACCCCTGAAACCCCATTTTAAAATAGGGGATACGGTCCGCATAAGCAAATCAAGCGGCGCAAGCTGGAAATGGTTTACCTTATTATCAAGGTACAGTTTTACAGAAAGGATATGGAATAGGTGGATTTTTTGCCAAGCTTTTTCGCAGTGCCTTACAGTTTTTAAAAAGCGGGGCGAAAACCGTAGGAAAAGAAGCTTTACGAACAGGAACAATGGTTGCCAATGATGTGTTGTCTGGTGAAAATTTGAAAACTTCTCTGAAAACGAGAAGTAAAGAAGCTGGTAAAACGCTGGCTAGAAAAGCTGTGAAGAAAGCCGACGAGATGATTGGTCACGGAAAGTTTAAAAGGAAGCGCAAAACATCGAGAAGTATCATTCGCTCTAAAGTCAGAAAGGTGAAAGGACGAGATATTTTTGATCCGTGATGGCTTTTCTTTTAAAAGATTCTCCAGAATGCGCCAAGTCTGAATTGGAATTGTTCACCTTGCCGCCTACTCAAACAGTCATAGAAAAAGGTCAATGGGTTGAATTTCATCCACTCTCCAGCGTATCCTCTGGAAGCCCTGTAGAATTTCATATTTCAGGAAGCGGAGAAGAATATTTGGATTTATCGCAGACTCAACTGTATGTGAAAGTCAAAATTTTGAAAGTGGACGGCAACCCTCTCGCAAAAGACAGTAAAGTGGGACCCGTCAATTTATTTTTGTATTCGATGTTTTCGCAAGTGGACATTAGTTTAAACGAAAGACTCGTTTCATCTAGTGATAACACGTACCCTTATCGAGCCATTATTGAAACATTACTCAATCACGGTTACGATGCTAAAACTTCACAGCTCTCGTCGGAATTATTCTTCAAAGATACGGCAGCTCGCATGAACGTGTACGATACGACTGATAAGAATCCTAACGAAGGATTTAACAAACGAGCAGAAATGTTCACGCTCAGTAAAACAGTCGACATGATCGGCCGTTTGCATCTGGATATGTTTCATCAAGAAAGACTTCTTCTGAACATGGTGGATATGAAA
>JAWZYV010016682.1:0-40599 GCA_038373885.1 Cheiracanthium punctorium
CTGCAATCGCCTGTTTGGCTATTTTTGGCTAATTTTCAGAAGCCATTTGGCTATTTTCACAAATTTTGATCTGGCAACCCTGGTGAGAAAGAAAATTTACTCTTGTGGTTTTGCGGAGAGGCCCAAGGAAGGGAGAAAAATACATTGTGAATTTGACGATTAATCCGAAGTAATTAAAATATAAAAAATATGTCCTATGCGATGAAAGAGCAACAGGACAGTTGCCGGTATCGAGTAATAACGCTGCTCCCTTTGTGGTCAGGCTGGTGAAAGGGCAACCCGAGCAGAAAGCGAAATGCAAACTTGAGCTATATCATTCATTTGGACCGAAATGAACCGCGAAAATTTTCGTTTGTACCGGTACCGGTACGCAAATAGAACGCTCCTTTTTTTGTGGTACCATTTCAAAAAGTCGCCATCTTGCCACCGCCCAAAGAAATTACAAATTCCATCGAAATTTGTATTTTCTGAATTCGCAATATTATATTTATGTTCTTGTGGATCTTGAAACTTTCGGTAAAAACACAAACACACACCAAAAAAATATTACTCTTAATGTTGATTTTTGTCCTCCCCCACCCCTTTCTGAATGTTGGAAATCCCTCTGTTCTCAACTGCCTTAATTTACTGCTTTCCTATTGGCCCTCATAAAACCTTCTTCTGAATCCTTGCTTTCCTATTAGTTCCCCTAAACCCTCTCCTAAATACCCTCCTCTATTCAGAGGAAATTTTGGCCTTTGTCATTCTCGCACTAATGCATGTGATAAACCGGTCTGGTATTGTAAATTTTGTATTGGTGCCACAAAATGTTGTTTTCTATTGCTTTGCTTATTTATTACCTTCTGCACTAAGCTACGTCTTCCCTTTTATATTCTCCGGGCTATATAGGGTAGCTGAAAAGCTCGAAGAATATCAGTTTTCATAAAAGTATTAGCTTAACATAGTATAGCTGACATGTTTGAACAATTTCAATGTGAAAAAATCCGGACCCTCTCCACTCAACTCTCCGGACAGGACGTAACAAAAGAACTCAAAATAAGTGATGTTTAAAAGAAAAAATAATTAAAAACGTTGTACAAATTTAACCATAGACTGACAAATAACTTTTATGATGTATTACAAAGTTTTTAACTATTTTTTCTCTGAAAATTTGATCTTTACCATGAATTTAAGTAATTTGGATTCAACTCAATCGGATACAATTTCAGACACAATTGCACTTTAAATAGTTTGAGTGTATAGACCGCAATGTATAATACTTTTTAGCCCTCTAAAAAACTGTAAGTCCTACACTCACACACACCAAGATCTATACTGTATGTAAGACAGTGACCGATAATATGGGTACCTAATTTGATCTCAATCGAATGAACCCAATAGACGCTAGTACACTTTCAAGAATTTGCGGCTATAGGCTGCACTAATAAGCAGCACTAATTCTGAGGTTCGAGCACTAATGAGCACTAATATAGCAGTAATTTTTTATCCTGTTATTTTTCATTTTGCGGAATGTGGTCCGGCCAGCTTGACACACGTTGCGTTACCCTATTACTAATGTGTGGCGAAGCACCATCCTGCATAAAGATTGTCTGTTGGAGACGGTTTCTTTGCTGAAGTTGTGGAATAACAAACGTTTGCAGCATTTCGTGGTACCTTTCTGCATTTATGTTGCACGTTTGGGGTCCTGTTGGAGTGATGGTCTCAAAAAAGAATGGCCTAATTACGTATTCGGCTGTGAAACCACACCAAACAGTGACTTTTGAGGAATTTAATGGGATTTCGTGCACGGTGTGGGGCTGCTCAGTCCCAAATTCGGCTATTTTGTGTGTTTACGGACCCATTGAGATAAAAATGGCACTCGTCTCTCCACAGAATGTGCCATGGGAAAGCATCATCAATTTCTACCCTGGCAAGAAACGATAGAGCGAATGCCACTCGCTTATCATAATCACTTGGTTTCAGTTCGTGCAAGAGGCTGATTTTGTAGGGGTAAAATCCAATAACGCGCCGCAAAACTCTCCATACCGTGGGATAATTAATGTCCAATTGTCGAGCTACACCCCGGGCGCTGCTAGTACCAGCAATGGTTCCAAGCGATCCTTCGACAATTCCAGTTGCCATATCAGTTATTACATCTTCTGATACTGGTTTACGTCCTCTCCCAGCGCGAATGGTCAGTGACCCCGTTTCCTCGAACTTCTTAATCATTTTCTTAAGACCATTCAGCGATAAAGGCCCCTTTCGTAATTTTTTTTTGGTTCGAAATTCCCGAAGAGCTGCGGATGCATTACATTGATTCATGTAATACAGCTTCACCAGTAACGCACGTTCTGGTAACGTGAGAGGCATGTCCGCAGGAGCTTGTTTACTTCAGCTGAAATTATTTGTCGGAGCTGTCTACTACTTGCTTTTATAGCCCCTATTACTGGCGCTGTCATCGCACAACATTTGCATTTTTCTTTGATACCCGTGTTTTATGCTAATTCTCGTTATTGTAAGCTACAGCAACGCCACAAAATGACATAGCGGCGATGTTTGGAACTAATTTTTTTTTTCACGGAATCCTTTCTTCCATGTCTTGATTAGTCTAAATATCAAGTTTGGTGCTATTTCGGCTATTAGATCACGCTACAGGGCACTCCAAACACTGTCACTTTAAAAAAGATCACCCTGTATTTTGAGTAGCGGAGGTATTATTGTGCTAGATCTTGTTGGGTATTTTTCGGACGTTGAATCGCCAGAAACCAGAAACTACCCGAAAATACCAGGAAACAAACTTGGAGCAGAAATTCCCGGAGTGAACGACTGCTACGTATAAAAGAAAGATGTTGGACTCAAGGGGACCAACGAAGCGAGGTATCGCTGGTGGATGAGTGTCGTGCTGTATGTAGCAAGTAGCTACCTATTTAGTTTAATGTTAATTTGCAAAATAAATTACTTTTAATTTTACTTAAGTCTGTTTTTTTCTGCCCAAACATTCTATTAGATCTATCTATCCTCAGTTCGATTTCTTATGAATTAACCCATTAAATCAATTATCAAAAGTTAAAAATATGTAACCTATTAATAATAAAGACCGTCCAGATAATGGAATAATTTTACAAGCATGCAGTTTTACAGTAGAAAAAATTGTGTTTAAAGACACAGTTTAAAATACATATTGTTTTCGAAGGTTCTAAAAATTTTACAGAAACAATTATTTTATGAGTGTAAATTTCTCTAGTTATATGTTTGCATATGGGAAAGATGGGAAGTATTAGAAATTCCAAATTTACTATATCCATGAACATTCATTAAAAAAAAACTGAGTTCATGGGCGCCGGTGGAATATTTCCCAGGGGGGGCGCAAAGACTACTCCATAGGGGGGGGCAAAGACTACTTTAACGTACGGTTACCATGTTGGAAAGAGCAAAAAAGCAAGGGAAAACACTACATACAAAAATCCAGAGGGGGACATTGCCCCCCCTTGCCCTATGCTGCCGGCGCCCATGCCTGAGTTGTAGGTATAAATAACTTTAAACATCGTCGGTCTCAGTATCTATTTAGCCCCCCTCTCCCATCCCCCCCCAAAAAAAAACCTTTATTTTGACGGGCATTTTTTCCGCGCACCTATTTACTTGGAGAAATTGATCTGTCTAGTGTTAACTCAAATTTGCTCATTTTGAATCAAGAAAATTCGTAAAAGTTGTGTTTTATTTTATTATCGTGCAAAACCAAGACATTAGCTCACCCAAGGTGGAGGAAGGGCTGGGATAAACCTCTTCCGAATACAACACGTGGGACCTTTTAGTTTTGTTTACATCTAATTAGCATTAGTAATCCCATTAACTAATTAATTAGCACTAAACATAAATTATAATATAATTAGCACTATTTATTTTCTCATTTAATTTATCTCTACTATTTTAATGTATTGTGAACTCCTCCCCCTCAAAAAAAAAATAAATAAAATAAAAAATAAATAATTAAAAAAAGTATGGGAGCGTCACTGAACAGGGCCCCCCTTGGTAATATTTGCTACGGGCCCCGCGCTGTCTTAATCCGGCACTGGCACTTTGTCGATGTGGCATTCCCGACTACTACGGCTAGAAGTATAGGCCATTTTATTGTGGGCGGCACGTCTTTGATGAACGAGTTAAAACCGAAACCCAAGTCTGGAATCGACCTTACCCAACGTGTGATAGAATGGATTTTTAGCCACCACACTCAGGGCCTTATTATCGCATGGGCAAATCGGGACTTCGCCCTGGGCCCCCGGCTCAAAAGAGACCCCAACTTTAAATGTTGTTCTGAAATATTCTTTTATATATCAAAATTTATGAAAAATAAAACAAATTTCATAAACGGGGCCCCCTTAAATTCATCAATGCCCGCGTTCTCTGTTGGTTATAATCGGACTCTGACCACACTCCTTGATCGGCTGGAAGTTCTAACTATAAACGAGTCGAAACAAAATAAGTTTAAGTAACAAAGCTAAGAATAGCATATTTAAGGTTACAAGAAAAACTTAAGAAAAAAAAATAGGGTCTAATTTGTTTTTCATTTTAGAGATGAAGCTACATTCAAGTTAGACAGTAATAAATTCATGGCCGAAGAGATAGACAGGCGGAGAGTAAGGTGGTGGGATAGATAGAAAAGATAGGCGGTCACACCCATGATTGAAATCTTATGATTCTTCTGTGTGCGAAGGCAGGTACCTGTCTTTCTCATAAGTCACATGTAGACCCAGACTTCAGCAAACAAGTAGCAAATTTGAAATGAATTTTTAATAACATACTAATCATTTTGTTCAAATAATTAAATGTTGAAATCGTTTATTTATGTGATTATATTTTTACCAGTGTATATATGTTTTTCCCTGTCTTTATTGTCTTGTGGCAACACCAAGTTTTTTATGTGCCTGTGGCAACAGTTTGTAGTAGTTGTCAGTTTTGTTTACTTTCTAACATAGCAGCATGGAATGTAAAATAAGCTTTGATATTTAATTTAATATATATTTAATCCAGACCAAGTCTTGAGTCATTAATGTCTCTGCTAAAAGGATAAATTTATAATTTTATCAGGTTATCGCCACCAGCCCGTTCAATTGCGCCATGAATTATAAGCAAAATGGAAACTAACTTTAGCGGCGATCGTTAAACCTAACGACATACCAGCACGTGATAACTTCTGTAATAGATCAGAACTTTTTTAAACCAAAAATGGAACACGGAAAAATCCCTGTCAAGCCTTTAGTAGGTAAAAATGACTGGCCTATGTGGAAGTACAGAATAAAGTTCGTGCTAAATTATTATGCAGACGCCTTGGACATTGTAGAAGGAAGGTTAGAGAAGCCTAAGGAACCGAATGTAGCTGATGCCGAAGCGATGAAAATCAAATACAAGGATGATTTAAATTATTTTAAGAAAGCAAATAACAGTGCTATGATGGTTCTGACTAACTCCATGACCGAAGATACGCTACAGAAAGTCATGAGATTCAACTCTGCAAGAGATGTTTGGCTCGAACTGCACAAGATTTTTGAGGATTCGTCGGACAACCATCTATACAGTACGTGCTTACAATTCTTCAAATTTAGCTGGTCAGAAGGTGATATGGCAGATCATTTGTCAAAATTAAAAAATTTATGGAATGACCTGAACAACGGACTGGAGAGTAAGAAGGAAAATAAACTTCCGGAAATGTTGTTAATTTGCAAAATATTAGAAACCCTTCCTGCAAATTATCGTTCATTCAAGTCAAGTTGACTACTTCTAAGCGATGATAAGAGAACATTAGACGAATTAACAACACAGTTATGTACACATGAAAGAGAACTAAGGCGACATCCAAGTGGAGCTGAAATTAACGATCAAGAAGCATTAGTAGCCAGTTTAGATAAAAAGCATAAATCATTTTCCAGCAAGAAAAATTCAAATAAATGTAATTACTGCCATGAAATGGGCCACTGGGTTAAAAGGTGCAAAAAGTGGGTAGCGGACGGAAGACCCCCGAAATCAAGCCACCAGAGCACCAGTAGAGATAATAATAATAATACTGCAGTAAACATGACACTTTTAGCGGTAGATGATGAAATTTTTTCTGCCGAAACAAGTAATGAAGACTGGTTTATTGACAATGGAGCTTCAAAACATGTGACAAATAACAGTTATTATTTTGTAGACTTTGAGAACTTTGAAAATCCCCACAATATAACAGTAGCAAACGATAAAACATTACCAGCAATTGGCAAAGGAGCCATTAGGGTAATGACAACTGTGAAGGGAAAGACCCAAATCAAACGCCTTGAAAATGTTTGGTATGTTCCGGAAATCAGCAAAAACTTGTTTTCTGTTCTTGCTGCCCAAGATAGAAACCAGAACAGCATATTTGAATCAACTTCTAAAGATTTCTACCTGAAAATTGATGGTGAAGTAGTCTTGCATGGCAGACGAAGTGTTGGAGGTGGTCTCTTCAAGGCAGTTATGAAGAGCTTAGTTCCAGAAACACAAGTCGATGTGAACATGACTGTGAGTGATGATTCAATTCTACAACTTTATCATGAGAGATGGGGACATCAAGATAAGCAGCATATCAAGTCCATTATTGAAAAGGAATTGAACATCAAGGTCAAAGCTGATACAAAATTATGTGAAGCTTGTGTGTATGGAAAAGCTCACCGTTTAAAATTTGGAGCGAGAAAGCAACCTACCAAAGCTGGAGAATTGATCCCAACAGACATAACCTACCAAAGCTGGAGAATTGATCTCAACAGACATATGCGGACCATTCGAGAGTCATTTCGAAAATACAGATACTTCGCTGTCTTCAAAGATCATTATACAAAATTTAGATATGGTTTCTTTTTGAAGCACAAGTCAGAAGTAAAGGATGTACTTGAAGAGTTCATAGCTCATGCTAAAAACCTTGGCCATATCATTAAAGAAATACTTAGCGACAATGGTGGTGAATTCGATAACCAAGAAATACGAAGAATTCTGAAGAAACATGGAATAAGTCAAAGGTTGTCGGCTCCATACATGCCACAACAAAATGGCGGTGCCGAGAGAGAGAACCGAACTGTTGTGCAAATGGCCAGAACATTGAAATATTCAAATGAAGAAATAGACTTCCCAGCATCTTTATGGGCAGAATTTATCAGTACTTTAATTTATATACTGAACAGAACGGGAAAAACCTCAGAACAAAACTCAAGTCCTTATGAACTATGGATGAACAAGAAACCTAGAATTAAGCATATGCGGATTATAGGATCTGTCTGTTATGCTCATGTTCCAGTTCAAAAGAGGAAGAAAATGGACAAAAAGGCCACAAAACGTTATCTTGTCGGATATGATGGGGATGAGCGATACCGCATCTATATCAAAGAAACCAGATCAGTTATTTGTTCGAGAGACGTTGTATTCGAAGAGAAACCTGCCATGACAGGCAATGTACTAACATTGCCTCCTCAGCAAATCAGCGAAAGAAGTTCAAAGGAACATGATGCGAAGAAAGCCAACGTATATGAAGATCCACAAGAAAATGAAGTCGAGAAGACAGAACCAAAAGAAACCAGGTCCAAAAGACAAATCAAACCACCCAAATGGACAGAAGATTATGTTATGGAAGACATGATGCAAGAAGAAAACACTTCCTAAATAAATAGAATAGTAGATAAGGAAGAATGCATTTGACAGCTAAAGAAAACAAAACATGATGTTCCAAATCCAAAGATGTCCAAGGAAGCACTTCAAAAATGACCCTGAAACATTGAAAGAAGCCTTAACATGTCCAGATGCAGAAAAATGGAAGGCAGCCATGAGAGAAGAGCTAGAAAACTTGCAACGAAACAATACTTGGGAAATAGTACCGAAGCCAAGAGATAGAAAAGTTGTAAAGTGCAAATGGGTTTTTAAGAGAAAATTTGATGAAGATGGAAAAATACAAAGGTACAAAGCAAGACTTGTTGCCCGTGGTTATACCCAAGTGGAGGGAATAGATTATAAGGAAACCTTTTGTCCTGTAATAAAAACAAAGTCTATAAGAACCTTACTGGCATTCTCAGTTGAACAAGATTGGCAAGTGCACCAGCTGGACATCACAGCAGCATACCTGAATGGAAAATTGTCTGAAACAATTTTCATGGAACAACCACAGCTAGACCTGAATGGAAAACCAGGCGAAGAAGTTTGTCTACTCAAGAAGAGTCTTTATGGTCTTCATAAATCTGGCAGAGAATGGAACATGTGCCTTGATGGTTTTCTAATGTCTATAAATCTCACCAGATCAAGAGCAGACCCATGTGTTTACTTTAACCACCAAGCAGATCTCATTTTGGGTGTCTATGTAGATGACTTACTTGTCATGTCCAGTAGGTATACTACAATCCAGAAATTTAAGGCTGAGATAGGTGCTGTTTTCGAATTCAAGGATTTAGGAGAAATTCATCATTTGTTATCAATTAAGATTACTAGAAGTAAAAATGAGTCTATGACTCTTGACCAGAATGCTTACATAAATGAGTTGCTCGAATCAACTGGCATGTCAAATGCTAAAGGTGCTTCAACACCATTAGATCTAGGTGTAAAGTATATGCAAGCATCTGGGGTCAGTATGCTAAATGCTGAAGGAGCTTTAAAATACAGACAAGCAATTGGAGGACTCTTGTACTTGGCAGGGGGAACAAGACCTGACTTAGCTTTTGCTACCACCTACATGAGTCAGTTTAATCGTTGTCCAAGTAAAGAACACTGGACCGGTGTGCAGCATATACTCCGCTACTTAAAGCAGACCAAGAACTTGAAGCTAACCTTCCAAAAGACTGGAAAGGATTTAGAAGTATTCTGTGATTCAGACTGGGCTGGAGATAAAATCGACAGGCGTTCATTCAGTGGGTATATAGTATTGCTTGCCGGCAGGGCCGGCCCAAGGGGGGTGCGAATGTAGGCGATCGCCTAAGGCCCCGCGCTTATAGAGGCCCCGCTCCTGGGCTATTTTATTGCTATCTCATAAGACATGATAGAGAAGAGGCCCCGCTCTTGCGCTTCGCCTGGGGCCCCGCACGCCCCTCGGACCGTCTCTGTTGCCGGTGGAGCTGTTTCATGGAGTTCCAAGAAACAGAGGACAACAGCTCTTTCAACTGTTGAAGCAGAGGATTTCTCAATGTGTTATGCAGCAAAGGAGGTACTGTGGTTTCAGAACTTTTTGCAAGAAATAGTAAATGAGCAGTTTCTAAAATTTCCACAGAATATATTTGTGGATAACCAAGGTGCTATTTCTCTAGCTAAAATAGGGATGGACGCGAGACGCGAGAATTCTCGCATTGTCTCGCGAGACGAGACAGGCATTTTTTTTGCGGGACGAGACGCGAGACGAGAAAGAAAATATTTTGCGAGACGAGACGCGAGACGAGACAGAGTCTTGTCTCGCGCGAGAATTCTCGCATTTTCTTCCGTCTCGCATAAATACGATCTGAAAAGCGACAATTTGCCTGAAGCCTCTACCGTTTAACTTGCGTCTCCTTCGTTTTCGGTCCTGGTATACTATCAGCACTCTACAATACGCACAAACACGTAACATTTAAAATTGGAACAGACGAGAGATATACAAAACACACAAAGGAGAGGATAAAGAAAGAGGCGGAAAAAAAAAGAAAACAGAGAAGAGTTGAAAGAAAAATAATAAGTAAATAGGAAAGGCGGTACGGTATGTACAAATCTGACCACTTTTAGACGGGGCCCGGGGCATTAAGTTTGGGGCCCCCCTTACTATCCCCTTTTTCACGCATTAAGCCCCTTTACTGAGCCTACCTTTTTAAAGCATTTTAACCCAGTTTTGACCGCTGTTGTACTCGAAAATTGCATTTAAGTTAACTGTAGTTTTTGTACTTTAATCAAATCGTATTTATCACCCCAAAAAAATATCTCTAACTTGATCTAGTGATAGACAATTAGGTAATACCTATATTATAGAGGAAATTCAGTTTTTTCCCCACAATTACTATTTCAGTACATATGAATTTATAATTTAGATAATCGGGATATATATGGGCCCCCTTTTTCTTCAGGGGCACCGGACTACCGCCCCCCCCCTTGCCCCTGTGATAATCGGATTTCGGGTATATCAGAGAGAGATTAGAAGTAGAGCAACTTGCATTCGCATTGATGCTTAGTCTGAGTAGGTTGAAATATGGTTGAATATCCTTGGTTGAAATATCCTTGTACCGATATTATCCTCAAACTTTCCCGCACGTTGCGGCGTGCGTAGGGGGGGGGGGCGCCCACCCTGGTGACAACTTTTTAGGGGCGGTTAAATCCCTATCGTTGGCCTATTTTAAAGAGATTTAAATGACATTTTTTATTCTTATATATTAATATCGGACGGAAAGAAATGCAAGCAATTTTTTTAAAACTATTTCTCTTTTCGTTTATATTATCATGTTTTCCCTTCCTTCGGCTTGCAAAACTTCAGAGTGTGACACATTTTCGTGTAAAAAATCTCTCTATTCTAAAAAAAAGTAAAGGCCGTTGTTGCCGCCGCTGTCAAAAGCTTGTCAGCGCATCTCCTCCTAAACCGTGGGGATTTGAGTTTCGACTAAGGTGCCCACAGATTCGAAAAATTCCGGGGAACCTGCTAAGCTGATTTAAATTTCGAAAATCGATTTATTTTAGAAGACATTAATAAAAAACTGAAAAAATAAACCGCATGGTTGCCAGATTTGGCATAAAATCATTCATTCCTTTGCAACAAAGCGTTTCCAAGTATCTAGAATCGCGTGAAATTTACAAACAAGAGTTAGAATTACGCCCATTTTACGCCAAAATAAAAACTATATGAAATCAGTAACTCAAAATGTGTTACACAAAGTTGACAATTTTCAAATAGCAAATTCGCTTAGACAACAGGAGTTTAGAATTAGCGATTATTCGTTTTTCCAAAACAGAATAACTGATATCTTGAAAATGAAAAATAATTCAAATGCAGATTATTTTAAAGCCGGTTCTCGTCCAGCTGGATTATTTGCTACCAGTAGAAATATTTGGCGGCGTTAACTATGCCATTATAGCAGTTACAGTACACTTTGGATATTTGCTAGCGCGACGAGATGGTATAATTCGTGGTGCTAAGTACGCTAATCTGCAAACGATTATGTAAATGAAAATATGGATTATGGTTTTCCGGTAACCTTACATGAACAGTAATTATAGGTTGTGAGCATGTGTAAATCGCCAAATAATGAAAAGTCGCCATTGGTGGCAAGCTATCCTATCTGTTCCTTAGCTTTTATTAACTTTACATGTACGCAAGTCGCCAAATAATGAAAAATCGCAATGGGTGGCAAATTCGAAGGGTGTTCAATAGGTTTTACATTATTAAAAATACAGCTGAAACAGATGTTCTGATTTTATTATGCTTTAGCTCCTAATTAATATAACTTTTGAATGGCAACATTGAAAATCATTGTGTTTCTGAAGAGTGCAAATAATTTTTCCAGCGATTATAGGCGGAGTCCGCACTCCAGGTGTAGTATAGCTCAGGACCCGTACAACACGGATTCCCATAACAAAATATCTTCAGTGTTATGAGGGGGAGGGTACTGTAGTGTGAAGTTTAAATTTTTATGTACCAATGAACATGCAAGAACCAAGCAATGCGTAGCTCAGTAACATTCTATCTGATCCAATCTTCGGGTTTTGTCTGCTGAAATTAGGTCTTTTTTACGAATAAGCCTGATTAGGGGCCGAATGCCTCGTACGAAAATAGAGCGTAGCGAGTCTGGGGGCCTTGGCCCCTAGTGATACAAAAAAAAATCACTTCACCAAAAGCTATAGGGGCAATGGGGCTACTGTGCACACTGTGTACTTAAAAATCAGGCCACTGACCTTGAAAAATTATCGGAATGTCAACTTTCAATAGAGATAAATACAAAATACATGAATGTACCTCTGTTTGCGCCCTTTCGGATGCCCACTCCTTTACATTTTTTATTCCCCCCCCCCACATACACACACGCACACTCACATTCATTTGAAAAAATAAACCCATTTAATATTGTGCGGTCTTTTCCGGTGCGTTTTTCTCCTTCCACTGCTTTTTCACTGGTTCTTCAAAAACTGTACTATGTACTTTTATCAACAGCCACCTAGTATTCATCATGTCCAGTGACGTACGCAAGGGGGGAGGGCTGGGGGTTCACACCCCCCCCCTGTCAAAATTTTTTTAACAAAAGGTCCACAAATTTTCAATTTTTAGCTTAAATATTACGCATTTTAACACAAAGTTATGTCTATAACCCCCCTCCCCCCTTGAATGAAGTCTGCGTATGCCACTGATCATGTCTAGAAAGAAGAAAAAAAAGTAATAATAAACACAAAAATTGTCTTTCAAAATGAGCAAAAGCGCTATACTTATAAAGAAATATTGTAAAATACTGCTTTATGTATAAGATCTTTTCCTGTTTTAAAACTTCACGCTATGAGATGAGGAACAACCCTCGCAGAATCTCTCTTTATCCTTAACGCTTCCTCCAGTCATTTAAAAAGACAAACTTTGAATACAGGAGGTTAGCACTGGGGCCGAAAGGAAAAGCATGCTTTGTGTTGAGATGTCAAAGGGTTTTTTTTTTTTTTTACGCAGAATATCAGATATCTGAGGGTCCCTACTACAGAGTTCCAGTTAAAACAGAAATGTCGGGAGAGAGATGTCCCGAGGACATAATTGCCCGGTGTCTTTTGTATTTGCCGACACGATGGATGACCTCTCACTCCAGAACAGAATGGACCTATGGAGGGCGAGCTATCTCAGCACGTGGAAGTAGGTGCGCCCTATCACCGGAAGAATTTTTTCCCCTCAACAATAGGACACCTCCGAACAGTTTGCGAGATACGGCGCCAGAGCGGTGACAAGTTGCAAGATGACCGCTGCTTTCACAATTGACATGAAGACTTCCGTTCGCTATTCCCACTCACAAACAACTATTGAGTGACCGTTTTTTTTCCCGGGAAAAACAAGGGTGAGGAATTAATGTATCGAGAATTTCGCTAATGATCGGTTTCCAGACAAAAAATAAAGTATGTGGATTCTGGACACTGGAAAAGACACCGATATATGGTTATTTTCTATCATCCTCCAAAGGTATGGGGAGGGGGCTCGAGCCCCAAAGCCGCCCCCCATTTCGTACGTCACTGCAGAAGCGTAACCATGGAGTGGGATATCGGGATATACCTCCCTGCGAAACTTTCAAAATTAGTTATTAAGAGCTTTCAGATTTTTGTCGTCAATAAGAAATTAAGTTTATCAATACAAAATTGTATCTTATACAACCCCCTCGACAAAATTTTCTGGCTGCGCTCTTGCCTCATCGACTAGCATATAACGACCATGTTACATCCTATGTCACTATTAAAAGTGGCGTTTTTTCCGCTCACCATTGGGGAATAATACTCAACATACAACATGGTAAGATGACTGAATTGTGAAGGTCTCTGTGAAGGTTCTGAAGAGAGGGTTCTATCCTGCCGTGCGGCTATCGAAGTTTTGGGCGGTTTTCTCCAGATGTAACGTGAATACGCGTTAGAGGTCCTCCTCCCATTGCACCCCTTCTAAGCAGATAGCTTTTTCTTAGCTTTACCTTAACATAAAACAACACAGAAACATTAATAAATCATCATTATAGCTCTTATGTGTTCATGATGTAAGTAGTATTATTCCTTATAAAAGCGTTTTCAGCCATTAATAGAGCACTTGGTATGTAACAACAAAGTATTTTTAATTTCATATACTGAAGTATTTAATGGATTTTACATGAATTCCAGCTGGAATATAACATTTATTTTTATTTTTTATTTGGGTTTTTATACAAATAATTATCGAATCATTTGTATAATGAATGTAAAATAATGTGAACTCTGATTATTGCACAAGTAAAAGAAAAAGACGACCAACAAATATTAAAATATTTTGCAAGAGGGACTCAAACCATTGGTTTTTGGCAAAGACATTAGAATATACTCGTTCTAGTATATTCTAATGTCTTTGGTTTTTGGAGGGGGGGGGGGAATAAAGGACAAAGTGTAAATTTAAGTTGGCTAATTTTGAGTTTTACGATATGCGAGAAAAAGTAGAGCGTGTTGATTGGCATTTGGACCTTTGTATGCCATGCCATTCCTAATTTAGATCCTCATTAAAAGTAAAAAGAAATTTCCGAGCATTGACTTACTCTAGAAAAGTGTGGTTCAGCTCCATATATTTACTATGCTCAGTGGCTTACACAAATGGTGTGGGGGTGAGGATTCAGTCCCTCCCCCTTTGTCCATGCATTTTTAACATAAAGTCCGTACAGTTTTAATTTTAAACATATAGATTATGGCTTTTATTTAACCAAAAGATTACTTCCATTCCCCTTCTCTTAAAGAAAGTCGGTGTACACCACTGATTATGCATCTGCACATTATTTGTAAGTACATAAAATATTTGTAAATAATAATTACAACAAAAAGAAAAAACTGCCATTTGCTTGAAATTACCTAAGTGATATGATAATTTTAAGAAATAAGAGGGCCCCCCAAAAGGGATGCTTGCTTCAGAGTGGGTTTTTGATGCCCAGATCATGTTTTTCTAGAATACAAATAAAGGGAACACAATATCATTAGTTAAAGAACTTTGGTTCTAGAAATACTGGCATATAAATTTAACTTTTCATAATCAGCTGTACGTATCGTAATACAGCGGATCTGTTGGTGAGCTGTAAGCTATTTTGTAAACAGTAAGCAACTTTTTTGTTTTCTGCTTAAACAGTGTTAGGTGATCCGTTTTGAATAGTAAATGTACAAATCTAAAACATTATAAAAGATAAAAAATCCAAGAGGTTGAGAAAATAGTTGTATGGATTTTGAGGCCCCTACATGTGGGGGACCCGGACATTCGCCCTGCCATGCCTCCCTATTTTTACGGCACTGTCTTTCGCCATAAGCCAAGCTACGCGAACGCAAATGAATGATCTACTGGAGTGATTGCGCAAACCAACGCTCACAAGTCCTTTCTGTTGTCTCTTCTTTTTGATAGTGTAAATCACATATCGGCAAACCCTGGCCCGCGGCCCGGATGTGGCCCTCCAGGGTATTTTATCCGGCAAGTGGAAGATTTCAAATTTCCATAGACCAGTGGTCCCCAACCCCCTGTCCGCGGATCAAATGGTACCGGGTTGCTCAAGAAAAATTACATTATTTCCATTTTATTTTCTGTCGTGCATTTCTCTCGAGGTCTCGAGTTTCTTGGGTTTGTGCTAATTTATACAGAACAGATTTTGTAACAGAAAAAAATCTCAGGACTATTTTACATTATTTTACTGCTTATTAAACATTTCAAGACTATGAATTAAAATTCCAGTCTTTTAAATACCTATTACCATTTCCAACAACCTAACTGTGTGAAGCGGGATTTTCTGCACTGACAAGAACCAAAACAGCAGAATAAAGGAATGAATTGTACATAAGCAACACACTTTGGGTGTCATTGCTTCGTACCTCCAGATCTAACCGACTCGTTGCAAAGAAATAAGCTCAGTGTTCTCATTCATTTAGCGTCCTAGTGAGATAAAATCTTAAATCATTTTACATTCATTTTTTGTGAAACTGTATATATTTTGCCTTTTCGCCTTTTCAGGGGTGCAGTGGGCTCCGAGTTCATTTGAATGGACGATAACACGAGGCCACATAGAGCTCTTCTGGTCGACGAATTTCTAGAGAGTTAGAATATTCACTGGATGGATTGAGCATAATATTCTCACTCTGCCTCTCTGCCCAATCCATCATTCTCAGATCTCCAGACCTTAACCCTATAGAACATGTCTGGGACGCTCTGGGGTGGGAAATTGCAACTCGCAATCCCCTCCGAGAACCAACCAGGGTATGAAAACAGCGTTGCTGAACGAGTGGGACCAATTGCCACAGAAAATGATAAACTGCCTTAGTTCAAGTATGAAATCATGCTGCGAGATCTGTATATCTGTAAGAGGGGACCATAACCCCTATTAAACCTTTTTTTTTTTGTTTATTCTGCAACCGATGTTTTATAACTTCCGACTCCAACGTGTGTTACGTACGATCATGCGTGTGTATTACAATTTTTGAATGATTGTGTGTTTTGTATTGCATCAATGTATGTACGTATCAAATTTCATTAAAATCGGCCCAGTAGTTCTAGAGATAATCGACTAAGTCTGCAAATTCCCTTAATTTCTTGCACCAGTGTATTAATTTATTTAAGAGAAAAGTATGAAATATCCATAAGATTTAATCATAGACGCATTTATCTATTTTGATGAAATGTCCCAATATTATAAATAAACAAAAAAAAAATCACATTTATTAAGTACACAATTAAAGCATAAAATATGAAAGTAAGTATACTCGCATCAACTATTTTAAAAATGTAATAATTATAGCCAGACATTCTAAATAAGTTTGAAATTTTTTCATGAAAAAATAATGATAGCACACTTGAATAATTTATTCATAATTCTGGATTATGAGTAAATCTGAATTAGACATTAAAAGTCACTTGCAATTCAAACCTCATTTTTAAGCGCTCTAAATATTTACAAAAAACAACATTTACCAGAACTATGAAACCGAATATCTATGTTGACATCAGTGATCGGTTGTGGGGGGGGGGGGAGGCTAATTAAAAGAAAAATCTAAAAAAAGTTATCTAACAAGATGATTGAATTCCACTGCTTTTTATTTACAAGCAACGATTACTCCGCGTAAAATAATAAATGAATGGTTTCTTTAAAAAAATCAATCTGTAATTATTAAATACAAAATTATACATGGAGGGTTTTTTCCATAAAATTATTATCTAGATAGACTTATAGCACGTATATACAGTTGAATACAGTTGAAAAAAAGCTCAAATATTCAACACCAGGGGCAAGGACGTGCTTAATGGAGGGGGCAGATCAGGGGTCCGACCCCCTCCCCCATAAAGAACATTTTGGAGGGGGTTTAAAAATTTCGGAGGGATCCAACGGTAAAAAGGGCGGTATTTTTCTCAAAAGGGCACTACATCATTATCATTTTAGTAACAAAAAATCAAAATTTCATAGGGGAGGAGGTTCGGACCCCATCCCCCACCCCTTAAATAGTCCTTGCACCTGGTGTTGAATTTAACTTTTTTTCGAAAAATAAAATAATTTTTGAACTTTTTTTCGCTATAATAAATCCCCTGACCACCTTTACACAATTGCCAAGTTAGATAACATAAGTTTATAAAATTACAAGAATCAAGAATTTTAAGAAAACAGTTAAGCATTTTACAGATCCTATGTTATCCTATGGGGGAGGGAAGGGGGAGAATCCCCTCATATGCACGTTTATTGATATTTTTGTCGATTTCTCCGTTCAACTACCGTATTAGCCCAAATATAAAGCGATATTTTTTGACTGATCATTTCCCGTTAGAAATATGACACGCGATAAATTTGAGGCCTATCTTTATGAAAAATTTCGGGGTCGCGTTATATTTGAGCTAATACGGTAATTCAATGGAGAAATAATTTACACAAAAATATCAATAAACGTGAATATGAGGGAATTCCCCCCCTCCCCTCCCCATAGAATAACGTAGGATCTGCAAAATGTTTAACTGTTTTCTTAAAATTGATTCTTGTAATTTTACAAACTATTCTACCATGGAAAACAACATTAAAACAAAATATTCATTTACGATTTCTAAAAATATATTTCTGCTTGTAATTTTCTTACATGCAGAATTTATCTGATAAAAACTTAATGTTTATTCTGTAATAAAAATTCAGTCAAGTTCTACAGTTTTTGAATTTAAGACCGATGGAAATTGGTTTTAAGTATAAGCTTTCTGCAATAAAATGTAGTGCTGAGCAATTTCCTCCCTTGAGTGCGTCTATGAAATGAGGAACAAGCTTGCTTAGGTGTTAAACAATCGAGCTTCGCGTCACGCTGACCACCAGCCGAGTCATGCTTTCGCATCCCAAAGCCCGTGGTCATGAAGGCATGATTGGGCAGCGCTGGCCTTGCCCCCTTGTTGCGCCAATGTTTAACTTTTAAAATACCGTTCACATGTGTAGAACAAATGTAAAAATCCAATTGTTTGGCAGAACACTGTTTTGTAGTTTTATAAAGAAAACCTTCCATTTAAAAAACTATACAATATGCTGTTAAATAATACGTGTATGTGTCGAATTTTAAATCTCTTGTCCCATTAAACGTGTATTTTGTATTATAAATTATTCATTTCAGATATTGCGATTACGTAATGATGAGTTGCTTTATTGAAAGACTGTTCCTGAAACTGGAAGAATACTTATGAACATAATTATACTGTCAAATTATTTTAAAATAAAAATCCAATGTGAGAAATTATAAAAAGCTTTTGACTATGAGTCATTTTTTTTTCTTTGTAAAGTACATGATAAAAAGTTTCTCTCACTTTCGTTTCATCTAATTAATTTCAACTCTGAGTCAGAGTGAACAGGTCCGCATTAATGGGCCAAATATTCAAAAACTGGCATTTAAGTAGGTGTCGCACTTTGGCTATACTTTGAAAATCTTTCATAAATCAGTTAAGCAAATATTTGTGCGATATTGATAGATATATTTTTGATTCTTCGAACAAAAGACAGACTAAGCCTTTTTGGGGAAAGTCAAATTTTGATGAAAGCTTTTGGTACCGAAATAAAATGTACAAAACAAAATTTTAGTCTAAACCAATGTAAATAATTTTGGGTGGGGCTAATTTGTAACGAGACCATTTTACCTGTGTAAAGTATGCAAAAAGCCGGAATGTCACTCTAGCAATCTTTCGGGGGGGGGGGGCTGAAGCCTCCCTACTCCTTCCGCTGCACTCTGATTTTAAACGCTTACGTGTTTCGTGTTTCAAACTTGACTTCTTTAATTTCTCTTTACTAAGCAAAGCCGAGTTTGTTTTTAATTCCAATAGAGAGCAGCACCACTTAAAGTCTAATGTTTGCTTGTGCAAAAGCATCTGGTGTATTAAATTTGTTATACGGAATTCTTAAATTACTTGACTTTAAAGTTTCGTAATTTAACAAGTCTGAATAATCGGAGAGGATACAGCATGCTTTACTTTTATTTTATACTGCAAGATTAAATTAAAATGTTTCTTCTATATAAAATTGGTTTAATTTCTTGTACTGAACACGCTATTAGATTGACAACAATTCATTTGTATGCATCGCAGAAACCACCAGAAGTTGAAAACTTTATTGGGAACGGTCGATGGGGATGACATGAGGGGAGAGAAAAAAAAAAAAAATCGCAAAAGCCATTTTCGGTGGTTGGTAAGCAGGGTCAGTCAAGGTCCGCTCCAGGCTGACTTTTCGGAGGTGGCCATTGAAATTTTTTAGTCTATGAATTCGTCAAAATGAAAATTAAAAGTAAGATTGTTACGCGAATCTAAAGTTGCAAAACAAAATTTGAGGGGGCCATAGCCCCCAACTAGAGCCGTCTTTGCGGGGGTCACAGTTAAGTTAAACAGCAAAAATTTTAAGTGTGATTAGAGAAATAATCCACTGTTGCCATTTGAGAAAAAGTTTCTGCGTATTTAAATTATGGAGGTTGTCATGCCACTTACGCAAATTAAAACCATAATCCAGATCTACGCTAAAAAAATCCTCTTATTAACAAGACTAAAAAAATTTTCTCTTAACCAAAATATCCCAACGACTTTATTTTGTTTTCCATCATAACATGAAAATTCTTACCGTTTAAAAACAGAAAAGTGGTAAATTCTTGACATTAGGTTAATTAAGATATATTGATTTAGGAAAACTTCCTAGCCAAGTTGTTTATCGAATGTAGACTACAATTTTATGCTTAAAACTTTGCAGTAAATTTACCTTAACCCATTTCTGCCCAGATATTTGAGACTGATTTTTTTCTAATACCAGCAATAACATGTAAATTTCTTATGTTGATTTCTTGAACAAGGGATATGTCTGAGAGGTTGGTTGAGACCCTTAGACAGCGGGCTGTCGTCTGGATTGTTCCGAAGATTATCTTAAAATTATTAAGTATAAAAATAGAAATGTCAACATCCTGCTTGGTCATGTTAAAATATTTTGTGGAGTTGAGGTTCAATACACTTAAATAAAGGGTAGGAAAAATAACGTTTCCGACCGATATCGAAAATGCCGTCCACATAAAGGGACACTAGGCATAAATAGGTTAACAAAGGACAATTGGGATTTGATTGGAGTGATTAGGATTAGGGCGGAATATCTACACTGCAAAAAATATTCCTGTAAATCAACAGAAAAAGTCTGGCAGCAAAAAGTTGCCAGAAATATTCTGTAGGCAGAAATTTTCTGTTGCCAGGAGCTGTATGTTATATGACAGAAAAATTCTGTTCCCTACAGAAATTTTCCGTATACATATAAAAGTCGTTACCAAGCAGCGTTTTACAGTTGATTTCTGTATACAGAAACTATCTGTAAGGGTTACAGAATCATTCTGTTGAATAACATTTATTACTGTCGACAGAAAATTTCTGTATACAGAAATTTTCTGGCAACTTTTTGGTGCCAGTAATTCTTCTGTATACAGAAAATTCCTGTATACAGAAATTTTCTGGCAACTTTTTGCTGCCAGTAATTCTTCTGTATACAGAAACTTTCTGTACACAGAAAGATGTTACATTCTGGCAACATTTTGCTGCAGTTTTTCTGTTAATTTACAGAAATAGTATTTTTAGTTATTTCATATATTACTATCATATTTCTCCAAATATTTAAATTTTTTTATACAGATAATTAAAAAAAATTAATAAATTTACAAAAATATAATAGTAATACATAAAATAAATATAATACCAGTAAGTAGTCTGGTATTATTTATTTTATTATTACTATTATATTTTTGTAAATGTATTAAAATTTTTAAATATATGTATAAAAACATTTAAACATTTGGAGAAATATAATAGTAATATAAGAAATAACTAAAAATACTATTTCTGTAAATTAAGAGAAAAACTGGCAGAAAAATGTTCCCAGAATGTAAAATCTTTCTGTAAAAGTAACGTTACCAGCATAACTGTTGGTGGCCTTATGATGACATGTAAAAGTGCTTAGTTCATTTACTTAACTTTTTGTGTATATTAAACTACTGATAAACAAAATTAGAAATATTTCTGACAAGAATAAAAATTGATTTTTCTTTTTTTAATCACTGAATCTGAACTTTTTGTGTTCAAAATCTGTACCTAGAGATATAAGTATACTCATACTTTAAAATAATCTTAATAGACACAAATAACTCTTCAGTTCAACAGTAAATTAAAATATTAAAGTGTCTGAATTAAACATTCTGTGTGAGTAATAATTGAGAGCTATTTCAAGAACACGAGTACTTACCGGAGCCGCAACTACTGTATACGACACCTGGGGCAAACCTTAATTAGGGTTCCCCTCCCAAGGAGCGATAATTGATCTTGGCACCCCCTTTAGCACAGCACCCGCATCATGTGCCCCACTTACTTCAAGAGAAATAAGCATTCTTTTCCATGAAAAGATAGGAGGATGAGTGTATTTGTAATGAAAATTTTTACATATCATTTATAAACCTGCCATTAGAGCTCTAAAGCAAAAAATTATCTATAGCAGAGCTTGACAACCTGCAGTCTGTCTCCTTAGATAAAAAGGAGAAAGAAAATGAGGGAATTTTACACTTTTCCTATCATTTTAGAAATACACAAAGTATTCGATTTCCAGTATAATGAAACATTGTTGAACTCAGCAGCAGATCAAAAGAAAAATATGGGGGGAGAAAACAAATGCTGAAAATTTCACTTTTTATTTTCCTTTAGTTCACGCTTATTTTATTTATTTACTTATTTTTTTCTTTGGTTAGAATCTGGCAACTAAATAATTGTTTTATAAATAGTTGGCACTAAATTGCGGGATAAAAATTTAAGCATAGGTATCATAATAGTGAAAAACAAATGAGAAATTATCCAACATCAGAGAGCATTTTCTCTGCTCTGCTAGGGTTCATTTTTAAACTACACATTTTAGAAAGCGACACAAAAGCGATCTTCTTTCAAAAATAATAATAATAATAATTCTTATTTATATTAGTCAAACTTGAATAATTCAAAGTTGAAATTTTGAATTGATCATGCTCGAGTTATCCAAGTTTTGCTGTATTAATGAAAACTACACTCAATACTTTTAATCTTGTTCTCTTAAATTAAAAATAACTCATTTCAGATTCTATTTTAAACACTACAGTTACAAGAATGCATTGTTGCCATAAGTTGTTAAATTGAACCATTAAATGAAAGTCACTTCTAGAAAAACTCTTGAAAATAAATGAAAATGCATAAATATAAAACAAATAGAGCATTAAATGGTGCATTAAAAAATCCGATTTTGAATGCTATTGTAGTTATTTTGCATTTTTTTTTTTTTCCCAAATGTGTAGCAACAGAGTTTTCAAAATTATCTGGAACCACACATACACTTTACTACTAGCATAGGTAGTGACACCTGGTATTCTCGGAAAAATCCAAACCATTTAGACTTAAAAGTTACAAAATTAGTTAACTAAAATTATTAGCTACACTGTAAAAAAACAAAACAACAACGAATCGAAGTGTTACCTTAAAATATGGGCAGCTCTTTATATTAAAATTGCAGCAACTTTCTACACACTTCTTTACACTATAAAAACACTCATAAATTCAAAAATTACCCACAAACCAACAAAACCCAAAAAAAAATCCCTTAAACCTCAACCTTATCCACTAATATACCCAAACCTACACAAACTTTTCCACACAACCTACCCCACAAAAACAAACCCCCTTAAATCTCAAACCACATCCAACAAACCAAACAACCAATCCAAAACAACCAAAACCATCTAAAAACCCACCTATAAACCAACATCCATCAAAAAAATCCCCATCCCCACAACCACACATCACCCTACCAAAAACCACACACCATACCAACCACCCACCACCACAACCACACAACCCCACATCACAATTAACCATCCCAAATACCACCACCCAATACCCAATTCAAACAAAACCACACATCCACACCCCCCCCACCCTTAACAAACACTCCCAAAACAAATAAATCTCCTAAAACCTCTCTTTATCCCCCACAACAACTAACCAAACCTCTAACAAAACACAACCTCCCCCCATTCCACCACCATCAAATCCCCAAATCACCAACCCCTCAAACCCACCCAAACCACTACCCACCCCATACTACAACTCCCACTATACCAACCCCACCAAATCTATACACTTCTCCCATACACCTCCACCAAAAAATACTCCACACCCCCACCCCCCCCCCCATCCCACACTCCACCACCCCAACACCCTATATCCCTCCTATCCCCACCACATTACACCAATCTCCACAAACTCATACACCCAAACCTCCAAATATCCACCATACACCTCCACAAACTACTCATACCCCCCCACATATCAACCCCCACCCCCCCAACACCTTAATATATCATATCCACATCCAAAACAACCCATCCCAAACTTCCACTTCCACACCCATCAAATCAATACTTCTAACATACATCTCCAAAAAAAAAAAAACCCCCTATCCCTATCACCTCCCCCCAACTCATATCCACAAACCCCAACTCCCAAATTCCATATATAAAAACCTCCAATAAAAACCACACCCCAACTTACACAAAATCACCCACCAACATCAAATATCAAAACCCAAACCCCCACCCAAAAATACACTAAAAATAATCCATCCAAACATACCACTCACACCCCACCTAACAACAAACATATACCCCATCACAAACCAACATACAAATCCCAAACTCATAACTAATAAAACCAACAATAAATTCCCCTCCCCACCAACACCCCCTTAACCTTCTACAAAAACACACATCCCCCAACTCATCCACCCACATCCCCCCAACACCTAACATCCCCACCCCACACATCTTACCATATCACTCCACACACCCACCACCCCCAACTCCACCAATCCATCACCAACTCCACTCCCAACTCCCTCCCAACTCCCCACCCCAACTTACACTCACTCCCATCCTCCAAAACACCACTTCCACCCAAAAAAAATACTCCATACCCCCAAAACCTACACCCACCCCCCCCACCACCTAAATCATTCTCATTACACACCACATCACCCCCCAAATCTACCACTCCATCCCAAACTTCTCACATATAACACCACCCCCCCTCACCATACCCCCCTCATCCCCCCCCAAAAAACTACCCTAAAACCCCCCAACACACATCACCCTACAAAACAAAACTCCCCTACTACACACCAACCCCAAACAAAAAACCCCCAACCACCTACCTTCCCACCTCACCCCTTCAAACACATCCTACCCAATCACCCAAACATCCCCCCTCCCCCTACCCCACCTCACCCAAAACCCCACACAAATCACCCAAATATTCTCAACCCTAACATATATCTCCCACATACCCATCAAAACAAACCACAAAAACACCACCTCCAATCCCCCACCTACACCACAACACAATCAAACCACAAAACACCCATCCCCACACCCCACCCACACCAACACATCCCCAAAACACAAACCAACAACCAAAACACCCAAATACCCATATATCCCCAACATTTACCCCCCTCCAATTCCATACATACTCCCCCACACCCACCCCCCCCCCCAAACAAAAACACCACATCCCACACTTAACATCCTACATCAACATACAAATTAACACTATCTCAATTTTCTCCTCCCAAAATAACCCACCAAATCAAATCAAATCCTACCCATCTTTCTTTCTCTCAAAATTCTCAAACCTTCTCCTCTCTAACAACCAATAAACACTAACTAACCACACACCCCTAACATCATACCCACCCCCACCCCCCACACCACACCCACTCCCCAATCAATAACACCAATAACCACTACACAAACAACCTACACAAACAGTGTGTTAATCAATACCAATACACTCCAAATATAATGACACAACAACACCCAACAACTCCAAAACAAAAAACATAGACTCTCTCACTCACTTCGTGTGTAATTCCCCTTCTCTAGATGTGGGAGAAGGAACTCAACCCAAAACAACAATCTATGCATTCCTGTGAGAGTAGAGACTAGAGAGATGACTCGCTTCGCCCTCGCTACGCACACTACACACACTCTCACACTCATAATCGCTCGATAACCAAATTAACTATATAGGAGAGATCGCCATTCACGGTCAGTGCATGCCGTGGCTCGATCTATCCCACTAACATCGCTCCTCATATATATTTAAACCAATAAACCCAAGTATAGTACATAGTCCCCAAACATAACATTGGTACACTAATTAATTAAGAGGAATATCCTGTGAGACGCTTATTTGGTCACAGCGCGAGCCATCCCCCCACCCCCACCGCACACAAGCCCCACACCATATGCCAACCCTCCTGTCCACCTGTTTACCTCGTGGAAGTGACGATGCATAGCGTTGTGTATCTCAGGTTAAGTAATCTGGAGATTAGGTAAAATTTCGACGCAATTAGCTTTTAGGGTCAGTCAGTCAAAGATGACTCATATTTGTGTGGAAGGTGTTACAATAATTTAATCAAAACAATTGTTAATACACTTAATAGAATTTTAATAAAAATAATGATCAATCTGACACCCTGAATGAATCAGGCACCCGATGATGATGACAATGGTGTGCACCTGAACCACATGAGTAGATTCGCTGAACACTACAGACATTTTATGTAGAGCATTTGAGGAGAACAACGTAAATGGTTACCTCTTTTCACCACTAAGTTAAATTCAGTTTGCGCTAAAATACAATATACCCTTAAAACAGCCTTTAATCTCAGATTTCCCCCCAAGAAGTTGTAATAGTTATTTTTTTTTTCTTTATTCTTAAATAAATATGTTCATATGTCAAACTATTGAATAATATAGTTTATATATTTTGATTTAATTCACAAATTTTTTTATCTTAAATATTTCATACTTTGTGTCTCTTACTTTTACTTTGGTCCGCTGTTTATTTCAGATATTCCAGCCAGTTTCAATCCGTTTCGATGTAACTGGAATAAGTGAGGATCACTGTATTTCGGAACAGGAGCTTGATAATCTTTCTCTCTACTTGAACACTAAAGAGACACTCTTCATGGGAATAGAACAACATTACCCCTACTGTCCAAAAATTTTTAAGTTCACTATAACGGAAGTCGTGGTTCATTAAAACTGAAAAATGCTATGTGCATTTCTAATGTATGTGAGTCAGGACTAAGGAAATGTGTTCACTATAGCTGAAAGTTCTCTATATCCGGAGTTGACTGTACATATAAATTAAAAAAGCCACAGCATTCTCTGTGTATAAGTTCTAGGGACTTACGGAGTCTTTCGCTGACATTTTTCCTTTTTAGATAATGTAACAAAATAATGAAAGCATTTACAAGTCTAACATAGGCATAAAGAGGGGTTCACAAGTATGATTAAGGATTTAAAAAAGGCGGTTCTGGAACCCAGCAATTCAGAAGAAAAAAAAAAAAGTTTACAATATATGCTATAGCACTTCAGCAAGATCTCTGCATACGAAATTACCAAAAGCTTAATATGAGGTATGATCCAAAAGTTTGGGGACAACGTGTAAAATTCTTTACCCTGAATAGTTCACATCACCGAAGTACTACATCCACCTTCAAAGTAGTCACCTTGGGCAACAATACACTTCTGCTAACGTTCGTATAATTTCTGGAAGCCATTTTCCCCAACCTCCCATAAGGTTTTTTGCAAAGCTGCTTTCATCTCTTCAGATGACACAAAGGCGTTTCATCTCTTCTGATGAAACAAAACGGCATCCCTGTATTATTATTTTTTTTAATTAATGGGAACAGGTAAAAATCACATAGGGCTAGTCGGGTGAATTGGGGAATGGGAATAACCTGGGTACTTATAGACTTTGTCAATTAAATCACCCAATATTGTCATTAGTTATTCTTTTTGTTCAGTAATCAACAATCGAGGGACAATGTGCTGGGACACTTGGTGTATGTTGAGATCTTCCATTGGAATGCACTGGCAACTTGTATATAAGTGTCTAGACTCTGCGATTTCTACAAGTGTTTGACGACGATCTTTTCAAACACATTCAAGACACCAATGAAACATTTTCTGTATTCCATGAAGTCGAAAGTCGGCCAACATTGTCCAACGATTCTCGGCCCTCTTTAAAATGCAGATGCCATTCATAAACCTTGGATCTCGTTATGGTAGATTCATCAACAGTCTCTATTGGCGTCTTACCTAACTGTTGACAGAATTTAATGATACAGCACTGCTCAAGAAAAGCCAATTTTCTTATGTCACCAAGCTAAGACAACTGACTTCGGAAGGTAACAGCTGTGAGTGCTGTTCGTCCGCATGACATGGGATAAATCAACTCAGTCAGGTAGGGGTAGGTTGGGAGAATCCTTTCCAAGCAATTTAACTTTAGGTACTTGCTTTCGCCACATCATCAGGAATAACCACAATCCCGGAATTTTTGGATCATACTATGTATAAGCTAATATAAAGCTTTCAGCATAAAATGCACACATAATCAATACTCTCCTTAATTGTCATTTTAATTGTAAATAAAATATAACTTTTCAAATTTGTAATTAAATACTAAATAAAGATTAATTAAAATTCATTTTATATTATTCATAGGTAAAACACACAACAGTATTTATATGTAAAACTAAAAAATCTTGGTCATGAAAAATTACCTTTTACAAAGTTAAACACTAATAGCAGCATACTTATATTTTAATAAATATGCTATGATAAATGTAATTAATCTGGTAACTATGCTTAATCGCATCATGCTTTGAGTTTTACAAAACATATTTAGCAGTTTTTCGAAATTATGTTTCTAATTGAGGATCAGAAAAAAATCCTCCTATCCCCACCCCACCCCACCCGATAAAGAAAAGTAGAAAACCATGTCAAGTAGTGTTACCCAGTAGAAAAGTCTGCATTTCTGTAATATTATTAAATAGATTATTTTTCACTCATCTTAAAATTCAATGACTTAGGATATTTTATAATATGAAATTAACATATTAAAGTATAACTAAGCAATATTATTTGTAAATACATTTAAAAATCTGTTAAAAATACCTTTTTTCTCTTCGTTCTGAAATTATTTAGCTGAATATAGCCAAATATCTGTTCAGTATTCGGCCTACCAAATTCACCAGTGTAGAGATGTCCTGTGTCAATTACAGTTGACGTTGCATTACTAGAAAGAAGCTTTATCTGATTGAGCCATCAAATCGCAGGACACTTCCCCCTATGCATGTTAAAACACAGGTATAAAAAATCACTTGCAGACAGTAGGCCACAAAAAATTTAAAGGTATTGTACAAGAGCAAATCAAGCAGTGATATCATAAACGATCAGTTTTTTACACTTGGGGCTGTTATTTTGGTATTAATAACAATTTCTGGGATTATATTTGTTTCTTAAAAGAAAAGAATTCCTTAGGATGATTTTTCAAGAATTTCCAGGTAATCACAAGAAAAAAATAATTATTAAGTGTCTAAAGCATTACAACAATCAAAATTATTTGTTTCTTCCTCCTACATACCTACCAACATTCCGTTATTGAAAATCTTACACAATAAAAATCAACTAAAGATTAAATGTTTATCCTTACAATACAGTTAATTATAAATATCAATTTTATTAAATAAAAATCAAAGCAAGTTATTTAGAAATCTTTTTTCATAGTATGAAAATCAGTTATGATTTTTATAAGCTGATTAATGGAAATACAAATTTATATCAACATCTGTAAAAGAAAGTCATAAATGATCAACATACCTAAATTTGTCATAAGACAGATTGTTATTATTTATGAGAGTGTTCAAATGTGAGAGGAAAATATATATGATACACCCCGCTAGCAAGTGGGGACATGCAACCAGTGTTATATATATCAGTCTCAAATAATATCCAATTTCAAATCTAAGGCTCGCCAAAGTGCCAACATACACCATTTTGCAAGATTTTTTTCAGGGAATCATTCGAAGCATTGACTTAACAGCAATCAAAATGAGATATATCTGTCCCTTATATGGTTCGATCACCATAAAGTAAAGCAGGCATTCATTTGAAAAGTAGCAGCATTTTAAAAATTATAAACTATAACGAGTTTTATCATTAACTCTGATGTACTAAATGCAAAGATTTCAATTGTCTGAAATTTGGCGGAATTCCCCCAACTTAAATCAATTTACTGAATTTGGTGAGAATTCTGAAGATAGATCGCTTGAAATCCCTTAATAACTGCATTATTTCTGATCAGATAATTAAAATTTAACGCTGTATTCTACTAAAACCTATACACTTATTTTCAAAAATGCTATTTCCTTAAGCTCTCAGTACATTGCGCCAAGCCTAAAACTGTGCAAACCACTAGAACTTACTTTCTTAAAATCGGCATATCATCCATTTTATCTTTTGCCAAACTAACAAATTTTACATAATAGCCTCGGAAATCTTCAATCCTTATTATTTTGCATACAAAACATGTCATTCCTGCTCAGATTTCCCATGCACATGATATTATAATTAAAAAAATAACTTTACAAAAATAAACTAACAAAAAAATCATTATTATTCTTTTATTTTTACTTATTTAAGAATTGAAAACATTTTATTCGACAAAATTGCAACACATGACAACCACGATGCTCATTTCACACGTTTTTCACTATGGGAATGGGGGTTACAATTACGGAAAGCTTTCTATATGGAAATCATAAAAAAATCTCAAAACTCTGGGAACGGGTGGACTTTCAAAGTTTTAAAGTGGACTATCATTTACTCTATAGTATTTTGCACATCTGTGCAAAATTTCAGGCTGATTGGTCCGTTTTTGTGGATTTGTATATGGTCTAAACCCACAAACACAGTTTCATTCTTATTATTACTTAGATTTCTGTGTATCAAAAGCATACATTTATAAAAAACATTAGTTAAATTTACACATTTTACAACATTTAAGCTATTAATAAATGGTGGTATCTATGACAAGTTAGAGAGAAAATGGAGTTTCTGCTGTATAAGCAAAAAATCAATCATATCTTTATCTCATACGGTTTTCAATTTAATAAATTTACAAGGATAATTTAGCTGAACATTAGTGACTGAGGTACCAAAGTTTAAAAAATTATGTTTTTAAAAATTTTGTTGAATAAAAACACTTCTTTCTAAAAATCTTACAATAATGCCAATTAGATTTATAATAATCTTACAATGTAATCAATTTCTTACATTAAACCTTACATGTTGGCAGCAATGCTTCTAGCATAAATAATGTTAATTCATTAAATCAAACACAGTTCCATATTAAATTCTGCATATAAAAAGTCAAAAATTATTTCAAGGGTGAAATGAGTTTTTAAAAAAACACAGTACTAACGTATTATCCTGCCAAACTATTTTTCCGTCAAATGAGTTGGCAATCGTATTCAAAACCATTGATAATTTCATACCCGGCATTTCTCTTGGCGAAAAAAATTGCTCGTCTTGGCAGACCGCGGGGTAATACGTAAGTACCAAATACACTTTATCGATTGACAGGATTTTGTTCAACCCAAAAAATCCCAACTGAAAAACTTAAATGGTTTGTTTTTTCAAAATTTCAAATTTAATTACATAGGTAATACATCTCTTGATATCAATACACCAATTGCAGGGTTCAATGCATACGATAATTGGGTTTGTATTGCAGCCTCATCACAAAATTGCAAACAATTAACATGGCCCTTTATAAAAATGCAATAAATTATAACAGCACTTCACTGTCACTTAACCTGTTTTATCAATTATTTTAACAAAATGTATTTTACTGGAAAAAAATTCCTGGATCAACCCCTGACTTGTAAAAGGTCTGTAGAACTTTTCATAGTGCACCTATGAAATTGGGGACAGCTTTTGTTAGTAAAACAAGGTTATACTGATTGTCTGTACACAAAGTTAATGGTAAACAACTCCATTTACTAAACAGTATTAATACGAGTAAAACAGAGCAATATTAAGCATAAACAATGGGGGAATAATTCCGTAAGCGGAGGCAGGTTTAATTGGCAACATTATTTTTGTCTTCAACGTCTATATATAAGAAAATATAAAACCAAAACTACAATACACTTATCTAAGGACCTTCTTAAAACATTTCTAAACATATTTCAAATGCAATATAAAACAAATTGAACATAACAAAAACACTTAGCTCTACACTGCCCCCGCTTACGGAATTTATCCCAACAATGGAATATTTGTCTTAAATAAAAGTACTAAGCTTATAATAAAAGCAAAACTCGTTAAAGCTTTTTATTGTTATTATTATTCAGTGATGAATGCTAGAAAACAGAAAATATAAGTAGGAAAATGTAAAATATTCCAACTTAAAGCTCTATTTTTCAGGTTTTTAAAGAAAAACTAAACTTGCCATGAGATTTCTCTGGCAATTTATGAGCTAATTTTTAATCCCGGTGGCGTATGAATCTCAAATCGTATCATTACTTTAATTTTAAAATTGAAAATTAGTGTTTTTCTGTTTGTTTTTTACAGGTATATATAAAAAATATGACTAGAGTAGCAGGAATTGAATATAATCACAAATTATTTTAACTTTGCAATCATAATTCCCCATACACCGATACGGAAAAAAACGTAAACAATGCCGTTTCACAAATAAACCAACACAACAACAGTGGTTTTGTTGAACAGTACCGTTCTTAAACTTCATAAGTCTAATATCTATTTAACTGTTTATGTACAATACTTCAATAAAATGAGAGTAATGATTAGAAACCGAGAAAATTAAATTTATCCAGGCTTTACTAATTGTTTTATAAGAGAAATAGGTTACGTGTAAACATTAGGCTTAACGGCTTTAAAATACACGTCGTTGTGTTTTAAAGCATGAGTTTTTTTGAAAAAGTAATATTTCTTAGCAGAAAGATTTCAGAAAATATAAGTAAAAATTAAAAAACATTACGTTTAAAATCACCTGCAATTCTTTACGGATCCTCAAGCGTAACGTCGTAAATGGTTGTTTGTGTTTCGTTCGCCTTCATGGGTTCGCCCATTCGCCGCACCCGCACCGGATCGGCTGCCGCCACAGATAAACGTCTTTAAAATACAAAGTTATTCCAAAAGTCGTTTTATAACATAAAATATAGCAAGTTTACGTGGAAAGCATGGTTAAATTCTGTTAACATTTTTTTTCTGTTGGAAAAATGACAGAATAGTTCTGTATTTTTAAGATTATTTTTTGCAGTGTACTTTAGGAATCTAGGCCGAGTTTTGGGCTTTTCTGATTAGTCGTAACCCGTACTTTCACAAAATTCCAGAAAAACCACAGAAAACTCCGTCGGCTAGGCCTGCGGACGCGACCTGGGTTTGAACCAGGCATTTTCAGTCACAGATTAGAGCACTATGCGCTCGGTCACTCGTGTGTCAAGGGCAATTGAGTCATTCCATGTGAAATGAGTAGAAATTAAAAAACCCGTGGCCACATAGCAACCAATTTTAATGAAATTCGGTACACAGGCTTATTATATGTATATATACAAATACCTAAAATATTTTGGCTTAATGTTATTTATTTTGGTAATTACAAACAATTGAATTAATACAGCCAAATCCACGATGAACAGTTGGATTCTTGGTGCCTTATCCGTGGGAAATAAGTTGACTTAGCATTCCTTCGTAGACATATGGAGAGGCCCGTAAAAGGGTTGCGTTAATAAAACATTTGATTCCAGAGCAATGGAGACCGCAAAAGGAAAATAAAATTCCTAAATGAACCCCATTCCGTATTTTTGACTATTACATGAAAATACTGGTTCATTATTGCTTAATAATTGCAGAATAACTGCAGGAGCTCTAATTTGTTTTATTGTAAATTTAAGCATTAATTACCTAATTTATATTAAAAATTAAGTAATATCTTGTTTTATCACTGCTATATTTAATATAATAAAAAAAATATCAATAGAAGAAACAGATAGTTAAACGTTACATCGAAATGCTATATCACAGTTGCTAACATGTACGGAATACAACCACTTTTTGTAAATAGTCATTTTTGTAAATATTTCTTAAAATAACAAATAATTCAAAAATTTTGCAATTTTTTAACATTAAAAATACTCTTTACAAAATGTGGTTTGCTATTTTCCTATTGGTATGCTATATCGACTATAGAGCATTTCAAAGAATTAAAAATAACTTTAAATTAATTTGTACAAATGTAAATTTGAATTATTTTCATTGTTCATACTTTATAATTAAAAAATCATTTAAGTTTTGAAATTTCTTATCCTTTGTAATTTTATTGTAAAATTATAAAAGTGTAAGATGGGCCCTTTTTTCCTTTTCCACACATTTTTGGGCCCTAAAATGTGTGGGCCCTGGGCAGTTGCCCCGCTTGCCCTGCCGGTAATATGGCACTGCATAGTGGGGGTTATATACTGTCATATACAGAGTGGGGGTTTCACTGTCGATGTAGTAAACATTTTTATAGCATACTGAACTCGCTTGTATTATTTTAGTTTTTAGTACTAAAATATTTGAAGGCACAATATGAACTTCTCCGCTTACACCCCCCCCCTCTTAAAAAAAAAAAATCTTAACAGTGACCCTGCCTTTGGGTGCCCGGAACTTACATCCCCTAACACTTCTACACAGTATGAATGTGAAACAATATTATTTAAAATAACAAAATTTTATGCCAACACTACGAAATATATACAGGCCCATTACTGCCAAATAGTGCTGGCCCGGTACATTTTAAGCAGTACCACGCCGTTAACTTTTCTGTGCATGTCATAGACACATGGCAGTTCGCCGTTACTAGTTATGTACTGGCGCATATGCACTTTTCAGACACTGTTACTCCAGTGACTTCCAGACGATGGCAATCTACCTTGTTCCCGGTATACGGCACTTTGCCAACACGACGGGTACCCGGCCGTCATTTTGCGGGCAGTAGTGTGTTTGCTGGGAATACAAGTTTGCTGGGAATACAAGGGAGACTCCCCTGAACCCCCCATTTTTTTTTTTTAGTTTCATTACTGCCATTTTAAAACGATCTTAATTGACTATGTCATTTTATCTCTCGTCTTTCGTGTATTTCGCCTGGTAACCCTATGTTGAAATTTTTATGATTGTAACCTATTTATAGAAAAATACATGTGATGCATATTCTACAGCTTACGAAATATTGTAACAATAGATTGAAGCTGTTGTGAACAAATAGTATTTAAATATATGTAAAAAATACATGTGATGCATATTTTACAGCTTACGAAATATTGTAACAATAGATTAAAGCTGTTGTGAACAAATAGTACTTAAATATATGTAAAATTATGTCTCATATTTTTATGTTGCATTTTTGGGACACATTTTTCGGACAATTTTCAATAAAAGGGGTGAGAGATAAAATGACATAGTCATTAAAAAAAAAAAAAAATCCGTTTATATCAGAAACTGGAAAAGAATTTAAAATGTCTTGTATTTCAAATGCCCCCGAAAAAAATTCATTTTGATCCGTTTGGTAATCGGGTCAGTAAAATATTCGAATTGTAGAAAATGAATGCCCTCATACGTACATTCATTATTAGCCCGTGTGCAATCCATCGAATTGCAAATCGCTAGACGAGATACATGGTAAGTATAGCAAGTATAAATTAGTGTTGACCTGACATAAATATTAAATACAGTTCATTCGATTGCTGAAGAAGAATAACACTTTTTTGTATCACTGACGTATGCCCCCCCCCCCTTGAAGGTGGAGAATAAAAAGGGAAAAAAATTAACAGAAAATTGGCAGTTAATGAATTAAAATATTTTATTCTTAAAATTTGTCCTCAGATTATTTTTATCACATTTTTTCCCACCACCTCCTAAGCAAAAAAATGCTTTTAAATAAATACTTGCAAGCAAGTAAATGAAGTGCAGTTGAACTCGATTACAAAGTAAATGAAAAGACCAGATCATTATTAATAACTCTACATAACGAATTACGTTGATAATGGACTTCTGTGGGTAAATGGTATGGCGTTCTATGGACAAATGGTACAGAATGTTTTGACGTTTAAAAAAAGTAGCTATAATCGGCAAACAAGCCAAAATGAAATCAAGAAAGGAAGGGGGGGGGAGATTTTAAGATATTTTAAATAATTGTATTTTTTAGTCACATTTTTTATTTTAATTTTTTTTTATTTTCCAGATATTACAGTTTTTTGTAGCACATTTATGGGTTTTACTCCTTCCCCTTTATGGGGGGAGTGGGGGGGGGCGCTAAATCTTCAGTTGTCCCCGGGCGCTGGTTACCCTAGCTACGCCTCTGGTTAGAAGTAAGCTACTGGTCGTTAGTGCCTGTGAATTTTGTACAGCTGATTGTTAGACGAAGTTCTAGGAGTAATAAAGTTCACGTTCCATCCTGACCAGCGGACTTTTTACTAGATTTATCTATACTGAATGGACTTTAGATAGAACAATGGGCCCAGAAATCAAGCTGAGTTTTCTGAAACAATATTGCTGGAGAAAATCACACTTTCCAACGATATAAAAAATTGACTGAGATTCCCGCTTACCCGTGGTCTAATTCCCGTCAGCTGTGGCACTGATTGTCCCGAAATATTTATACATATATATGTGCAGGGCATCCAGAGCTGGCGGTGCCAAATAGCTTATTTCCTAAACCGTAAGTCAGAGACGCATAGTTCCAATTGCAAAAATTCTTTAAATTGTATAATCTATTATATCAGAAACAATCGAAGTGAATAAATCAATTTCCCATAAAAATTACGAAATTTAAATTTTCATACGGTCCCCCGGTCCTATCAGTTATACTTAGAAAAAAAATTTCTTTATACAATTTACATGCACAATAAAAAAAAAAAAATGTCCTTCTACGACCAAAATTCACGGATTTATGAAGTAGCAAGCTTTGAGTTAACTCACTTTCCCAAGTCTAAAAGTGCCCCTTTATGGAAAACCGTTAAGGGACCCTATAAATACTAAAACTTTAAATTATAGGTTTTGTTTTCATTTTTTGACATAATGCGGAAAAGACGCAAAACTAATTTTAACAAACTGATCTTTAAGCAGAGGGTTAAAACCAGGCTCTATAAAAATCTATCCAAGGTCAGACTTACAAAATCGTATATGTGTAGCATGCGGATGTGTAACACCAAGTATGCTACGCACAGTACAGGAAAAGTTAACTACAAGGGTGCACATTTGCTTTGCAGTCGAAGGAAGCTACTTTGAGCAAATATTACGCTAGCAGGATTCATAATATTATTTTAAGTTTCTAAAAAGCATACATTCGTTTTTCAAAATGTTTCATTTTCTAATTTAATGTTTAGGGAAATGTTTTATTCCATTGGTTTTTTTTTTATTTTAAGTTATCAACAGTTCATTAAAAAACCCTTTAAAAATTCTATTTTCATTATAAGCTCTATTTTTATGTTCACTTATAGGATACACATAGTTAAACGTTAATCTTCTTTATTGCAATCTACATTCATAAAATAATTAACGAAATTGCTAATAAATATTACAAAGCTCAAAACCATGTGCATTCATTTTTCTCAAATTCACTTTGTATACAACCCCTATTTCGCAACTCGAATAGTGCTCTAACTTTAAGCAGCTGTAACTTGGAGAATTTTGGTCGTAGAAGGACGAGTTTTTTTTTTTTTTTCTTGTGCATGAAGTCGTATAAGAAAGATTTCTAAATATAACTGATAGGACCGGGGGTCCGTATAAAACTTTAAATTTCGTAATTTTTATAGGAATTGATTTATCGACTTCGATTGTTTCTGATATAATAGATTATACAATTTAAAGCATTTTTGCAACTGGAACTATGTATCTCTGACGAACGGTTTAGGAAATAGCCATTGGGTACCCTTAGCACTGGACACCCTGTATATTTATTTATTTACTTACCGGACTAACATCTGAAAGCGAAACCATTTTTTGTCCGCAATCACTGAAGTCCACATTTAACGAAGTGAGCATTTCAGTGGTTAAAAAATAGGTTCCTGCATTGAATATAGATAAAATTCAGATTTTCAAGAAAAATAAATGACAATCGAACCTTAAAAGAAACTTTTGTTAATTTAGTAGTTTTAGTAGAAAAATCAATTTAATAAAACAGTATTGTTAAGAAAATCGATTTCTCACAGCAAATAAAAAATGCACACAAAGTGTCGTTTTTACTTAATTACAATTAAAATAGTTCTTGAACAATAGCAAGTGGCTCTAAAGCCATGTATTCAGAGCCGCGCTTTACGGAAGTTGTTTTTGAAGGAAAATAAAGTACGAAAACAGTTTCTTCAATTCTGCAAAAGTAAGTTCGTGAAAAAAATTGTCGCTGTTCATAACATTAATTACGCACTGAAAATGACAGGAAAAATAAAATTGTCCTCAGTAACCGGAGATCCGTCTTAAGCGGAGACGCACTAACGAGAGTTCACTGTGTATATATATATATATATATATATATATATATACATCAAAAATAAGTATCGAAGTAGACAAACTTCCTATTTCAGTTTTGTCAATGCATTTAATTTCCAATGTTGTGTTTTTCCAATATATAATTAGTTTTTAGAAAATATAACATTGAAAAGAAATACGAGAAGTTATTATTATGCATTCATTTTTATTGAAAACATCATTTTACATATGAAACTGACATAAAAAATAGGACTTAAATTGCTCGAATACTTGCTTTTGAAGTATTCGTGTAAAATCACTACGTAAGTTTCGCATAATAAAAATTATTTTTCATAAAATATGAATTAGGTCATGTATAATTTCTCTTAGTTCTAGTGAGTTGTTTCAAATAATAATAATAATAATAATAATAATAATAATAATAATCGCTACGGTAAAATAGGAAATTCCGCTTATACTCGAAAACTTTTTTGACAAGGTACACTCTGTCAAAAAAGTACTCGAGTAAAGTTGAATTTCCTGCGTTGGTTTCATATATTAAATATTATTTATTATAAAATATGAATAAGGCTATGCATAGTTAAAATTTTTCATATTTCTGATCGGCCCATCCCAGAGGCTTAGCCAAGGGGGGGGTTAGGGGGGTCATAACCCCCCCATGAGAAATTTTTTGCCATACAAAATGTATATACTTCACTACATTATCACACATATGTATACATATATATGAGTTGCAGTAGTCGTAACCCCCACCCATGAAAAATTTCTGGCTACGCCCCTGGCCCCTCCCAAGAAAAAGAAATTACATGAAAAATGTGACAGATCCTATTTTACTTCCATAAAACGGACATAACTTCAACAAGCCGCCCCCACTCACAAAATACATTAATCCGTCTTTACTCGAATAGTTTTTTGAGAGGGTGTACAGGGTGTCCATAACCCATTTATGCCTAGTGTCCCTTTTTTGGGACGGCATTTTCACTATTAGTCGAAAACGTTATTTATTTTTCCTAGCCTTTATTCATGTGTATTAATCCTCAACTCTACAAAATATTTTAACATGACCTAGTAGGATGTTGATATTTCGATTTTTATGCATAATGATTTTAAAAGAAATCATCCCTTGTTCAAGAAGTTGACATCAGAAATTTATCTATTATTTCAGTTATCAGTAAAAATCGAAGAAAGTCGCAAAAATATCCAGGCACAAATTAAAATTAATTAAAATTATTAAAATTTGGGTTAATTAAAATTTCTGTATTCTGAGCAGTGTACATCGAAAATTACTCGCCAGAATGCTACCAAATTTACACGAAACCTTAATGACACGATAGGAGAAAGATTTGCTTGGAATAAAAATAATTCAAAAATCACCACTAGGTGGCGTTTATAATGCTAGAGCTTCTGATATGCGCATTCTCTCAGGATAGGATAAGTAGCAGAGGTATAAATATGCGAGCGACATGCTGTATTTCTCACACAAAACATATGCGAGCGGTTTGGTTTCGTGTTTGAATCCTGTTACCCTAGTAGCACAATTAGTCCAAAAGACGTTTAAAACACGTTATTTAACGTTAAAAAACGTGTTTCCAACGTAATTTGAACGTTTTTTGAACTAACTGTGCTACTAGGATAGCCCATGGATGTATGTAAATAAAAAACTTTGTAAAAAACATACATAAGATGTAACAGGCAGTTCTACTTACCTCTACTTACCTGTTACATCTTATGTGTGTTTTTTACAAAGTTTTTTATTTACTTTATTGTTTAACACCAGTATTTTGAGTGTTTTTTCCATAGATGTATGTGTATGTAAAATATTGTGATGAAAATTTTACTTTGAAATAAAGTGCGGAGAATACATCCTCGTACTAAGTCATACCGAAATCGGTCTGCAACAACAACACTCATTGCTGTTTGCTAACGTTTTTCTTTCTGCGTTATTCATTTGGCTTCGAATTTTATAACTCTGCTGTAGTTTTCAAATAGCGAGTATTCAACATTTAAATAAGTCTTATAGATTTAATTGTATCAAGCGATTTTCTGTGTACATTAAGAAAGAATTTTAGAATTATATGTAGATTACATTAAAATAATTCTGTTGAAATGCTTGCAATTTGATGGAAGTTTTATTATGTACAAGGTTTTGTACATAATAAAACGTACAAAATAATAAAACGTACAAAATAATAAAATATATTAGAAAAAGTAGCTAATAAACAAGAAACGCAAGGCTTTGTACATAAAGCTTACGGTAAATTTAAAGTGTTCTAATTCTAAAGTGTTTTAAAAAAATTCTAGATTTCTTTTTTTGGAGGGAGAGAAGGCATTGTAATGCCGTATAATGACTTTCACGTATAATGATTTGTTCGGGGGCGTTTTTTGTTTATTAGCTACTTTTTCTAATATATTTGTGTGTGTGTGTGTGGGTCTGTTCCTTTTATGTACTATACCATGTGCAAAAGATTGGAGAACATCTAAAATATTATACCCAGTCAGCCACGCTGTTCAAAAAAATGCAATGCCGAAAGAAAGATGAGAAGTATGAAATGTTATAAAAAGAATCCCAAAACAGCAGAGGAAAATTTCTTTATGAAAAACATTTGCGTTGGAGAGCAGAACTCATACATATTCTTGGGTAAAAGTCTTCATTGGAAAAATATAAAATAATTTTTGTACATTCCTTGTGCAAGTACGTATTCAAGACCGGGGGGGGGGGGGGTCTAGGGGAACCGAATCCAAACGCACCAAAATTTCGATTGTCGTTAAAATAATAATGATGTCTTTTTTTGATAAATTCTGCGTTTTCTACTGTTTGGAACCCTCCGAAATTTTTTTCTGGGTATGTCCCTGATCGTTTCGGACGTGTAGTTAAAAAAAAAAAAAAAAAAAAAAAAAAAAAAAGCCTGATCGTTATTTCTACATTTTTACATGCCACGGGAAGGTCGCCCAACAAATTATTTCAATTCTGACACGTACTCTATTGAAAGGCTTTCATAATTCTTATTCGGAAGTACAGAATATCATATCAAT
>JAWZYV010016683.1:0-112520 GCA_038373885.1 Cheiracanthium punctorium
GGGGGTGTTTTATGAAAAGTGTCTTTCAGCAATCCTCTTTTAGCACTTTCAAGTTCAGTCCTGATTGCTTTTTGGATTGTGTAGGAAACTGTGCATTTTTCCCCACGTGGAAATTAATCGTAGAATTTATTAATTAGGTAGAAAACGCTTTTGCAGGGAGGTTTTCCTTTTGGACTAGGTGTTGGGTGAAATGCGTTAACCAATATGAAAATGGTTGCATGGAAATTAAGAAAAAGTGTTACCGTAGTTACCAGAGTGCAACTGTAAATTCGAAAAATAAAATATCTTCCGTAATTCAGCCGGTCAGAAGAAAGAAATGGAAAAACTCCACTTTTAGCCGATTTTAAACATAGATATTTTAAAGCTGAACGCAAGGCTTACAACTGAGTGCAAGAACATAGATCTTTCCAATTCTTCAACAATTTTTTTTTTTTAATCGGAACACTCGAGATTTATTCTTTCGTAAGATCAAATCGTTGTCAAAACCCACTTTACTTTTTTTGTTTTCTTGATTTCTGTGAAATGATTCCGATAGCGTTGAGGTAGTTCATTGATTTTCAGTTTTGATTGAATTAAAAAATTGCTGTGAGTAAAAACGCTGACAATATCGACGTCATTGACTACGGAATTTACAGTTTATTTTTCTTTAAACACCGACAAATCAAGTCTTCAAGAGGGATACTTATTCGAAACGAAGGGGTTTCTACTCTTTTGTACAAACTATAAAATGTATCACAGAACTTTCGAAATTTAGATTTTCAGCGCTTCCCTAAAACATGCATTCATTCTATGTGCTCCTGTCCAGCAGTGGCTTAATCACTGAGCTCCGTTCCCATGAGAACACGGGAAGTGATGCAGCATTGGCTCGGCCACTGCTTTGGAGGGTGACCACCTCTCTCTGCTGGACTGCTGCTGGATTGCAAAAGCTAATGAGAGCTGATGTACGTAAAACTATTCGTGGCTCCAATGGCTATGTATAAGTTACGCCTCTGCAGTGCCGATTTCAGGTACTGGTCTCTCATCTGAAATGGGTTCAAAATTAGGAAACCATTCATAGGGGCAATGCTGGCCTGCCTACTAGGCTCCCCCATAATGAAATGAGCAACACCTCCGGTCCTCGTAGAGGTCAAGCCTCCAGGCAGGCCACTGACCCGGCTATTAGAAAGAAAAAAAAAGTATATGTTTATATTTTTCCAATAGGGTACATTGTGCAGTACATAGAAACACCATTTGTGAATTATGTAGTAATAGATGCACATTTATGGCTGTCAGAACTCGGACGGAGAGACAGACAAACCGAAATCATAAACGCTTTTCAACTTTGCTGAAAAGACTTAAATATTGCTATATCAATTTTTTAATGGAAAAATCATTCTCAGACCTTTGAACATTTAACATGCGACTGCCGTTATTTATTTATTTATTAATATGTTGGAGTATCTGCGGTCGATTTTCTGAGCGGTTTCCTTCTACGCTTAGATTATTTATTTACCCATGTCTTCTACTAGCGAAAAATTCTAAAATGGCGCACTTCAGCATTTCGGCAAATATAATTCATCCCATGCAAATTCAAATAGCTCGTTGCAGTTTAGAAATTCTTTATCTACTTTCAGAACTACAGAGAAAACGCAATAAGAACTGGCTGCTTTTCACAAATTTTGAGAAAATTAACCTTCCACTGGGGACATATCGAATGAAATGGGTAACGTTCTCTGTTCTGCTTATCTCTTCGCAAACACAGTTTTTCGCTCAGTGTACAATACGGTCACCCGCCAAAAGTTCTGCTAAACGGAGATAACGCCCCTGGAATTCTTTCGCACCTGCGGTCACATAAATCTGGGATAATTATGCACAAACACTCAGTGAAACAGAAATATTCTATACGATGAAACTGGGCTGCATTGAATTGTAGTTAATTATTTCAAGCACAGAACACAAGTTAGATTAATATTGTATCTCTGTTTTTTAACTCTTTCCAAATATGATTCTGTCTGTCAGTGTCTGTCCGTCTGTCTATACATTAACAGCCTATTTATAATCGATTAGTACTACAGAATTTATATATATTCGTTGTCAAAACCAATATTTGCACTTTTTGGAGATTTTGCCATTTTGACTATTATGATTATTTCTTAACCAAATTTTCGTATAAAATAACTGTCATACTAAGTATCATACGGTGAACTGTGGTCGAAGTAAAAAAAGCTACGTGCATCAGACAGAATATTACCGAATTACTCTAATTTGGTCATAATAAATAAATTATTACATTTGAATATCTATATATCAAAGAAAGTAACGTATAATACATATAACATTAAATTATTTTTTCAAAAATCTGCTGCTTGTAAAATTTTTGGCGAGAACGCTTTTATTCAATATCTCAAAATTATACTTCTGCACCTAGCAAATATTAATTTGACAACGACGATGTGTTATACTGTAGCATATAGAACAATATTGAAAAGGATGTATGTGCACTTAGAGTTCCTTGAGTAGTCATTCTTTAAAGCTTATTTCAGAGATATTCGGCTATTTCAAACAAAGAGAAAATTAATATACGATATTAAGAATTACAAGATAAAGTCCTTCGTCAAAATTAGTGTTTTTATCACTTACAGTTCTTCTACAGGAGCATTCAAAAGAATTCCAGTTCATTACGGTCTATAGCAGTTAAGCGATATTAATTCCATTTCAAAATCCATTTCAATTCCATTTCAAATACTATTCAATAAGGATACAAGCTATTAGACACTCTTACTTCTCATTTAATGGACATAATTAACTTTTAAATCTCTTAGGGTCACTTAAAATTACATTATTGGTGATACACAGCTGTTTTGAAGTTATCTCCGAAATCTCGCCCATTTTGACGACAGTACATTGCCATATGTGACAAGACTGTTATATTAGAAATTGTTTTATAATCGATGCAATTGGCATAATTTATCATGTTTGCGATCATTGTCCCTTTTTGTTTATTTGGCTAATTAATCATTTCCTAACATCGTATTAAGCTAATCAGATCAATCATGTAGTTATCAGTACAACCCATTCTTTTTGTAACATTTTTCAACGAAGTTGAAAAGTAACATTTAAAAATTTGTGCAAGAGTTTAACGATGCAAGAGTTTTCTCGTCAATTTACACATTTCTTATTTTAAGTGACAGGAAATGCTGGTCCCGTGTGAAAGAGGTCAACTTAGGCAGCTGGTCCACTGAGCATGTTTCACTGTACGATTGTTTCAACTGACAACAAAAGGTCCACTCTTCGTCGGGTACCAAAAAGTTCCGATATCCTCAGGGGCAGAATGTTTTATTCGTCACTCCCGGGAAACAATGAAAGAAAATGATTAATATAAAGCAAAACTGTAACTCATTTTAACAAATCAATTTTAATACTCGTGAAAAATATATTACTGTTAAAAGAGCGATCCATTGAACCTTTTACATGACACCACTTCGACAGATTTTGCCAAATGTCACCTCGTCTGGCTGACCAATGGCCGAGTATATAAGACGTTGAAGTGTGCTATTCCAGGAGTGTGCTATTCCAGGTAGTGGTGTGCCATTCGAATGACTTCTATAATCTATTATTACTATTAGAATAGAAACAGTCATCGATTACCTGAATAGTGAATATTCGGATTTTCTCTATTCGAATAGTATTCGCGATTTTACTATTCGAAATTTCGAATGCCGCATGCTATTCGAATGCTATGTGCTGAACGTCCGAATGAATTTTTCAAAACCGATTATCTCGAATGCTTTAATAATCGATTCATTTGAATTGTTTCCTTCGAATGGTTGCCCGTCACTAGTTCCAGATTTCTGACTAGCCAATTTAAGTGGCTGAAGATCCAACGGTCTGGAGTTTTGGACAGTTGTCCTGCAATGTAACACGAATACGCGTTAGAACCTTTTACGAAATTCACCGCCCGAGGCATCCTTCCCTCCTTAGACAGGTAGAGACATAGCGTAAGCGAGGACGGCAAAGCTGGGTTAACATTTCTTTCCATCTCTGCTTCTGTTGTTATCAAGCAATAGTTGTTTTAAACACTTCATTGAAAAGTATTTATGATTTCGGTTTGTCTGTCTATCCATCGGTTATCTAACTTCCGTCAATAGGCATCGATTTTTACGAAATTTATAAATATTATGCCTATGCACCGTGTACCCTATTGAAAAGGATGTATGTAGCATTTATAGTTCTTTTACGGGAACACTCCAAAGAATTCTAATTCATTACGTTGTATGAGTAATTCTTCTTTAATGCGTATTTTAGAGAACCAAAATAATGTATGTTATTAAGGATGACACAACAATGCTATTCGTCAAAAATAGCATCAGCAGCTTTTATAGTTCTACAGGAACACTCAAGATAATTCCAATACAGGACGATCTGTTGCAGTTTCGAGACATTCATCTATTTCAAGCTTCATAGAACAACTATATAAGCGTTTACAATAGTTCACCCTTCTGTTAAGATGTGGAAATGTGTATAAAAGTTATTTTACAGGGAGTTGCAAAACTGCGTTAATGGTGATATACAGTTTTTTTTTTCAGAATATCTCCAAAATCTCGATAGATTTGAGGACAATACATCGTCCAATTTGGCCCCAAAATACTGTTATGCTGGAAAGTCTTTCATAATCGATACGTTTGGCCAGGGTACGAACTGAACATTTTCTCCAGGGGGGGGGGGACATTTGAAAGTAAACATCCTCCAGGGGGAGACACTTGAAAAGAAGAAGGAGGGAAGGTGCAAATGCTTCCCTCACATGATATTACTTGACAAATGCAGTCGCCGACACGTGTAGATACTGACTTATATTCAAACAAAAATCATAGATTGTTTGTTCTATGGAATCACAGATACACAAGCTACATACAATGCACCTGTATTGCAGGCCACCCTTGAGGGTTTTGAGCTTAGAAAAGAGACGAAATTTTAAGGCAGTCGCCTTAGAGTATAGTAACAAACGATAACATACCACCTTCATTTTGACTTCTTGACTTCAATCCCAAAATCTTCACTCACCAGTTTAATATTTCTTCAGCAGGGGATAAATAGTATCCCTGGCAGGGATACATTAATATTTCTCTAGCCAGGGATATTACATTCTTCAACCAGGGACGGTCCCCGGCATCCCCCCCGTCAATTCGCATCCTGCGTTTGGCATGTTTTACCTTTATTTTAAACTGGTAAAATTAAAAGTGGAGCTTCAATTGATTTTACATTGTTTTTTGGCATTGCGGCTGTGGAGAAATGTTTATTTTCACTGTTCACAAAATGCTGACTCACTAAACACAGCGGTGTATTTGCAGTGAAATCTAGATATCAGTGAAACGGAACACAACAGGAAACATAAAATTGCTTATCAAAAGGACTCATTAGAAAATCGCAGTACACTGTTTCTTTTATGTGCTTTTTCTTTCTTTATGCGCATATTTTTCATTATTGCGAATACATCATCAGTGGCGGCCCGTGGTCAAAACTGTTAGTGCAGCCGGAAGCATATGAGCCTCCCCCCCCCCCCCCGTCCTCCGGACAGGAATGGAAAATCTTTGTTATTGAATTCGAAAGCTGGCGGATTAAGCCCTCACCGAGGAAAAAAAAAGAAATTACATAAAAAATGTAAGAGATCCTATTTTACTTTTCCATAAAATGGACATAAATTTCAACCAGCCGCTCTTATCCTCAAAATTGCATTCATCCGTGTCTGATTCGAAGTTTCCTTAGAATTTTCTTTTGTAACGATAACTTGAGAAGAAAAGAAAAAAAAGAAAACGTACTTATTTTTTATAAGTCAAATCAATCCTCCTTTCTTTTAAACTTGCGAATCGGTCAGTGATGCCCTCATAAAAAGGCGTTGTTTTAATTCAGATATCAATAATTTTAAAAGCTCTTTAAAATTTCCTATGTTTAAAGAATTTTTTCGCTCGCCATGTCCTCTAAATGCCAGTTCTTGCTTACTTAAAAACAATACTGCTTTGATGGGTCATTGTCCATTCATAAGCGTCTATTCAGGCTTACCTTCTTGATAAATTCAGCAATATAAAGTCGAGAGTTTGCCGAACAAATATTCTCCTTACTCCCTCCCTCACTTCTCGAGCCAATCAGAGAGTCGAATTCACAGGTGCTGCCGACCTTTCAAAATCTTGAATGAGCTGAGTCTTAGCTGCGTACCCCCATTATAGCCTATGCCGGAGGAAATGCTTACGTAACCGTTGTCATGGCAACGGTGCTGCCAATTTTCTTATCAGCGCTCTGGGCTGAACCAAAGATTTTCCCAATTGAATTGCGGGAAGATTAAAGTGCTTTTTTTCTGAATGAGCGATCTGGCCACAATACGGTTTTTTTGTTTGGTTTTTTTGGAGATTTTTTTAATTTACCATAGGAATTCCATAATTCTAATCTGAATTTAGGAAAATTAGTAGAATAAATTATTTTAAAGTATGTGCTGATGATTTCAAGTGCAGCCCGGCTGTACTTGCTGTATCCCACGAGCCGCCACTGTACATCATTCTATCACTTACTTAAAATAATCGATATGGATATTAAAAAAGAAAGAAAAGACAGTCAATCAATAACTGTATTCTCAACTCTGTTCGAAAAGTTCAAAAGATACAGTCAATGTTCCGAACTTCCGGATGACTGCATCTTGAATAAGTATTTCTGTTTTCAATACTTTTTTTTAGCTTATCTTGATCCTTTTTTTTGTCGGGGAGTGGGAATTTTTCTTTCGATAGTCTCGGAAAAATAAAGATTACTCGACGTAGTTTGTGACGTGAATATTTTTACATGCACTTTTTTTTTTAAATCACGGACTTAGATATAGGAAGATCACTGACGCATTCTGAGAGAGCTGAACGTAGTTTGAACGCAAGATGGCGCTTTGAATCGTAATCATTAAGTTTGTTAGGCGGATATGTGCATTAGTAATAGATTGCGCCATAATGATTTGTCGCTATGGGGCGCTTATACAGGTCCGAAAATGGTGATAACGCACTTTAGTTCTTTATCTATTACACATAAGTGGGCAATGCCCATTGAAAAAATGTTCAAAAGAAGGTCGGAAATAAGACGCCGTTAAGAAAAAATTCCTCTCGCTCATTTACAAAAAGTGACAATTTTTACCTTCCGAACATGTACCATGTAATCATGAAAAAATTTGAATCCGAGATTTTGGTGTATTGACACGTTTTGAGGTCTTCTGAATTCATTTATGCTATTTTTACGAGATGTATGTATGTACGTGTGTGTATATGTGTGTGTGTGTTTGTGTGTGTGTGAGTGAACACGATAGCTCCTAAACGGGACATTCGATTGAGCTCAAATTTGGTATACATATTATAAACCACCATCGTAAGACCGAAAATGATTTTGATGTGTATAGGACTTATAGTTTTTCTACAGGGCTACGACAAAGATTTCTTTTACATTATGGCCTATGGGGAGAAATTCTTGAAAGTGCGCTAGGGTTTAAACGGTACATTCCATTGAGCTTAAATTTGGTATATATATTTGAACTAGCTGAAGTAGGCGTTCTTCGCACGGGAATGAATGGACTTTTTGATATTACGATTTGTGGTGATTATTATTCATTGTAATAAAGAGATATAGCAAAATGGATATCGCATTATATTGTGTTCAATAACCATGCATACCGAATTTCAAGGCAATCGTTTGTACGGCGCAGAAGGCCATGCGGCGTAGCGCAATCTAGTGGCGAGTTTTAGCAAAACGGATACGGCGAAAATATTCTTCGCATTCAGATATCGATGAATACGAAATTTCAGGACGATCGGCTGGACAGCCCTGAAGTTCATGTGTTGACGCGACATCTAACGCGAAACTCTTCCCCGTGTTCAAATATCTATGTATACCTATTTTCATAGCGATCAGTTGCACAGTCAAGAAGTGATACACTGCAGCGCCATCTAGTGGTTAATTAAAGTAATGATTTGCTACAGTGCCGTCAAGTGGCGAGTTATAGCAAAATGGATAACGCCAAAATATTCTCATTGTTCAAATAGCTATGTATACTGATTTTCATAGCGACCGTTTGAATGGTCAAGAATTTGGCCTGCTGCAGCGTCATCTAGTGGCGAGTTAAAATAATAATGCATTGCAGTGCCATCTAGTGGTGAGTAACATCAAAAGGAACACAGTTAGAATATATTCTTCGTGCTGAAATGTGTAAGTATAAGAAATTTTATGCCGATCGGTCGAACGGTATAGAAGTTGATGCGTTGCAGCGCCATTTAGCGGCAAGTTACAGCAAAATGGATACTGAAAAATATTCTCCGTGTTCTAATATTCGCGTGTACCAAATTTCATCGAAATCGGTTGGACGATATTCGCATAGTAAACGGCTAAACGGAATAGAATTTGACGTTCTGCTGCGCCACCTGGTGGCAAGTTAGAGGAAAATGGATAGCATAAAAAGCTTCTCCATGATAAAAGACTTAGGTGAACCAAATTTCATGGTGCAACGGTGCTCAACGGTGCTGGAGTTTTTCAACCTCATACACACATACCAACATTCATTTTTATCTATAACCAGTGTCATTATATATCCCAGTCTCAAATAAAATCCAGTTTCAAATCTAAGCCTCGCCAAAGTGCCAACATACGCCATTTTGCAAGCGTTTTTTCAGGAAATCATTCGAAGCATTGACTTAGCAGCAATCAATATGGGAAATGGTTCGACCGCGAAAAAGTAAAGCAAGCCTTTATTTGAAAAGTGGAATCCCTTAATACAGCCGAATTTTTTAAAATTATCAACTATAACGTGTTTTATTCATCGTTACTCCGATGTACTAAATGAGAAGATTTCAATTTTCTGAAATTTGGCGGAATTCCCCCAACTTAAATCAATGTACTCATTTGGCGAGAATTCTGGAGATAGATCGCTTGAAATCCCTTAACAACTGCATTATTTCTTCACGGATCATTAAAATTTAACGCTGTATTCTAATAAAACCTTTGCACTTGTTTTCAAAAATCTATTTCCTTAAGCTCTCAATAAATTGCGCCAAGCCGAAATCTGTGCAAACCGCTAGAACTCACTTTCTCAAAATCGGCATTTGAGCCATTTTATATTTCGCGAAACTAAATAAATTTACCTATTAGCCTTGGAAATCTTCAATTCTTATTGTTTTGCGTATAAAACATTACATTCCTGCTCCGATTTCCCATGCACACGATATCATAATTAAAAAAAAATAACCTTACGAATATAAACTAACAAAAAAAAAATCATTATTATTCTTTTATTTTTACTTTGAGAATTTAAAACACTTTATTCGGCAAAATTGCCACACATGGCAACCACGATGCTTATTTCACACTTTTTTCACTACAGGGGTTACAATTACGGAAAGCTTTTTGCGTGGAGAGCATAAAAAATCTCTTAAATTCCGGGAACGGGTGGACTTTCAAACTTTTAAAGTGGACTACGATTTATTCTATATTATTTTACATATCTGTGCTAATTTTCAGGCCGATAGGTCCATTTTTGTGGATTTGTATACGAATCAAATCCACAAACAAACATACAAACAAACAAACAGAATTTCATTTTTATTTATAAGATTATTCATCGATTAAAATTTATTTAAATGCTTGGTAATGATCTTAATCGTAAGTGTTCGGAAAGTCGAGTGGAGTCACTCCAGATTTTTTTAATTTGTATGCGACCCACGTACAAAACATCCCCAGTCAGTAAAATGTTCCCCATACACCCATGAGGTCATGTACCAATCTTACAGCGTAGCAGAGATACCTTTAAACAAAGAGGATCGGGAACTGTACATGTTTTTGAATATAAAGATTTTGGCTACAGTGGAAAACACAAGATATTCTTTCGTCATTTCTGTACCACCCCTGAAATACGATTATTCGACGTGATTTTTTTCCTTCTATAGCCACGGAAAAGTGGTTTAAATCAGCTTCATATATACCTCCCTATCTCTGACACATTTTAAGGTATAATTCTCCAATTTTGTAGGTCACCTCGTGCGTGTATGGATCACGTTTTACTCATTGGGAATTGTTTTGTACGGGGGTCATATACACATTTATAAAGTGCAAATTTATGAAAAGGAACGAGGGGAGTTTTTTCTTAATGGCGTCTTATTTCCGGCCTGATTTTGAACATCGATCCAACTCTCTGAAGTTTTGGGTGGTTTTCTCCCGATGAACCTCTTAAAAAGTCCTCCACCCATATCACCTCACTTGTCAGATACTCCTCCTGAAAGTTTCCCTTAAACTTTACTACATAATTAATTGAACATTTTTTTTTCTTTCTAATAGCATGGGCCCTACTAGAGGATTGGCCAACTCTCCTCATTTTGAACTCATTCCTGATGAGTGACCTAGCACCTGAAATCGCCCCCCCAGAGGTATCGTTTGAACATTGAAGACTTTGGTGCGACGACGGATTTTACGTGCACCCTTCCCGTTAACGTCCACTGTCCCATAACAGTCCAGCCGAGAGAGTTCACCCTCCTGAGCACTCACCAAGTCGGTGCAGCTTCATTTTTCGTGTTCTGACGGGCGGGACTATTCCAACATCTAACGTTCTATATTATGTTGAAATATTATGTAAGGGGCGTATATATACTCGTGGTAAAGTAATTTTTAAGTCGGGTTTCTTTTTTTTCTTTTATTACTGAGTACAGGATTTTATGAATGTTTTCATAACCAAATAAATATGTTTGTCAATTTTTCAATTTTAATCGACCGACACATTGATTTCAAAGAACTCATGCTCAGATACATATTGTTTTTGAATAAAATCTTTTTAAAAACTAAAAAATAAAATATAAAAAAAAATCGTAAAATCTTATCTTGCTACACAATCTCCAGACGCTGCTTTTGAGCATAAATTAGTTTTGCAGCAAGCAGGCTTCGTCTACAAAGCTCTCAGAACGAACATTCTGTTAGAAAGCAAGCTTAACGTACTGCCTTTTAATAATAGCATTACCTTGGATTTCGATCAGAATTGTTTAAGATGTCTCCAGTAAGCCTTCTGAAAGACCCTGCATCGCCCACGTGCATGCTTTAGTCTGTTTTGCAAATACGTCATTTCTATTCGATTTAAATTTTGTCAAAACTAAACAGAAAATTTATTTAGAATGTCAATATTTTATGAAGAAAAGAAAAAGTTTGAGAAAAGAAATTAATTTCTGCCTCGATTTATTTTTCTTTTTTTTAGTTCTATGTTTAGAATATTAGATTTTTTAATTCTATATGTAGCTTATTAGCTGCATATGCTGCATATACCGCATGATTTAAAAAGGGTGTTAAAGCGTACCTTTTAAACCGTAAGTGATCGAAACATACTTTTAACCAGAAAAGCTCGTCAAATAAAGAGTAACTTTCAGATATGTCATTTTTTTACTAGGGGCAGTATGCATATGAATCTATGAAATTTAATTTGTATACGATCCCTCATTTTCTATAATTTATATTAGGAAAATGTCCCGTGCCTATAAAAATTAATTTTCGTTTTTTTTTAATATCTGTCAGCGTAGTGTAAAAGAAAAATAATAATAAAATAAAAATCTAATTTTATATGTGTCATGTAGCATAAGAGGAATTTTTTTTTCTAGTTACATTTGCGATAATTGAAATTGATATTTTGATAATCCAATATTTTGATTATGTTAATAATAAGTGGACGAAACGTTGTCTGGAATTACAAATTCTCCGTACCACCACCACCCAAGTCCCATTTTGCGAAAAAACCTCCACTCCAACCTTTGGTCGAACTGTCGCAAGTCAAATAGCGTTTAGTGGATAAGACCAGCAGTCTGTCAGTCCGTAGGTTGAAGGTTCGATCTTAGGGATGGCAGAATAAGATGTTCGGGAGTCGTTTAGTAAAACGGAAAGTTGCCGTCAAACGACTTCGAAAACGGAAAAAAAATAAACATAGCGGGCATTTTCTGGGAACTTTGTTGCCCGTCGTTTTTCCGTTAATTTACAGATATATTTTAAAAAGTGTTTCTCACCGAAATTCCTTGCCCTCTTGTTATTTCCCTGTTTCCACACCGTAATTTGTTTCCTGTTTATTTCCTGTACATGCTACGCAGGTGTCTGAGTGCACGGCATCATTGTTACGAAAATATCCTGCCCTCCTTTGTTTCTCTCTATTCTAAAAAAAGTAAAGGCCGCTGTCAAAGCTTATCAGCTTATCTCCTCCTAAACCGTGGGGATTTGAGTTTTGACTAAGGTGCCCACAGATTCGAAAAATTCCGAGGAACCTGCTAAGCTGATTTAAATTTCGAATATCGAATTATTTTAGAAGATATTAATAAAAAATCTGAAAAAATAAACCGAATGGTTGCCAGATTTGGCATAAAATCATCCATTCCTTTGCAACAAAGCGTTTCCAAGTATCTAGAATCGCGTGAAATTTACAAACATGAGTTAGAATTACGCCCATTTTACGCCAAATTAAAAGGTATATGAAATAAATAACTCAAAATGTGTTACACAAAGTTGACAATTTTCAAATAGTAAGTTCGCGTAGACAACAGGAGTTTAGAATTAGCGATTATTCGTTTTTCCAAAAGAGTAACTAATATCTTGAAAATGAAAAATAATTAAAATGCAGATTATTTTAAAGCCGGTTCTGTCTGGAATATTTGCTACCAGTAGAAATATTTGGCGGCGTTAACTATGCCATTATAGCAGTTATAGTACACTTTGGATATTTGCAAGAGCAAAGAGATGGTATAACTCGTGGTGTTAAGTACGCCAATCTGCAAACGATTATGTAAATGAAAATATAGATAACGGTTTTCCGGTAACCTTAAATGAACAGTAAATATAGGTTGTGAGCATGTGTAAATCGCCAAATAATGAAAAGTCGCCATTGGTGGCAGGCTATTCTATCTGTTCCGTAGCTTTTATTAACTTTACATGTATGCAAGTCGCCAAATAATGAAAAATCGCCATGGGTGGCAAATTCGCAAGGCGTCCAATAGGTTTTACATTATTAAAAATACAGCTGAAACATATGTTCTGATTTTATTACGCTTTAGCTCCTAATTAATATAACTTTTGAATGGCAACAAACAAACATTTACAAACATGAGTTAGAATTACGCCCATTTTACGCCAAAATAAAAACTTTCTTCTATATTAATAAAACAATGTGTAAACTATTAGTTAGTTTGTTTGAATGTGTCTCGCGCTCGCGTAGCTCGCAAACGGGTGATCGTAGACCTACCAAATTTTGTACGGACATTTTCCATGACAGTTCCCGACACACCTCGAAGCGATTTTTTAAAAATTCGAATTATTTTAGGAGATATCGATAAAAAACGTATCGCAAAAGTCTAATTTTTGCTTTCCTCCATTTCGTAATTGTAACCCCACAGTGTAAAAAGCGGCGTTTAAGGTTATCTAGGTTGTCACATTCGGCAAGTTTATTAAATGATTCAGACTCTTGAAGTAAAAATAAAAGAATAACGATTTTTTTTTTGTCTAGATTATTTGTAAGCCAGTTTTTAAATTAAAATATCGTGTGCATGGGAAATCAGAGCAGGAATGAAATGTTTTAAAAGAAAAATATTTAGAAATTTTCTGAGACTAAAATGTGCAACTTTTTAATTTGGTGAAAAATTAAACGGTTTTGTGCGATTTTGAGATGATTCTAATGCTTGGCGCAATTTATCGTCTGCTGAAGAATAAGTTTTTGAAATTTCCATTCAGTTGAAATTGTGCATTTTTCTGTGCAGCTTTTCTCCATCTATTAATGACTATGTCATTTTATCACTCCCCCCCCCTTTATTGAAAATTGTGTGAAAAACGTGTCCCAAAAATGCGACATAAAAGTATGCCACATAGTTTTACATATATTTAAATACTATTAGTTCACAACAGCTATAATCTATTGCTACAATATTTCGTAAGCTGTAGAATAGGCATGTGCCAATCGCCAAATAATGAAAAGTCGCCATGGGTGGCAAGCTATCCTATCTGTTCCGTAGCTTTTATTAACTTTGCATGTACGCAAGTCGCCAGATAATGAAAAATCGCCATGGGTGGCAAATTCGCAAGGTGTCCAATAGGTTTTACATTATTAAAAATACAGCTGAAACAGATGTTCTGATTTTATTACGCTTTATCTCCTAATTAATATAACTTTTGAATGGCAACATTAAATATCATTGTGTTTCTGAGGAGTGCAAATAACTTTTCCAGCGATTATAAGCAGAGTCCGCACTCCAGGTGGAGTATAGCTCAGGATCCGTACAACACGGATTCCCATAACAAAATATCTTCCGTGTTATGAGGGGGAGGGGGAGGGGGTCTACTGTAGTGTGAAGTTTAAATTTTTATATACCAATGAAGATGCAAGAACCAAGCAATGTGTAGCTCAGTAACATTCTACCTGATCCAATCTTCGGGTTTTGTCGGTTGAAATTATGTCTTTTTTACGAATAAGCCTGATTAGGGGCCGAATGCCTCATACGAAAAGCGAGCGTAGCTAGTCTGGGGGCCTTGGCCCCTAGTTCATGTTTAAAAATATATAAAATTAAATCATATAAAATTGAATTTGACGCTGACTTTCGTAAAATATTTTTAAAACTGCTGCATCTTGAATTCCATCCGTCATAACTTTTTTATATTTCGGCAAAAGACGGAGCACACAATTCTCCCACTTTTAAAAGAAGAACGGAGGAAAAATATAAATTAGGAGAATTTTTACGAATTTTTAAGTAAAGAAGGATTTTCATTTCAACAGCAGCTGATTACAAATTTCGGTTTGATATCTTGCGGTTTGGTTGTCCTGGATACAGTAACAATGATTAAAATTGCCAGTTGAAAAAAATAAATAAAAACGGGTCCCGCGCCATATCTCGAAGCGATTTTTTGCGAAATTCGAATTAAAACATCTGTTGTTTATTGCCTTAATGCGCCAAATACTGCTGTTATTGTACAACTAAAAGTCAAAGCCCGTTGTGAAGCAATTACAACGAGCGCTCTTCTGAAAACGTGAAAAAAGTTTCTCATTCCAAAGATTTCGTTTTGTGTACATAGTTATTCTTATGTCCAAGCAGACGATTTCTTTGCTTGGCTCGATTTCCTTTTATAAATACTGGATTTATTTGTGAGAAGAAAAATTAAACTGCATAATCTAGAAAAACAATTTTAAAGCCTTTATAAATAGCGCAGTCTTATCTCTTATCTCTTTTCTTTTTGTAAAGGGTTGCAAGAGAGGTTGACGTATTTTTAAAATAATTAAAAAAATGTCCATTTCATGTAGTGTCTGAGGTATTTAACGCTAAAACGTGAACCTAAAAGACAGCATGTCTGCGGAAATAAGACATTTTGAAAGTGAGAAGTTCACTGCAAACGGTCCATTTTCACTTTTTTGATACCGAATGACGCTGACATAGTTTTTTGTGTGTGTGTGTGTGTGTGTGTGTGTCATTATATTGCAATGATCTCAGGTTATTGCATATATGACGCAAATTTTAAGTCATGAGTGAAATAATTTTGCTTTTTCTAGATTCCACATCACTGGAATTAATTCGAATTACACATGTGAGGAATTTTTTTGTTTCCTACCGTGCAAAGAACGGGCACGCAGCTAGTATTAAATAAAATTAAGTGTAATGCTATTTAACATATTTTTTATATTTACAAATCTGTGGCTCTTTATATTTTCACTATTGGAGCTCTCTGCGCGTGCTATGAAAATGAAATAGACACACTATGAAGTAGAGAGTTATAAAACTTCAGTTAAATAAAATTAAATATACATTTACAGTCTAAATTGTACGATCCTAGTTAGAAAACTATTTTAAAAAGTTTTAGATGTCCATAACGTTTTTTTGAGAAACTAAAGCAAATTATAAGAGGAACAATGACGAAATTGCATAAAATAACAAACAGTTTGGAAAATCCTGTCTTTTAGCTTATTTTAATCGTGTCTGTCATACAGAGAGTTATAAAAAAGGTACATTTTAATATGTAAAATCCTAAAACAAAAGCAGATTAATGAAAAATTCTAATTTATGGATTCATTGAATTTGCTCGATTGCCATTTTTATTTGAAAATTCGAACATGGTGTTTAACTGCTCTTATTATAAAATGCGGGAAAATGTCGTCCAAACAAAAATAAAATGCGGGAAAATGTCGTCCAAAATGTCGTAAAAAAACCCCTACTGTTATCTCCAGTTTTGGGAATATTGAGATGAAATGTTTTTCTCCCTTTATAAGGGTATTCATTTAAATCCAGCCTTATAAATATGATTCTATCCAACGTGAATGTGTGTTTTTCAATCAATAACTCCCCAGGAAGCTAATTAATTTTAAACGGAATACCTTGAATACATTATTTGAAATCCATGTTCTTGACTCAAGAACACAAATATTGGTTCTCGGATGCTTCAATAGAAGGAATATCAGAGGGTGTTTTTGTGTCGCGTCTATAGAAATGGCTGAAGGAAAAAAATAGCAGAAGTTGGTATTTTTTAATTAAGGAGTCATTTCTTTTCATTAGGTCGCTAGTTAGTCAGTAAATAAGTTTTTTTTCTTTATTGTCAGTCTAGTCATTGGAAATATTTGTTCATTCGGAAAGGATTTTTAATTTTGGTCTCTGTTGGAGGTTTTTTTTAGCACTAGGGAGGAGTTTCGCTCAACCCCTTCGGAAATTCCCTTATTATTTATTTAATTTTTGGGGGGAGGGGGGAGGATCCTACTTATATTAGAAATACGAAGATTTGTCAGTTAGTATCTTTGCACGGGCGGCCCAGGTGGTGTAGTGGCTAAAGTCCTATTCTATTACACTTAGATTCCTGGTTCGATTCCCGGCTTGGATGTTTACTTGTCCGTCCCTTGATAGGAGGTAATGTTTGCCACCGCATACTGCGTGCCCCCATAATAAAATGACCAATAATTCGGTCCCCAGTAGTCGCGAATGCTTGATGAGCAAGTGTCCAGCCTTGAGAAAAAAAAAATATCTTTGCGCCGATGTAATGTACGGGAGGGGATCTGAACACTTTCCCCTTTAAGCAGAAACTATTACTTTAGCCAAATATTAAACTTTTTAATCTGTCCCTCAGAGTAGTGTACAGTGTAAAGGATTTAAATTTTATATACATTTTGAAAACTTTATATTAAAATTTTTAAAAATATATAATTATTAATTTTGTAAATTTTATTATACTGTGCGTTGCAAACACAATTTACTACAAACAATTTAAAAATGTTGAATGTTTTCGAAAAAATTTACCACATTTATAGTAAAAATCACTGTCAATCCAATTTTATAATAAGAATTCTCCCCCCCCCCCTTCCTCCTTAGCTGGATCCCGTTGAAGCTATAGTTTCGCCCGTGCAATAGTATGATAGAAATAATAATCGTTGCCTCTTATTCAAACATTTGCTGGACAAAATGAAACGATTTCAAAAATGCAACATTCTTTTTGTACGAAAAGCCATACTTTTGTCATAGCATAGTTTTTTTTTTTATTATTATTTTTTTTTTTTTATTGTAGAATAAGCTCCACGTTTGAAATAATACATTTTGTTCGACAATTCTTAATATATACAAGGAGGAATACCCATCAAGGGGTAAGGAAGTGCTTTTACAAAAGAACACTAACTCTACGAAGAAACAATACAGTGGGATAGCGGGAAAACTGCTCTTTTGAAAAATGCGTCTCACCGTTTGAAATGAAATATGATTACTGTATTCACAAACACTCCACCCCCCCCCCTCTTGCTCTTTAATTTTTCTGGGTTCCTTTTTCCGAATGGCAACTGTTTACTTTTTAGTTTTATCCCTTCTGCTCGTGTGAAGGGAGGAACGTTTTTTTCGCGGTTGAAGAAGGATGACTTGTACTACCCGAAACAATGCTTCAATCGATAAATAACCTGTTTGAAATAAATAAAACTGTAAAATAACACACAAAAAAGGTACTTATCATTCCGGACACGTTTCTGCAAGTTTCTATTCCGTACAATTTCTTTTTCTTCTTTTTTTTATCATCTTTGCTTATTTTTTTTTTCTATGTTTTGTTCAACTATTTATTCTATATTTCATTTAAATGTACCCTGTGCTCACCATGGCACAGTGGTTATGTCACTGAATGTGGTAGACAGGCGAAGTGTGTAGGTCCCGGGTTCGGGTTCCATCAAGCGGCTGTCGATCTAACGGTCTGGAGTTTTGGTAGGTTTTCTCCAGATGTAACGTGAATACAAGTTAGAACCACCTATAAAGTTCCCTATCAAGACACCCCATACTTGGCAGATCGCCGTCGCACAGTGGAGTATTTGTGTCAAAATCCTGGCCAAAAATATTTTTCCTGTGTTTTAACGTTAAAATCATTACTGTTGACTTTTGACTTACTTTTTAGTATTATGTACTTCTTAAATTATATAAAAAAGCGTGTTATCGCCAAATTTGACGATATATCACCAAACGACAAGAAGTTGGTTTCTAACAAATGTCTTGTCCGGGGAGTGTCCCTTACTGGGAAGTACAGCTATAGTATAATACCACTTATAAATGTAATACTACGCGGCTGTCGATCTAACGGTCTGGAGTTTTGGGCGATTTTCTCCAGATGTCACGTGAATATGCATTAGAACCCCTTAAAAAGCCCCCCGCCCAAGGCAACCTTCCCGTTAGGCAAATAGCCGTGTAGCTGTGCCTTAACCACAATAAAAATATATAAATGTAATACTTTAATAATACTTATAAATATAATACTACTTATCTATAAATCAATTTTTATCATAAAAATTTTTTAGATTTTTTACTTATCTAAATGTAGTTACTATAGGGATCTTAGTTTTCTAATGACTTCTGAAGATTAACTTTTTCATTCTGATTCTTTTGAACTCTGATATTCGTCTTCACTCAGAATCACTTTTTTTTTTTTTTTTGAGAGAGAGAGAGAGAAAGAAAGAGAGAGAGGGGGGGGGGACCACCATCGGGCCCCTCTGGCAGAGAAGTTGTAGGGTCTCACTGTAATAAGGCTTGCTCTTTGTCCTTGGCCTTTGTCTAGAGCAGCTAAAAGGACACTGCTTAAAAGAAGCCTACTTGAAACCCATGAAATCCCATTCCAAGCTGGAAGAGAAAGTAATTTATTTCAAGCCAACACTTCAAAATGACTTAAAGAGCTAGCACGTGTTTCTGTTTACACACACTCCAATGACCCGAAGTCACAGTTGCCAACCTTTAAGATCCAAAAATGGGGAGTTTTTGCTTTGGACACAATTTACGACATAAATGGTAAACTAAGCTGTAAGTAGATGGGACTATTTACAGGACTAAGAAAGGGCAATTTTGGAATATGTAGAAATTTTCTTCTTATCGCAAATTTACATCAGAAAAATAAGAAATTAAATACTGAATTTAAAATACCAATGTTAAATCTTAACTGAAATGATGTTTTATATACATTTATCCAAACACTTGCACATAATTTATAGTTTATGAGAAATACAAGCGCGTATGTTTGTATCCCTTTTGCGAAAACCGGTCGAAAAATTATCGAAAAAATAAAAATGGCGCTGTATAAATAATTTTTTTTATAAAAATGGTGGATGTTGGGGGAACATTTTTTTCTTGGAATAGACACTCAATACTGTAATAATTGCGATTATAGTTGAAATTAGGCGCGACAAGCCGCGACACCCCTTTAAAAAGCTTTTTGAAATGTGGATCTTTGAAAAAAAATTAGAAAAAAAAAGTTTACAATTTTTTAAAAAAAAGTCATATTATTTTTTCAAGCTAATAGATACATATAATTAAAATACATATATTTTACTACAATTATACTTAGTATCAAATCAGTAAATTAATTTAAAGAGCCCGTAAAAAAAGCAAGACGAAGTAATAGGAAATGCTGAAATCTCTTGCCGTAAATGAAGAAACTTGCTTTTGTACCGAGTGTTGCATCTTTTGGATATGAATTATGGTCGAAAAACATGCATTACATGATGCATCAGTTACTAGGCTATCCAAAAACATATATATTACTGTTTTTAAACAAATTTAAAATTTTCGACTTTTGGCCAGGATTTTGATGCGAATACTCCACTGTGCGTCGTGTAGCGTTGCCACAATCCTACCCACACACAAATGCACCGTTTTTCCCCCTCTCTCTTTTATTCTCCCTGGTTTCTTGCTTTTTTTCTGATTGATAACTCGCTCTTCGCTTTTGCTTTCTGTTTGTTTATTTTGCCTATCCCCAGTCCCTGTCTATGTATGGACTTCTTCTGCTGCTGACAAAGGTCGAACGGTATTCGCCCGAAACATTTGTCTAGATCAGCGTTTCCCAACCGGTGGCAAGCGCAGGGCGTTTGCAGGGGCGCGCGAGAGAAACAGGCAAATTCATGCTTTAAAAAATCATGTCATTTATTCTTATTTTTACTCCAATGCATATCTATTTTCGCTTAAAATGTTTATTCAAACAAATGTTTATACAAAATAATGTTATCAGTAGGATAACATTATTTTGTAGCAAAGTCAACTAAATGTTAGGTTGTAACGAAAGTTTCCCGCCACCGTAAACATCGTCAGAAAACAGTTCGCGTTGGCGTATTGGCTCCTATTTTGTCAAACGATTTTTGGCATTTGAAAGAAAGAGGCTTACTTTATAACACTGTGTTGTGAAATCTGTAAAAAATAGAGTTATCATTAAGTACAAGGTGTCTCAAATGGAACTATCACTCTAGAGGATTGGAACCATCATTGACTTCCACTTGTGTTGCAAAAAGTCAGAATATCAACGAATTAGGAGTACATCTTTAAGTACTATTGTTGTATCATGTGACACTGTGCAGGTTTGGTACCGAAAGTTCAAAAACAGTTATCTAAGGAGTTAGAAGTTAGTTTTTCAAGCAGATTTGGCGGAAAACTTTCGTTACAACCGATATTTATTGTTTAAGAATAAAAAACTGAATGTATGCTGAAGATTGCGCTTACGGGGAGGAGCCACTGTAAGTTAGCCTTTGATGGGGAGGGGCGAAGTTAAAAGGTTGGGAATCGCGCTGGTCTAGATTGATAAGTACACTTTATGAGTGTTATTTTACAAAGTTTTATTCATTTCATCTTTTAGGCACCCGTTTCTTTCGAGTGGTTTCTTTTTTTCTTTGTCCAATGCCCTGTTTATGTGTGTCATTTAAGAAAGCTTTTGATTATTTCATTTTTCGATTGACTAGATCGCATACTTCCGAATTATATTTCTGGTGAACGTTACTTAAATAACCTAAACAAACCGGAGCATCATAATATGTCGTCGTTCCCATCTGTCACCCTGGAAGTTGTGTCTTCTTTTCCCAGGAAGTCACCCGAACGGAAGAACAAACTCCCGTCACCATATACTTCCAATTTGTTTTTTGAAACGAATGCAGAAGAGTGCGTGGGAACAGAGTGATAAGCTGAACTCCTTCCAGAACCCACACTTAACATATTTTACGGTCGATGGACCCTTTGTTCATGCCTTGCGCCCGAAAATTTCATTGGTACTGAGTTATTGCCGGATTTTTCCTTTCGGCAGAAAATATAGTAAAAAGGATATAGTTTTTATTTCAATATATTTTCTTCTTTATTTAATACAAGATGCATTCTCCCATTCGGGAGAATAGCTTACTTTTTGAAAAATAGTCTTACAAAAATGTTTCTTACGAAAATGTTAAGACATTATTTCGCAAAATCGCGAAGTTCTGTAATGTTCTACTTGAGTCAAATTTTGGGTAATTTACGCAAATTCGTAAAAGAAAGAACAAGTTATGGGAATTTCGTCGAACTAATAGCATGATGATTTTCCAGGCCCGCATTTCTAAGAAAACATGCTACAGGAATTTTCGGAGCATGATGTAACGGACAACATTATGACTGCCCAATTGAAATTCAACCGTTTTTTGCAAGGTAATGTAGGTGAAATTTCGGTAATAACTACATGTGCAAGTGATAATTTCTTATTGAAAATTTGTGCCGAAAAAGCGAACATTTCACGTCCCACTTTGTCTTGTTCAATCGTGAAATGGTTCTTTGTGAAAGTGAGATTCAATGCTCGCAAATAAAGGCTAATAAAATTCGATAACGTTTATAAATTTTTGCGGCCGACAGCGAAAATACTAAAATTTGAGTGACAAAAGACATTGGTTACCAATGGGTTAAAAATAATTTGAGCTGAGGCTTAGCTAGAAATTTTCATGGGGGAGAGGGCTACGACTACTGCAACTCACATATGTGTATACGTGTGTGTGCTAAGGGAGTGAAGAATATAGATTTTGTACGGCGAAAAATTCCTCATGGGGGGGTTGCAACCCCCCCTATCCCCCCTTGGCTGCGCCACTGAATTTGAGAATTGATTATCAAGACATGATCCACCCGTAAAATTGAATAAGCTGTGTTATGAAATTTTACAACCTAAAATCTAGAGTATGTATTCTGAAATCTACAAACTACATCTAGAAACAGTATTATGAAATCTTACAAATTCTATCTAGAAATTTCTACACCTGGGGCAGAACACCCATTTTCCGAGGATGTAATTTATAATCTACAAACTAGATCTAGAGTCTGAAACGTCCCAACAAGTGCATTTTTTATTGAATGTTCCAGCATTCGTTTACATAATTGACACACTGTACAAGGTAATTCAAAACTTTTTCTCGGAAATGTAAAGGGTGATAGAGTAGACCAAGACGACTCAGAATCGCATGATATCAATGTGGGATAGGAAACATCGTCTTTACTTACCTGTTGATAATCACCTTGTAAGAAGTGTTGAAGTAACAGTGAACCTTCTCCGACCCTCCTATGTCCAACACCAATGCATCTTCCACAGAAAACATTCTACCAAACTTGTTAGCTTACCAATTCTGTTTCATTTCATTGTTGAAAGTGTGGCAGAAGAGCTCATTGTGCTTGTTAAACGCGATTGAGAATTTAGGTAAATACTGCAAGAGTTTTCTTACAAAGTGATTATGAACAGGTAAATGAAGACGACGTTTCCGACACCCACATTACTATAAGATTCTGAATCGTGTGGGTCTGCTCTATCACCCTTTACATTTTTGACATTTTTGACCCCTTTACAGTTTTGAATCACCCTGTATAAATAAATTGTACAGTAAAATAATGTCTTTTTTTGACATAAAATTCAAACAAATAAATTTCCAACAAGAATTGATGCACAATCAAGCTGTGCCTAAAAACTCGACTAATATTTCTTGCAATTTAATGCGAAAATTTTATACGTAATATTCTCTTTCAAGAAAAATGGCCACCTTTCCTCTTTTATCACGAATACTTTCCTTGGAGGATTCTATTTGAAATCGATTTTTAAGTATTTGCGAGTGTCTTATTAGACAGTAAGAATTTTATGGATATCTCTTTTCTTCTTTGGGATCATGCAGGATATGCAAAAAGAACACTTCGCCTCCTATCCCCCTTTTTTAGAAAATGCTATCCCACCAACACCTACGCTAAAAAATCCTCACACGTAAAAATTTCGTAGTATTAGCTTCAGTAGTCTTGGCTAAGCAAAATATTGACACACTAAAAAGTGACATTTCTTTACAGTACACCTAATATATTTAAATTTTCCTCGTGAAATTAAAAAAAAAAATATTTTCACGGTTTTCTTCTCTTAGTATCACGTCCGTTGTAAATTGTTTTTTGAAAGATAAAAAATAAACTTTGGCGGTCTATGAAATATTCATTAAATATTTATAAAGGCAATAGGTTTTTGAAGCAACAAGTTTTCTATGTTACAAAATATATATATATAATTCCATACGCTGCCGAAAAAATTCAATTTCTTTTAAATTTGAAATATGTTTAAAGTCAGGAGATACAGATAATTTTATGACAGCTAGAATAAAAATTATACATATTCCACGATTTTTTTTTAAATAAGATATTTCTTTAAGCGTTAAAAGCAAACATGTTAATATATTTACTGAGTTTTTTCATAGAGCGTTTGAGAATATAAGGAAATCTTCATAGCATATGGATCGCACCATTTTCTTTAATATAGATCATGTGTGATTTTTTTTCTCATTGGATAACCTTTGCAAAATAAAGACGTATCTATTGGTTGTACCGGAAAATAATGTCTTTTATTTTTCTTATAAACAAATACAGTAAAACCTCGATACAACGATACTTAAGGGACCCAATAAAAGGATCGTTTTAGAGGGATGTATCGTTATATCAAGAAGAAATTATGTTGTATGGAAATTCTGTGCGATTGCAACATTTTGTTGTTATAGTGGGATTTATGGTTGTATCCAATATCGTTATAGCGAGGTTTTATTGTACAGGGACCTTAAAGTAATGACTTTTTATGCATTTTTTTGCTTGTGGCCAGGTCAGCGGCCTACTGGAGGCTTAACCACTACGAAATCCGCAGAGGTTGGTCATTTCATTGTTAGGGCGCCTATTAGGTAGTCTTTCCAGATTTCTGAAATGTTCAACCGGGACACCGGAAAATGCCCCGTCTCCCGGGTATTCAAGATCAAGGATACATTTGCCCGACCAATGACTACACGCGTTTATGCTCCCAACGAGTGCCAGGAAGGTGCCAGGTTCGAAACCAGGCCGCGTTCGCCGACCTAACCGTTCGCAGTTTTCCGTGGTTTTCTCCGAAATTTCGCGTAAGTACGGGTTAGGATACCTCAGAAAGACCCCCCCATGTAGGTCAATCCCCTCTCGGCTTAGATCCCTCTAGCAGATAATTGGCCATAACACCACATTTACATTTTTTCCACGAGGGTACATTACCGGACCCCCGGGGAAGGCGACGATCCCGACACTACACACCCTTGGAGGTTTCTGGAGTGTTTTAGAGGATAGAGTTTATTCTCAATGCTATGAATAAATGGTTACTGATTCGGAACATAAACCAGGGGTATTAATAAATGACACAAGCATATAAATTTAAACATTTTATTTCTTATATGTTAATATTTATAAGTTAATTAAGTAAGAAGAAACACTTTGAATAAAGAATAAAAATTTGAACAATAATTCTTAGCAGAACGTCACTCTTCTTCACTTTTTATACAGTACAGTCAAATAAATGAAAAAGTACTAATTATCCCAAATAATCCTTCACAGTTGAATTTTTTTTTGTCATCTATAAACAAATTTAATTTTTACCGGGACGTGAAGTAAACCGGCCGGGACACCGGGATTTTGTCTGCAAACTGGGACGTCTGGCAAGCCTACTATTAGGCAGACCAGCGCTACCCCTTATGATTGATCTCCTCATTTTGAACCCATACCCGATGAGAGACCTATATCACTTGAAATCGGCACCTCCAGAGACATAATTTGAACAGGCAGGACATGGGAGCCAGAAACAGATTTTACGTGCACCTGCGCCCATTAGTGTTCACGGTTCCCCAGCAGTCTAGCCCAGAGAGGTTTTCACACTCCCCAGCACCGGTCAAGCCGGTACCTAGTACCACAAATAGTCCAAAATACGTTCACACAACGTTCAAGTACGTTTTTTGAACATCTTTTGGACTAGCTGTGCTACTGGGGGGCGCTGTATCACTTTCCGTGTTCTAATGGGAACGTAACTGAGCGACTCAGCTACTGCCGGACTTTTTGGAAAAAAATCAAATAAATAAATTTTTAACCCGTTCTTAGTGACAAACAAGCTGGAACGAAATATAGGATTCCAGAAATGTTCACTAATTATAGTTTATATGTGTTTTTAGGAGTTCACTCGTGACGGAAATCATTCAATAAGCCGATGTTTTTATTTTACCTAAATTTATTTGAGTGATCACACAAGGCACACTGCCAGGCTTATGAAAGCTCTAGATTTTCGGAAAGTGCAACATCTTAAATCATACACTGTGCCAAGAATAGGGTTAAGCAAAAATTTTATTAAATTTTACATTTTCTTTTCAGAAATTAAAAGTGTTCTATTCATCCTTTTTCAACGGTTGTCTTACAACTAACTACACGATAAGTAATTTCAATCATTTCGACACAGGAGATTACCTGAATTTTTTTAAAAATAAAACTCTGTTTTTGTCACATGCAGTTATGATCCTATTTTAATGAAATATTCGCTTCTTCCCGTATGAGGAGTGGGTGGGAAGCTATTTTAAGATAAAACGGTTATTCATTTCGTGTAGTGTATTTCAGCGAACACTTGACTTACATGCACTTTATGCGCTGTTCTTAGAATAAATTCTGCTTCTCACGGCGTATGTCGAAATTCCTCGGTAACGGTGAAGATTTTCTTTAATCCCACTCCCTCGGGTACCGTTTGCATTTTTTAGAATACACTGTGTTAATTCCTTTTTCACAATTGTTCTCGACAGTGTGTTCAGAGAAAAAGAGAGCACATATTTACCTACTTTTATTTTACCTTTTTTGTGTGTGAAGACAGGAGCGGAGGTTACGTATTTCTCTCTTTCGAAAGACGTTCAATGTTTCTTTGCATGTACAGCTTGATCAAAATCGTGCATTTCTTTTAGATTCTGTGTACAATCTGGATTTTGAACAAAGGGAAGGGCCGACCCTGGCCGAGTGGATAGGAGACTGAACGTGGTAGATGGTTAAGTGTGGTGGCCAAGGTTCTGTCCTACCCCGCGCAGGATGGTCTGGAGTTTTGGACGGTTTTCTCCAGATGTTACGCGAATACGCGTTTGATCCCCTTAGAAAGTCCTCCACCCAAGGCATACTCCTTAAGGAAGTTAGCCTTTGTCTAGCTTTGCTTTCAACACAAAAGCAAAATCATAGTACAAAGGAAGGAGAAGTGTACTTCTCTAACTGTTTTTAAAGTAGAAAGTGTGATATTTATCTTTCTGGAGGAAATTACGTTACACGAGAGCTGTCCAGGAAGTAGCATTCGTTTACGTATAATTTTGGCCAAAAAAAACGAAGGAAAATAAAGATTTTATTGAAATGAAAGTAGCATATTGACGCATGTCCCGCAGTGGACTAGTCACTCAACTCCACTCCCGTAAGAACACGGAAAGGGAAGCAGCATCCGGCTTGGCCAGTACTTGGGAGGATGAAAACCTCTCTCGGATGGACTGCTGTGGGACCGCGCACGCTCATGGGAGCGGGTGCACGTAAAATCCTTCGTGGCTCCAATGCCCAACATGTTCAAACGATATCTCTGGGGGATGCCGATTTCAGGAGGTGGTTGGCGGGTCCCTCATCTGGAATGGGTTCAAAATGAGGGACCCACACTCAGAAGTCCAAAACCCTAGGGGGGCAATGGCACCTATTTCCTTGGATAGCGCGATTGTCTATCCATGGACGCGAGAACAACAACCTATTTACTCTTATTTCAATGCAGTCTCCGACGTTGTCGAGACTTTGGAAGGGTTGGGTGCAAAAAAGAGGGTAGCTCCAGCCTTTGTGGGTTTTGAGTTAGATGTAGTATTTTGGACAAAAAAGGGATTTGAACCCAACCCCTGCTTTATGTGCACCACTGCGAACAAATATTGGTACCCTGGGACTATGTACGTGAACAAGGTACGACCGTATAGGGGCCAACAAAAAGTGCTTGACCTAAGGCCTCCAGATGCCTTAGTCGGACCCTGCATCAACACCTTATGTGGAGTCATTATTAATCCGTGTAAGAAAACAATATTTATGACCCCGCATTCCTATGCGATCTTGATTCTTTTTGATGGACGCTTTCTCCCCTAAAAGTTTCTGTTTAGTTGTGGAACACTCTCTGTATATCAATTAAGATCAACGAAGTGGCCACTCTGTTAAAAGAAAGAAAAGTGCCTCGTTTAAAAAAATATGAAACACTTTCATATTTTAATTAGGCAAAAAGAACTTATAGACTAAAAGCGTATCACAACGCTTTCGTCGTCTCTATTTTTCTTCCTTATTTCATTCAATTGGAAAGTGTATCATTATTCATAAGTGTGCGGATTTTTTTTTTCCTTGTTCCATAAACCACTTCTTTGGGATCGAAATCTACGTTTAAATCGTCTACTAAAGCTGTTTAAAAATCTTCGACAATATTTTTCTACACAGTAAAAAAATTCAGAAACGTTACATACTTACAGCGGAAAGATTTCCGAAAGTATAGCGTAACCTACCGATGCTCTACTCGAGCTCACGATTTCGGAAACATAACCCATATTTCGGGGGAAAGTATTTACGGGGGAAAGGAAATCTTTATTTGGGACTTCGCGCGCATGCGCCAAGTGCCAAGAGACAGAGGGATAACAGTGAACGCGTCTTCCCTAATAGCACAGATGGTCACAAAAGAGTCGCTGTGACGTCACAGAGGGTCACAATTGTCACAGGACTGTCACATTGTAACTTCTTGCACAGCCCGATTATGACCAACAGGGGCCCCGGGCATTGATGAATTTGGGGGTCCCCATCTATAAAATTTGTTTTCTTTTTCATAATATTTTGACATATAAAAGAATATTTCAGAACAACATTTGAAACTGGGGGCCCTGGGCAAAGTCCCGATTTGCCCATGCGATAATAAGGGTCTGGTAACTTGTGAGTGATGTAACTTCACTGTGTGGTCACTGTGAAGTTTATTTGTGACCAGTCACCAGGTGACGTCGCCGGATGAATACTTAAATAAAACGGATGAATACTTAAATAAAACAGCACATTATCTCCTGAAAGTAATTTATGTGGAAGAAAAAAGATTTAAGATTTTTAATTTATATTTATTAATTATGGTATTTTCTCTCCATTTACAAAATACTTCAAAAAAATTTTAAGTTTCCAAAACAAGCCGTACCACAAATAACTTTTGCAGCAGTCAGTTTACTTTTAAAGCAAAATTCGGCAAGAAAACCGCAGCGTCGTTGTACCGTGCTCTCCTCCAAATGCGAAGGTCCGCGTTCGATTCTGGTTGCTAGTCCTGACCGCTCCTTCCGATAGAGTTTGGTGCTGCCATCTAGTTTAAGATACTCGAAACGCTTCATCTAGTACATGTTACTTTTTTCTGAAAAACTCTGAAAGGTTACTCATTAATTCGGAAACCTATCCGAAATACAGGGAAAGGTTACTCAATATTTTACCAAAATATACAGAAACGTTACCCATCTTTTCCAGAAACCTTACCTAAAATGCAGGAAAATAGGTAAATATGTTTCCGACATATGCAGAAACGTTTCTAAATACTTTACCCGCATGGTTCGGAAATGTTTCCGCAATTTTAAACTACAAGAGCTGCCCCATTTTTTGGGGTAACGTTTCCGAATTTTTTTTTACCGTGCAAAATTAATTTAGAAGGGGAATGCCCCGAAATTCTAGACACACTGGCGTGCGAAAGAAATAACATTTTATCAAGCAGAAAAGCTAACTGGAGAGAGATTAAAATTGAATACAGAATATTTGATTTAGAAAAACGAAACAAAAGAAAATTTTGGGGACCAAAAAATATGTGATCTGCATCACACGATGATCAGTGGCTTATGTACTCGGCCATGATGGGGGCCAATTGGTTTAATAGGTTAAAAGTAAAAGCTTTAATATGAAATTATCATATAACAGAAGACTATTAGATTGGACAATTGTCACACGTTCAAATTAATTTTTGTAGTTTATTTTTATACTTTATGAAGTCTATTAAATTAAACGCGTATATTAAAAAATCATTTTCAAATTTTTAATATAATTTGGCGATTTAAAATCAAATCGCCATTATATAACTGGGAAGCTGTTTCTTATTTATGCATGCAAATCCTGTAATGCACAAAAGTACGTAACAAAAATGTTGGTATTAAACAGTAAAATTAATTGAAAACTTTTGTTAAATAGTACACATTATAATTTTGGTTACTAATTAATTTTAGTCATGTAAATCATTCTACATCAAAACACGAAAAGTGTTGTTAGAAAATAAAAAACTTTATTGGGTTTCAATTTAATTTATTGAAATTTCTAAACACGGTACAATCGCATATTTTAATGCATCCAACATTAATTTATTTAAATTGGTGTTTTTCATTTTGAAAACGTGTATAATGGCAAAGTAATAAACGACGGAGCTATTAAAGTGCGCCTAAGCGAAAATAGAATTACGAGCAATTGAAATGGACGATGTTTCCCTGAAATTCTATTAAATTTATAAGTGCAGCAGAGTTTAGAATAAATAAGCTTTCTCTTCCTTTTGATAGACATTAAGTTTTTACTAAATCATACCTGAAAAGGAAGTGAATGGGATGTATGGAACCTCTTTTGATAGAGTGAATGTTTTAATATGGGGGAATGAGATTTAGACGTCGAAATAAAATAAAATGTATTTATGAGCAATAAAAATACAGAAAACGAAATCTTATAAATAAAAATGAAATTCTGTTTGTTTGTTTGTGGATTTGATTTGTATTACAAACCCACAAAAATGGACCTATCAGCCTGAAATTTTGCACAGATATGTAAAATAATATAGAATAAATCATAGTCCACTTTAAAACTTTGAAAGTCTACCCGTTCCCGGTATCTAAGAGATTTTTTTATGCTCTCCACGCAAAAAGCTTTCCGTAATTGTAACCCCTGTAGTGAAAAAAGTGTGAAATAAGCATCGTGGTTGCCATGTGTGGCGATTTTGCCGAATAAAATGTTTTAAATTCTCAAAGTAAAAATAAAAGAATAATAATGATTTTTTTTTTGTTAGTTTATATTCGTAAGGTTATTTTTTTTAAATTATAATATCGTGTGCATGGGAAATCGGAGCAGGAATGAAATGTTTTATACGCAAAACAATAAGAATTGAAGATTTCCGAGGCTAATATGTAACATTTTTTAGTTTGGCGAAAAAATAAAATGGCTCATATGCCGAGAAAGCGAGTTCTAGCGGTTTGCACAGTTTTCGGCTTGGCGCAATTTATTTAGAGCTTACATTTGTTACCGTGTAATTACATTTCATCTTTACTGTTTGGAATGTGCATCCTAATCACTGAGTGTGACGTGTTTGTCTTTCTTGTTCCATCAAACACTTCTTCAGAACTGAAATCTATATAAAAATAGTCTACTAAAACTATTGTGCGATCTTCGTCAGGCATACTCTAACTGTACTTCTCTTTTATAAATACTGTTTAGAAATGTGTCTAAAGATAAACAGGCTACGAGTGTGACGTGTTTATCTTTCTTGTTCCTTAAAAACATTTTTCTGAATTGAAATCTACATTACAATCGCTTACCAAAACTGCTTCACGATCTCCATTCGGCATATTCTAACTGTTTTCTTCCTTTGTAATAAACTGTAAGTTTTGCCAGTTTCTCACCCAATATGAAACATATCACCAAGCTAGGTTCAGTTTGGGGGACTTTATTTTTCTGGCGACCGTCACTAGGCCCCTTCCAATATTTTATCCCCCCCCCACACGCAATCTGGTAACTCTATACAATGAAAACGTGTCCATGCAAATCGGCCCACAAACATCTATCTACAAAAATTTGAACGCAAGAATATCTTCACAAATGATGACGATATGAAATAGCGGTGAATGAGGTATAGCCCTGTAGTGTTCTTAAAAAGAATACATCCAAGAATAAATGCATACTTAAAATACTTTAATGTAACAGATTACGTCAGAATTCAGAGCTTTCAAATGCAAAACTTTATTCGAGTTTAAAATAAATTCCTCCTCCCACTCTTCTCCATGGACACGCAAAACTATTACAAGCATCCAACAACAAAGGAATAAACTAATACATCGAATTCAACGTTTACTTCAAAATCGGTGTTGTTTGAGTTTTAGCTATTACTCTAAGTAAGAAAATAGATTGATTGTACGTTGCTCGGTAACGGCCGATGATGAAAAAAACTTGATTGCCTTTTGTTTCCAGAAATAAAAATACTTATTTCAAATTTTATAGTAAAATAACCAGTAATAATAGTTTATTGAAGTGGATTTCATACTACTTTTAGTTTAGGAAAATCACTATCGACATCTCGTATTTCGTTTCAGGAGAGAGCCATCTCGAAATAACTGGAAATAAAACAATTGCAGTTCTATACAGTTTTTTTTTTTTCGTTGTTGTTGATGATTTCTTTGTTCAAAATATAAAGGAAATACTGAACCGCAAAGAAAATATTTATATTTTTACGGGAAAATCGATTTTGACCATTTCTGAATTCACTTCGAGTGGTTACTAAAGGACGTCACGATCTATTTTGTTGTTACTAATGGCCTTTGGCAACTGCGGAGCAGGGCCAGATCCTCCCTATAGGATGGCGAAGGGCGAAAGGGAGTGGTTTCCATTTTAATGAGTCCCAGTGAGAGGAAGTCCAATTTAGCTCGGGGTCTCCTCATTTTGAGCCTGTTCCAGACGAGAGACCTAGCCCCTGGATCGGCACCCCCAGAGGTATCATTCGAGGAGAACATTGGAACACGACAGATTTTGCATGCACCAGATCCCATTAGCGTAAACTGTTTCCACAGCAGTCCAGGGGCTCTACCACCATGGTGTCGTAGAATATCAGTGACGGATATTTCTCGCTCTCGGATTGTCAAATACTTCGGATAAATAGCCGCCACTCTCCTTTTGGTGCTACCACGATGAGTGTCGAATAAAGCAAGCGAGTATTTTTGTGCTTGCTAGAGGTCTATCCGGCACTCAGAGCGATTCACCCATCAAAACACTAGGCTTTTCCCCCTTTTTCTTAAACGAAGGCATTGTCTTCAGAATTTTCGAAGAATCCGGGGACATCCATCACGAGTAGAAGCCCGTTCTTGACAGACCCAACATGCTAGGGAGAGGGGGTCCTTTTGTGGAAGTACTTGACACTCCACAATCCACAGAATAAAAACCCATCCATCTCGTACTCCCCGATACCGGAATGCAAGTTTTCACCTTCATCCGACGTGTCGGGAAAAAACAGCACTATTTCCGATAGTCATTTCGACAGTGAAACAATCACGATAGGATCGTGGTAGGGCATATCGGATATTTCTCGGATTGTGGCGTCATGAGAAGAGAAGGCTCCAGATATTCGCTAGCGAAAATTTCCGATACTATGGTGGTAGACCCCTAGACAAAAGAGGTTTCCGGACACCCAAGCACTCGTTAAGGTGATGCTGCTTCACTTTCCGTTGCTCTTATGGGAACAGAGTTCAAGGCCTAGGCCAGTGCAGGACACGATCTGTTCTGAACAACGATGAACCCATTTTGACTAATTTTGACTGGCTGTCTGTGCACACTGATGAATCTCCATACCTATGTATCTTGTTTGTTTTAAGAGCAACCAGCTGCAGAAGTGTATAATAGCTAGAGAACCATTGTACCGTACCACAGGGTCGGGTTCGAATCCAGGGATTGGTTTGGGTGTCACTTCGTCCTTCCCTCTATCATAGGAGGCAACGTCGGTCCACCTTGTTTGGTGCATCCATAAAAAAAATGAGCAGTTCCTCCTGCCTTTGCAGTCGGCCAAGGCCTGGTGTTGTCACACTCCGCACCTATAACAAAATACAAATAGTTTGTCCCATTTTGAAATTGTGCATTTAGGCCTGTTCTAATATCTGGCTGTGCACCTCTCTTTACGACTAGGCAGCTTACTGACAGTCTTTCTAAAACACTTTGAATGCATTAAAGTCTGCGGACAGTCGTTGTTTTGGACCAAACCAGAAATATTCCCCATCGCCAAGTTTGGAAACTTTTGGGGGAAATATCTCTAAATGCGGCATTAAAAATAAGTTCCCGTATCTGAACCCGGCTGAGTGATATTTTCTACAATGGGCGAGAAATAGCGAAAGTTTAATACTGTGTAACTGAGGAAAAAACACTCAAAATACTGGTGTTAAACGATAAAGTGAATATAAAACTTTGTAAAAAACACACATAATATCTTACAGGTAAGAAGATACGTACGTTTCGGCCAAAAATTGTTTTGGTCTTCGTCAGTCAAAGCACTTCGTTACAAGGAACACAGGGAATATGTATATGGTGTGCCGTATTACGTCGTGTATGAGTTTTATGTCGTGTAAGGGTCATGAATTTTACGATTAGGAATGTTTTTGTACTGGGGTTGTGTACAAATTTAAAAGTGCCCCTTTTCAAAAATGAACGAGGCGAAATTTTTCTTAAAGCAGTCTTTTTTCCTACCTAATTTTGAACATGGATTCAATTTTTAGCGAGCTCATTTCTAATAGATAATGAACGAAAGCATGTCACCACCTTCTGGGGAAACCCCGTATATTAGTGTAGATTCGTACGTAAACAGAGAATATCGGTCTACTTCAAACACTGCACAGCGTTATTTAGAAAGTGCAAAGCAATTTTTCCGAAAAGAAACATTCAAATACCCGATAATAATGGAAAACGAAGTACTTCCCCTGGGGAAAATATTTGGAAGGATATATTTAAAAATGATTCGAGAAGCAGAAGTCCAATCAATTTTCGAGTTTAATATTTTGAAATATACATATTTGCCTGACAAATCCTCCCAAAACCGATATTTTATTTGCAAAGTCTGACAGTTGAGTCAACATATGAGCGATATTTTTAACTTAAAGGATCGAATGCTTATAGGGATTGCATTTCGGGTGCCAATGCGTTTGCAAGTTTAGATATCAATTTGCCCTTTGAGCTCGTAAGAGTATTATAATATTTGTTGCATTAACTTCTATACATCTTTCTATCGTTAAATAAGAATTATTCTGATTGACAGGTGCACTTTTTTTTCAACTCTTCCCGTCTGTTATTAATATACAGTGTGTCCCAAAGAAGATGGCAATACGCTTTGATTCTTGACTTATCAGCGATAAAATGGGCAATCTAAATTGAAAATGTGTTCTGAATAAGGCAGGATAAAAGACTACCTTAAGAAAAATTTACTGGAAATTGTAGGAAAGCGTTAAAAGTAGACTTCACCCGTATAGTAAATACATAGCTTTGTTAGAAAAAAAGAATTCAATTTTACAATGTATAAGGGTTGCCATTCACAGACACAATTATCCAGATTGAATGAGAGATTTCAGTTCTCTTTTTTTAATCCTTGGATCGCGTTATCGGCTCGCGGAAAACTGCTATGGACCTAAATGCATTGCAATTCTCTTGAATCTTCTCTAGGACAACTGTAAATAGTACAGAAACCATAGAAACATGGGAGCTTTAGGAGAGCTTTATTTTCTGATCCTATACAACATATAGAAATTTTGTTTAGTTCTGACACAGGCAATTATCGCTGAAGCACGCTTTAAAGAATGACTTCCCGTAGATCGTAATGTGTGGAAAATGTATGGGGTGGTCTAGTAAAAGAATTGAGCATGGTACTATTATGAAAAGGATTTTTTTTTCTAATGGTCGGGTTAAAAGATATCCGTCCTGTAATGGACTAGTCGCTGAGCTCCGTACCCATAATAACAGGGAAAGTGAAGCAGCACCAGCTTGGGCAGTGTTTGGATGCGTGGAAACCCCTCTAGCTTGGGCTGCAGTGGAACTGGGTACGCTAATGGGAACTCGTGCTTGTATCAGGTTGTAACGAAAGTTTTCCGCCAGAATTGCTTGAGTCAGCTCACGCAGTACCCAGCTATTGACCTTATATGTCAAGTTTATGCGATGCTTAGCGCGACTAATGGACATGACACTAAAGTCTAACTCTCTTAGCTAGCTCTCGTGGAAGAATATTTTATCTTCTTCCAAAAATTCTCGTAGTCGGGCCACATCAGCATCAGTAGTCCGGTCAGAGCGTTCTGCTTCTTTAATATCCTAGTCCTAATTTTTGAACTTTCGGTGCGAAATCTTCACAGTGTCATATGATACCTTAAGCTGTACACATGATTCAGTGTCATTCTGTAGCTGACCTTTTGCGACAGAACTGAGAGTAAATGATGGATCAATCTGGTAGCGTGGGAGTTCCATTTCAGACACCTTATACTTAATGATAACGCTATTGTTTTACGGATTTCACAACACAGGGCTCTAAAACAAGTCTTTTCTTTCAAATAACAAAAATCGTTTTACAAAATATTGGCAAAGACACCAACGCGAACTTCTTGTGCAGACAATACTTGGAGTGGCGGAAAACTTTCGTTACAACCTAATAAAATCTGTCGTGGCTCCAATGTCCTGGAGTGCATTGTATGTCATGTTCAAACGATACCTTTGATGGTGCCAATCCAGTTTCTAGTATCTCATCTGGAATAGGGTTCAAAATGAAGAGACCACTTATGGGGGGGGCAACATCGATTTGCCTAATAGGTGCCCCCATAGTGAAAAGACCAACGTATGCAGACTTCGTAGCGGTGAGGCCTGCAATAGGCCATTTTCGAAAGTGTACATGATACAGTGCATAGGATTGAAATCCATAAATTGCGTACTGCCAATTAATGGCTATTGTCAGTAGTTAGAATACGGATGGACGGATAGACAGAAAAGCGAAATTATAAACATTGTTCAACTTTGGAGGAAAGCGTTAAAAATAAATCCTTCCCGTAAAATGATTACTTAGTTTTGTGGAAAAGAAAAAGGAGATTTCATTTTTGGAATGCACATTATGTTGCCATACCCAGAAAAAATTACACAAACTGAATGAGAGTTTTGTGTTCTTTTTCTTCATTATGGAAACCACTAACCTCTCTTATCAGATAATTCCAATGTGTCATGCAATCCACCATTACTTTTTAAACAAACACCGGCTTTTGCTCAACCATGTATTTCTGTTATTTAAAAAATTTAAAATACATTATAAATGAAAATATATCAAGCATTCATACGGAATCGATAAAAAAGTAAAATTCTGCTTCGAAAGCACGTAAAGTATTATTATTATGATAGTCCCTTTAGTAAAGTTATTTAATTATTTCATAATGCGCGTTTCTCTTGGAAAGCGTAACGTTTAAAAAGAAATAGAAAGTGGAACTTTAAATAATGCAATTGCGCGTTTTCTGTTTAAAAACTGTATTTGTAACGAAATTACATTCAGTAAATTATTTGTATTAATATTTAATGTTATTTCAGCCATTTTCAGATACATCATGTTCTATTATTCATTATCATTTTCGTTCTATTTTTGAAACATTATGAAGATACTGAAGTATATTTTAATCTTCTGGAATGTTTATTTGTTGTTTGTTAGTACCGAACGTTCTTAGTTACAGGGATGTTAGCTGCGAAAACAGATAAACATAATCTCTAAACCAGGTCTTCCGATCAGAATACTTACTTGTGCCTTGTATGGCGTTACAGTCTACGCTTATGTAAACGGAATAAAATTACAATAAACAAAACTAATTATGAAATTCTGTTTTGGCTGGAAAACTGTAAGGAAACTTGTCGAAAGACTTTCACCACAGCAAAAGAATAAACACAGAACAGGTAAACCGTCAAATTCATAATATTCCCAGTCCAATCAGAGAATTGTGAGATGTGCGCCATTTTAAGTACTGTACAGTAGCAGCGCTTGGAATATTCTGAAAACATGAGCGGACAATATAAAATCTAGGCTGGAGATGATGCAGGACTTTTTAAGGTAAGAACACCAACAGTTCACCGCTTGCCTTTAAACATAAAAAAAACTACATTAGTCACAATTAGTGTTGGTAGTGACCGTATACAATTGCCATCAGTGGTCAACTACTGATGTCCTTACCTTTACGCATATATTGACTTGATAAAGATATGTTCAGAGTGAGGAAAATTAATGCATGTTGACTTAAACCACTTTTCAAAAGATGTCGTGGAGAAAAAAAAAATCACATCGAAAGATTACGCATAAAAGCTGTCCACAAATTACGAAAGAAAACATTGAATACATGAATACATACTACTTTTGCAATTACTGTTATTGTGTAGCTGAAAATTTAGCTTTTGTATTCATTTGGTACGGGATCAAATGGTACGGGGTCGCCCCAGGAACATTGTATAATCTACATTATATTTACTGTGGTGTTTTCTCTCGCGTTTTGACTCTGTAGTGTTTGTGCTAATTGATATCTAATGTAACAGAAGAAATCCTGCAACTATTTTAAATTAGTTCATTGTTTATTAAACATTTCAAGGCCATGAATTAAAATTGCCGTCACGTAAATTCCCTTTTGCGATTTCTGACCACCTATCTGCGCGAAGCGGTGTTTTCTGCAGTGACATTTAGAACCATTGCTAAGACTTTTTTTCAGGGAAAGAGGAGGAGCTGTCGATAAACTGCCAAGTCAAATATTGGTTTTTGTCAACTATATTAACAACTTCTTACTTTTGCCAACTGGACTTGGGTAATTTTGCCAAGTGTACTGTAAAGATATCACCTCACAATGCTGCTTTTTGAAATGTAAATAGAAGTAGCATGAAGCATTCTAAAATCTATGCTCAGGGGCGTAGCCAAGGTGGGGGGTTAGGGGGTTCATAAGCCCCCCCCCAATGAGGAATTGTTTGCCATACAAATTGTATATTCTTCACTCCCTTATCACACACATGTATGCATATATGTGAGTTGCAGTAGTCGTAACCCCCCCCCATGAAAAATTTCTGGCTACGCCCCTGTCTATGCTAATTTCACTCACTTTAAAGAAGTCAGATTTAACTGAGTAAAATGCAAGCACTCTAACAGCTTCACCGAAATGAAACTCAAACGTTTCTTAATTACGTATTAAAGGACTAGGCAATTCTATAGTTCTGTGCGGCTGTTAATGTAGATCACGTGAAACTAGTTAACGGGGACAAGCTACCCTTGAAAGTTTTATGGTTTAGAACATTTTGCTTAGAAACTTCAATTTTTTAGGGTGTAAATTGATTTACATCATTGATCCTAAAAATCAATCATCATTGTGAATAAATGAGAAACGGTATCTCATAGGTTCGTTACAGCTAGAGTATATACAATATTTAACAAAAAATGCTCAAAGGGAACTGTTTATTTAAAAATAAAAAATAAAACAACTCTTCTTAATGCAACAATTATGCATTCATTTTAGATTTTAAGAAAGTTTTAAAAGAATTAAGCATCATCGAAAGTTTCAACAATAAAACTATCAACTAGGATTCAAAGACTATTTTTTATCTTCATTTCTGAAGCAAACATGGAATACAAAACACTTTCAGAGAAGTATATTTTTTCTCTTTATACATCCGAAATAAAATAACAAACTGGCGATATAAATGGAAAACTTGAAACTTCATTCGTTGTGGTTTCAATAAAATTGCTTTTAAGTGCTTGGAAAATTCTCTTTTTTTCGCTAATTAAACTCACTTCTGATCTTTAAGATTTTTGACTCGTTGTTGTAAAATTTGTTTTAGTAAGAAAGTTCCTGATTCTTTGTTTTAGTAATGAGGTGCACAAGTAAATTGTATCGACCACTGTATACAAATAACGGGTGATTCAAAACAGGTGTTTAGAGAGATTATCTCCACGACTGTGAGTGATCAAAATATACTTTCAGTTGGAAAAGTGCGTCCATTTTGTGTCGGCGCGTGTGTTGTTGAACTTGTTTAAAATGAACTACAGTGGAATGATACGCGAGGTTTGAGTTCTAAGACCTCTCGCGCAAGTAAAAATTTCGTATACATCCGTCTTTTTAAAACACATACACGCTTAAACCCAAAGAGCGAAAAAAACGGCACATTGACCGGTCTTAAGATGGTGGTTTATAACATACATACCCAATTTGAGCTCAATCGAATGTACCGTTTAAACGCTATCGCACTTTCAAGAATTTCCTCCCATAGGCCATAATGTAAAAGAAATCTTTGTCGTAGCCCTGTAGAAAAACTATAAGTCCTATATACACCAAAATCAATACCGGTCTTGCGACGGTGGTTTATAACATATATATCCAATTTGAGCTCAATCGAATGTCCCGTTCGGGAGCTATCGTGTTCACTCACATACACACACACACACATGCACACATACATACATACATCTCGTAAAAATAGCATAAATGAATTCAGAAGACCTCAAAACGTGTAAATACACCAAAATCTCGGATTCGAATTTTTTCATGATTACAATACTTTCCTTACATGGTACATGTTCGGAAAGTAAAAATAAAACAACTCTTCTTAATGCAACAATTATGCATTCATTTTAGATTTTAAGAAAGTTTTAAAAGAATTAAACATCATCGAAAGTTTCAACAATAAAACTATCAACTAGGATTCAAAGACCATTTTTAATCTTCATTTCTGAAGCAAACATGGAATACAAAAAACTTTCAGAGAAGTATATTTTTCTCTTTATACATCCGAAATAAAATAACAAACTGGCGATATAAATGGAAAACTTGAAACTTCATTCGTTGTGGTTTCAATAAAATTGCTTTTAAGTGCTTGGAAAATTCTCTTTTTTTCGCTAATTAAGCTCACTTCTGATCTTTAAGATTTTTGACTCGTTGTTGTAAAATTTGTTTCAGTAAGAAAGTTCCTGATTCTTTGTTTTAGTAATGAGGTGCACAAGTAAATTGTATCGACCACTGTATACAAATAACGGGTGATTCAAAACAGGTGTTTAGAGAGATTATCTCCACGACTGTGAGTGATCAAAATATACTTTCAGTTGGAAAAGTGCGTCCATTTTGTGTCGGCGCGTGTGTTGTTGAACTTATTTAAAATGAACTACAGTGGAATCTTACGCGAGGTTTGCGTTCTAAGACCTCTCGCGTAAGTAAAAATTTCGTATACATCCGTCTTTTTAAAACACATACACGCTTAAACCCAAAGAGCGAAAAAAACGGCACATTGCGGAGCGATCCGTTTCCATGGAAACCTACCGGTTTTTCCGCGAAAGTGCTCTTTAAGTAGTCTTTTTACTGAGAAATCCTCTCCTCGCTTCCTCTTTTTTCCCAGAATTTCTCCCCTCGCTTATTGTTATATTCTGCTCCGCTTTTGTGATCGAAAAACGCTCCTAAAGGAGAAGCTCACTTTTGAAAACTGGCCCAAAAATCGCTCCGACGGATCGAATTTCGCTCGTTTGTTTTAAGCGTGTATACATTTACTTTAGGCACGTATAAACACACCTCAAACTGTTTTAAACCATTCCATAATCACATATGACCAAGTCATACATAAATTAATAAAGCCAGGTTTAGACTAGGACGGTTTGTGTGCTTCCGCCTTCAGTGATAGTACGAGGCATGAAATGCTGTTCGATGATGGCCTCGTTTCTTCAGTAACAGATCATGAAAAGGATACCTACCCTACACATCCCGATCTTTTTTTGCGCTTTTTGCGAAAAATCTCGTATTTACGATACAGGAGACAGTGTTAGCTCTGGGGTTACGTTCCTCGTTTAGATCTCGCGTAATACGACATCCGCGTAAGATGGACCCCATTATAGCGCTTGTCCATTGTATTTATACCCTTATCCAACACACAGAACCCGTTATTAGAGTAAATACAGCGATAACACTAATTTCTATGTTTTAAAAAAAATAAGAATTACTTCGTTTACACACAATCCGAAAAGTATGGTCACACACTCAAAAATTGATCCTCCTATATACTCGTAGTTACGCTGATCCCTGATTCCCTGACTCACTGTCTCACTCTCTAACAATTCCGGGTAACCACTTCAAGAAAAAACGTTTACCGCCATAACTCCAATAAGATTAAAAATTTCGAAAGGATTAAAAAGCACAAAAAGCGTAGTAACATCTACATCGTTTGTACGATCCGCTTGAAATTTTTCATAATTATGCATAAAATTATAGAAAACAACCAGTGCTACTTGAAAAAATCTGAAAATCCACGTGTTCCCTATATTTTTTAAGCATTTTTTTGCTATTTTCACTCCATTTTATTTCCGAGAGTCAAAAAAGTGAATCATTGGCTTGACAAAGTTAAACTCGGCAAATGACAGTGACATTCTATGTAAAGTCACGGTCATCAGGCTTTGATGAGAAAGTTGCGATTTCAATTCATTTTAAACAGTTTTTTCCAGATAACATAGTTTAATTTTTTATTATGCATGCCGTCTGCATGAAGCATTGATATAAGAGGGTCTGTGTGCACAAAACGAAATCGTTCGAATGCGGAAAGTTTCCGTACGTTTCTAAATGAGCATTAAAATCGATTTGGGTCTATAATAAAAATTGAATATGAAGCTATTTATTTTAGGTGAACGAAGTTGAAATATATTGAGTGTAGACATATTTTCGTCCCATTTATTTTCTAGCGCTTGTTTTAATTGCCTCCACAACGGGCTTTGAGTTCTAGTTAAAAATAACTAAACAAAGACTTTCGCTTTACAGATTTTTTTGTATTCCATAAATAAAATTTTAAAGTTTCCTTTTATTGAAATGTAAATTAGATGGAGGAATTGGATCCAAAACTGTAGCCAGCTAGATCTCTAGATGTAGCACCTTTGGACTTTCTTCTTACGTGGATACGTGAAAAACATTGTTAACTTATAATCGCTTGGCCTACCGCACGGCTGTCGATCGAACTATCTCGGGTTTAGGACCGTTTTCTCCATATGTAACATGTATGCGCGTTCGAACCCTTTAAATAGTTCGCAGCCCAAGCTATCCCCCCCCCCTAAGCAGATTGCCTTCATTTAGCGTTACTTTAACTACAAAACAAACTAGACTAAACTTAAAATCTGGAAGAACTTCAGATTTTTGTCGTTTGTTTGTTTTAAAAATCGCATTGACTATTCGTAAAGCTAAGTTGGGAAGTTTGATTAAATTTTCAGTTATTTTCTACAACTCATACTGGAAATGTATTTTACAAATTCATGCTTCCAAAAAGCAAAATCACCCAATGGGTGAAGTTATTACCTCAAAATACGGTTTTTTGAAATTTAAATAAAAGCGGATTGCAACATTCTAAAATCTGTGATAATTTCACTCACTTTCATTTAAAATCAGTCCAAACCCATATTTAATGGAGTCAAAGACAAACACTGTAACAACTTCAGGGAAGTTAAAGCCAAAAGTTTTTTAATTACACGTTTTAGAGGACTTAAATTCTGTGCGACTGTTAATGTAGATCACATGAGACTTTATTGAACGGGGACGGGCTACTCGTAAAAGTTTTAAAGTACAGAACATTTTGCTTAAAAACTTCAATTTTTTGTGGTATAAGATCATCTTGCCTCAATGAGATACAGTCTCTCATAGGTTTGTCCTATTTAGAGCATATTCAGTAATTATTGGATATTTACATAATATTTTAAATATTATTTTTCAATTATACCTATATTTATTTATAGATATTAAAATACAGGGTGCCCCAGCAATGTTGAACGCTTTACAAAATAAGGTAAAAAGTAATTGCTAACTGCATACATAACAAAATTAACAGCTTTATGAGTTTAATAGATATCCTTAAGTGGCTCGTACAACATCTAAAAACTATTTTTTTTTCTTCCAAGCAGAATGGCCACCACCTTCCATTTTTCACGTTTTCCCTTCTTGGAGGATTCTATTCGAAATGTTCTGAAAACGATTTTTAGATATTCGTGAGTGTTGTATTTTACAGAAATTTTTTTATGGATATCTCTTTCCTTTTTTAGATCACACGGTATTTGTGAAAAGAGCTTTTTCGCAACCTATCCCCCTCCCCAATAAGTTACGAATTTTGGAAAATCTCATCCAGCACCTACTCTAAAAAACACACATACGTTCCCAATTTTGTATTATTGGCTTCAGTATAGTTTTGGCTAAGCAAAATATTCACATAACGAAAAATGACATTGCTTTCCTGTATACCTAATATGTTACGAATATACGAATATCGATACTTCTGTAAATATCCATGTACCCAGTTGTCGATACCATTCATTTGTGAACTTCATCCCCAAAACATGGAAATCAGAAACTTTCTTGCTAAAAACAAATTCTGAATCCACGAATCAAAGAAAGAGCCGAAAGATATCAGAAATCAGTTCAATTAGCTAAAAAGTGGAATCTCCTTTTTCAAAGGACTTAAAAGCAATTTTCTTGAAACCAGGATAAATGGAGATGATAAGTTTTCCATTTATAGAATGAGTTTGTTATTTTCTTTCGGAAGTGGAGATGGAAGAAATATACGTCTGCAAGCATTATTTTTTTATCCCATGTTTATTGGAGAAATGAAGATTAAAAATTTCCTTTTAGAATCTCACTTGCTAATTGTTGAAACTTTCCGAGAATGAGGTGTTTATTTCGTTGAATCTTTATTTTTAAAACTTCATTAAAGTCTAAAATAACTGCATGATTTTTTTTTTAATGAGGAGGGTTGTGTTAGTGATAGCGTTAAATATTTGATATAGTATCATTTTTAAAATTAATTTTATAAGATTAATAATAGTATTAGTATTATGTACGCATACTTTTTATGATGTACAGGGTGTCCCCAAAAGATTCAACACGCTTTATATCCACTGCTAGCATTGGATGGAAATCAGTGCCGCATTAAGGCACACGCATGGGCAAAATTAAAATCTGCACCCCATGATCAAAATTATGTTTTTTTTTTTCACTTTTATAACAAACTACTGGTGCGTTTTAGTTTTAAAAAAGTATTCTAGAAAAAAAATTGACTTGAAATGAAAGAACCCTATCTGTAAAATGATTTTTGCAATAGGTTAAATGTCTCTGTGAGGTAGATTTTTGACCACATATACAAGAATTGATTTCTGGCAGGGCATTTGAAGTAAGCGCCCGGGCCCCCGACAGAAGGGGGACTTCCAAATGACTCTTAAATTTGAAAATTTTGATTTTAATGTAAAGTAAGAGGCAGAGAAACTAATTCTATGAAATAATAATAATTACACTGTTACTATTTCATAGCGCTCATGTGAAGGTCTAACGTTCTAGCCTACCGCACGGCTGTCGGTCTGGAGTTTTGAGCGAGTTTCTGAACCCCTTAAAAAGTCCTCTTCCCAAGGTAACACCCCACCGAGCACATAGCCCTCGAGAGCGTATTTGCCTTAATCAACACGAACAAACAAAACACCGCACAATTTGTTCGTAATCGCTTTACAAAAAGTTTCAAAAGCACTATTTTACTTTCCTTAAAGCGTTTTTATAAAGGATTTTATTGCTTAAAACCTGCATCCTAGAAAATTCAGCACATTTGTAACATTTATGCTGTACATGACAAAATACTGAAGCATTAAAGTAAATAAAAAACTTTGTAAAAAACACATATAAGATGTTATAGGTCTTCTTATCTATAACATCTGATGTGTGTTTTTTTCAAAGTTTTTTTATTTACTTTATCGTTTAACACCAGTAATTTGAGTGTTTTTTCCGCTACTGAAGCATTAGTCAATTTTCTAGTCTCCGAGATGGTGATAAAATTTGCACAAAATGAGAGCAGGTGACCAAGTGTCGTGCAAACTTCTTCCCCGTCTGACAAGCTAAAGAAAAGTTATCCATATTTCATTAAATTGACTCCAGAAATTCAACTATTACTCCCAAAGTATCTGAAAAATTTGATAAATTGTTACGCGGAAAGGGTTTAAGAGTCTGTCCATCTCTCCGCTAATTGTCCGTAAGTGTACGTATATGGGTTCGATTCCCACTCATTCCCTGGTTATTTTGTGCTCGTCCTATGAACTGTGAAGATTCCATTCTCTCTACTAACTGTCACGGTGCTGCCCACTTTATCCGATTAGCGAGTTCTTGAAATGAAGGCCGGCGGCTTGGAGGTTAAGTACCTGTCCTACTCCACACCAAGCGCCTATGCGTACTGTCGGTTCGAATCCCACTCATACCCTTGTTATCGAAATTTCCTTTGCGCTAGGAGATATTTCCAAGTGTTGTCCAATTTTACTCGACGGGAATATATAAGAGAATTCTTGAAGCCAAGCACACAAATCCGAAAACAAGGATTTCAAATACAACAACTAAAAGTAGCTGCACCATCGCACTTATTGGGGGCGTTTATGAATGTATGTACATTTTTTCAACTTGTGTGACTAGGCATTCAGATAAAAGTATTTATATACATTTATTGTTTCTTTATTGCTTGAATTGTATGTAGGAAGTTATTGTTATAAATTACTTATATGGTTAGAAGTAGGTGAAAGAGTTATATAAGAAGTAGGTACCTTTTAACGCAGCATTTTCTCATTTCTATCAGTATTTTGTATAAAACCAGAACACATTTTATTAACACTGAAATTATGCTGTGATGTTTGAATTACAATTTGAGATGTTTTCCGCAATCAATACTATAGGGCTTTGCCGTATATTTTTTATTAACGTAATTACATAAATGTACCATGTAGTATTGTAACTTTTAATTAGTCATTCAAAAATGTGTTTTAAACATAGTTATGCATTCATTCCTCGGTATAAATATGTATAAATTCAGCATGCAGTCGGGCAACTTGATGAAGTGTCAACTTTTCTGAGATTCCTTCACGTCAAAGTCAAATAACAGTTAGTAATTCCGATTGTAATATGTTCAGGTTGCTCTAAATTAAAATTCCTTATCCATCATAACTGAGGTATGTATTAGTTTAAAAATTATACAGTTTCTTTATTCACAAACGTTTCCAGTAACATAAAGTCATGCTTTACAAAAGTGCCATTCCATTACGTCACACGACAGTTAATAAATTCAGCCCTAATACATTTGGTTTGTTCTAATATAATATTGCATCTGCATCCTATTTCAGATGTGCATTAGTTTAAAAACTTAATGGATTCTTTATTTAGTGTAAGTTCCTGTTTGAAGCACACTTCAGTCAAGTTTACAAAAATGTTATTTCGTCACATAGTAAAAAATGACTCGAAAATTAAAGAATAAAACAGTTAAAAGAATTGGATTAGATTTTTTTAAATCTGATTTTCAAAACAGTCATGTACAAAACTGAAAAGCAAATTTTCATTTGAAAATAGCTTCTGGGTCATTCCATGCTAAGAGGGACAATATATATATATGTAATGTATAAAAAGATAATTTGGGTTTTACTAGTTTGGGTATTGTTCAAGCGGTACTTTCACTGTAAGTTTTGCTTTCCTGTCAAACTTGCCACGCGCGCTCTGGAGCTATGTTTTCTTTCTTTAGTTAGTTGCCAGATGCAAGATCCTTGAATCTGTGTTCTTTTTAGTGTACACGTGTCCCCACGCCTTTGTAGCCCCAGATGCGGGTCATGTTGGTAAATGTGTGTGGTTCGATCAGAGATAAGAGAGAGGAGGAGTTATGTCTTCGAAAACCACGTGGTGTGGTGAGCGGAAATACTCCCGCACATCGAAAATGGGGGGACTTCTGCCACTGGAACTGCTTAATGAGTCCACGCTGATTCTTGTACCCGTCTCCCCTCCCCTCTTCTCATTCTAAATTGTAACTTAAATGTAATGTTCAATAAACCATATTACCTGCCTTCACTCTGAAACGTTACTTGAAATATCTGACGTCTCATATATATATATATATATATATTCACAAATACGAGTATTGGAGTACTGCTACCCTCTATTTAAAATTAACTATCTCCGAACTAAGTTAAAAAGTAGTCTGGGATTGTCATCTGTTGTGTAAAATGAGATATCAAAAAATCCGTGCATAAGAATTGAAATGTTCTTATCTTCCTAGCGCATAACGTTTGAACACTAATTGCCCTGCAGCATCAGGGGCACGAAAAATATAGAGGGAGAAAGCTTAGCCCGTGATTTTTGACCGGAGCGAGGCTTAAGGGGTTAGGCTTAGATTATTTGTACGTTTGAAAAAAATTATTATTTGAATTCTATGTGAAAAATAAAAGAAAAGAAATCTTAAGACCCCTTAAAAAAATCACCAGTCATAGATGAATGAATTTTTTTACTATATTTCGTATCCCGTGCTGTTTACATATCGACTTTTGTTTACGTTTCAGTTTGTGATCGTTCTGGCGCCATCGTGGGCAATGCACAGCGGGAGTGAGGTACCCTGCCAGTGGTAGTTCTGACTGGCAACCATAAAGATGTATCGTCAGTTTGGAAATTAAAAATTGGTTCATGTTACGGATGGAAAGGAATGATATTTTGTTATTGTATGAAAAGAAAGTATGTGTGTGTGTGTTTTTGTTAGAAATAGGGTGTGAATATAAAACTAAATAAAAGAAAGCAAGCTGGTTTTACGTTATAAGCCGGTGGGTGTTAGGGACATTTCTGAGCGGTTAATTTTAACGGTAAGTGCTCTTTTTTTAACGAATCTTTGCGATGTTTGAGGCTTTTAATGTGAATTTTTAATTGGTATTTACTGTTTTTATGTTGTCGATAGTGCTATTCTAATCATACTGACTTTATATGAGGTGTACAACTAGGTTGTTTAATTTACCAATGGATTTTTTTAGGTGAAAATGAGTCAGTGTTTGTCCAGTTTACATTAGGTGTACTACAAGGTTGCTTAATCCACTGTAGCTTTTTTTTAGTTAAAAACAGCCCACTGTTTGCTCATTTTAAATTACCTGTTACCTAAATTTCAGACGTTTTTTAGGTTAAATATGGACGGTGTATTTTATCTTAATGTTTTTTTAGTGGAATCTATGTGGAATTTTAATGTGTTAAAATTATTTGCTTTGCTGATCGTGCAGAATGGTTGGTGAGATTCACTGGGGCTTGGCAACCGCTAAGCTCCAGCGACTGTCGCCGTGTTTATACATGGGACACTTGGTTGATTTTACTGGGGGGTCTTTCAAAAGTTCTTGTTGTTGTTGTTTCTTATACCCTCTGGCAACCTCAAAGCCATGGCAGATCCTCCATGTAGGACGGAGATGGGTTTAAGGGCGGGGCTTAGATTTAAATGAGCGGCAGTCGAAGGAAATCGGACTTTGCACTGGATTTGCACACCACAGAGGGTCTCTTAATAGAGGTGGTCACTCATAGAAGTTTCACTACACTTTTAGCAGTGGAAGGGGCATTTGAGCTACACGGGCACAAAACACTGTACTGTTAAATATTAAAAATGCAGATTAAAAAATTATTTACTAACACTTGCTGTTTGTCAGATTTAAGCAGTTTAATTTAGAAATTCCACTTCTAGAAATATATTGGCTTTATCCTTTGGCACAATAATTCTCGGAAACCCAAGTAGGCGCGAAAATGTAATGCGTCCCTTGGAATCATCCAATGTGCCACGATTTGGCCAACCCTGTTCGAAGCTACCGTGTTATTTATCTTTGTTTTCTCGGAGACTACGCCTGTACTTCTACGCGCTTATAGTGATTGTAAATTTTGAAGAAGCATCAACATTAGTTTACATAAAGTTGCATCTTGGTAAGAGTTTTAATTGTGTCGTCAGTTGAGTATTCAAAGAGCTCGTTTCACGAAATGTGTATTAGAACGGTATATTGCGCTTTAAACTTTAGAGGCGCGGTGGTTGCGCTTGAAATCACTTTATTTTATGCGCTTCCACTGCTTGTCGGTAAAAAGAAATAGGGTTACATGATTACAAAACTGAAAAAGTGCAGGCGTTACCATCGATCCATTTACAGGGTGTCCAGAAAATTAACCAAAAATTTGAATTGTTTGGTAAAAGAGTTTGAGAAGAGACAAAAGAAAAATATTTACTTCACGCATATTTCGATTAAATGCAAAAGAGTTTCGAAGTGCTTCCCATTACGTGTAGCAATAAGGCGAAGCCCATAAGATCGACTTTGTCTAAATCTGAATGAATAGTTCGCAGTGGGATGGCCGAAATTTCAGCAGAAAATGAAAATCCTCTTTTCGATGGTCAAATTCGGCATTTTACTACCGCGATCTGCTTGCAAAGATGCGAACTTTTACTGAAAACTGCGCGCAACTTCATGTCCGTCTAGCGTTGCGTCACAGCACAAAATGAAAACCCGTATAAGTTCAAATTCGTTTCGTAAATTGCAAACCGCGTCGTGTTGCGTCACCAAATACTACGTCAGTATGACGTCCCAATAAATAGGTATTGCATTTTTAAATTTTTGATTAATTACTGAGCACTTTGTAACTACCAATATCATAACGGTCGTTGGAATAGCCCAGCTAGCTCACACAGAGCTCAAGAAGTTTTCTGACACAGCCATCTGTGTCAGAAAAGGTGACAATAAGGAAGACAAACATGGCATACTCATGGATTATGATGCACATTCCAAACAGTATTTATAAAGGTAAGTTACAGTTAGAAAATGCTGGACGAAGATTGTAAAACTATTTTAGTAGGCGAATTCAATATAGATTTAAATTCCAAAGAAGTGCTTTATGGAACAATGAAAGCAAATACGGCGTGCTCATGAATGATGATATACTTTCCAACTGAATGGAATAAGGTAGAAAAATAGGGACGACGCATGGATTCTGATAAGCTTTTAATATGTAACACTTCAGTGCATATTAAAACATGAAAGTTTTTTGAGATTTTTTAATTTCTTTTGCTGTTTGATATTCTTATAACTTTCCTTTCTTTTCCAGGTTTCCTTGGCAAGAAGTGAATACCCAGATCTTCGAAATGCTCCAGTGATATCCGTTTCTTATGCTGGGAGATCTGACAATCGGCTCGAGGTTGCCAGATCTAAGTCTTACATTCCTTTTCAAGCTGACAGACTTCTCTGATGCATAGTCATCTTCATAACTGGCCCGACAGAGCATAAAACGACCTCGAGACTTCTGGAGTCAAAACAAAGATTTAGTGAGAACTTAATCGGGGATGAATCCGGATGTGAACAGATTATCCGAGAACTGCCATACCAATTTCGTAAGTTGTATATCTTATACAAATCTTACTGTAAAATGAGAGTGGAGTACCGCGTAGTGTGATCAAACCTGAGCTATTTTGGATAGGCAGACGCCTCTGGCATTTTGTAATTGACATAGAGATACAAATAATTAATTTTAATATTGGTGATATAAAAAATTCTTCGGCGAATTAGATAGCAAGTAGACAATCGAAAAATTGAAGGCCTTAAAATTTTCGAAATCATGTATAGCAAAATTGATTCCGACAGGAAAACAAATTTTAAATTTCCATATAAACTTTATGTATCTTAGAAACTGAAGTAATTTAATGATTTATCTAGTAGAATACGCGCTTCTGTTACTGAGAGTTTAGACTGCCCAAAATCGTAGTCCAAAGATAATCTTTAAAATACGGAGATTGGCAAAATGCCTTCTTCAGTTTATGCACGATTAGAATACACTGCACAGTTCTCCGTCAGTCAGAAGCCATTTTGTGTAAGCATCGGGCATCTGAACATCTGGTTTCATAGCAATATTGGAAAGCTCACTAGTAGCCTACTGCAATTATAGAAAAGATTTTTTCTTTACGTTAGATTAATTTTCATAGAATGTAGCCCTGCTGCAGTGTTCTTTTGCCAAGGCATTTCGATTGTATTATATGAAGGGACCACGGGAAGAACGATGAGAATCCAATACAGCCGATTTTCCAAAAAATCGAAAGGCGCACGGGACTTTCATATTTCTTCCCCAGGAAACTGTATCTTTGGGCTATTTTTTCAGTGTATTCTCATCGTTCTTTCCCCTTATGGGTTCGGATATTAATAGCGCCATAGTAGTGTACATAAATGGAATATCTCCACTCTAATTTTATAATAGTAAGCACTTTTATGTCTGTAACATTCACTCATTGTAATGAAATTTTTGTTATTCTCGAAATAGTGATTCAATAAAGTTTTGGTTCTTTGAGTACAGTGCATGTTTTATTTAACAAATTGGACACCCACGTGTTTCGGAAGAAAATGTCTGCACCAGATGGTATCAGAATGCGCGTGGACTTAGAATGTATAGGAGCGCGCATCTCTAGCCTACGTCATCGATTTAAGATGGAGAATTTCCAGGAGAACTGATTCTTGAGATGAAAGTATGGATTTGGTTAATGTGGAAGGAAACAGAGGTTAAGATGGCTTCGAAGTGCGCTTAAGTTCTTTTAACACATACTGGAAACTTGCATTTAATATGCAGTATGTGTTGCGGAAACTTAAATCCGCTCTCTCGCCATCTTTACCGCTAAACTCTCACTCGGATCCCCTTGGTCGCCATCTTTGCCCCTCTCTTCTCCCACTTTGGCCAAATCCATACTTGCGTCTCTCAAATTCCAGCTTTCCTATATCTTGAATTTCCATCATCCACCTGAAATAGGAAACCGAAAATAGGAAAACGGAAGGCGGCATCCCTGGCGACGGCAAAAGATGAGCGTTTCTCCCACCGTCTGGTGCAGGTCCTGCTAATTGAATTTCAGAAACAATTGAAAGACCTTGAACAGCTTCAAAATACAAACTTTATTAATCTTGAAGATACAAGATACACAATTGTATTTCAGCGTGTAAAATGCTTGGATTACAACCTCAATGAGGTTTTTCAAATGACACTTCTTTAGCTGGTTATCAATCTGTTTCCGTCATGTTAACACTAGATTAGCTTAGAAGGTATATCTTCCAATGGATTAGTGCCTTCAGCTTTCCAGAAACATCTTGAAATCTCAAACTGGAGATGTTCAATGCTCCATCACCAAAGCAGTTTTCATTGCAGTAGCACCCAAATATCCGTCAGCCATACATAAAATGCTTTCAATCATCCATACTTGACGATTCCTCAAATTTCGACCGTTCATGTGCAAGCATCTGCAAAAGAAAGGTCATTTTAATTAAGTATATTTTGTGCTAAGGATTAAATTGCAATACATTTTTACTTGACTTGAATAGCCTTAATTTTTCTCACAGTGCACGAGATACAATGAGGGAACGTTAAAAAGGATATGTAAAAACCAAAAGGAAAATAATAGTTATTGGAACAGAGAGGAATTACTCTGCCTACACACTACAAGTAACCTAAACTGATCCAGTATCTTCAGTTCTAATTAACTTGCAATGTAAAAGTAATTTACTCCAATAAATATCCCTGGATTTAAAATTAAGAATTTCATAAAATAACTCAAAAGATACTTAGCACAAACTATCATTTCTCTTCAGTTGCAAAAATGCTCCACCATCCACACAGGTGTGTTAAGACAAGCCTACACGATGGATATGTTGCTTATGGGGGGGAGCCTTCGACGGAGGATTTCTGAAGGGGTTCTAACGTGGATTCTCGTTACAGCGGGAGAAAACGGCCCAAAACGTCAGATCGTTAGATCTGACGGTAGGCAAGCGCGGTAGGCAAGAAGCTTGGCGCGGTAGGCAAGAACCCCAGACCTTCAGATACATGCCATCTACCATGTTCCAGTGTCTACTCTGACATAGCAGAGCCACTATCCTCACTGTAAAGAAAGTTCAAACGAATGTTTAAATGTCGGAGCTTATTTGCATTCGAAGAAGAGTGAACCTTTTATACCACCCCTAACGATCGTTCGGCTATATTTTTATAGTTTTACATAGTTCATTTTTTCTTTTAACACCATTTTTTGTTGAAAATCTTGTGATACTCTATCTTATCGCAGTCTCATTTAAAAATTTAAACAGAATCTAAAGGTTGCAATTTTTTTAAGTTTGCAGTTTTTGTTTCACTTACTGCAGGTTTGTAGACTTACAAATTTTGCAAATGGACTTAGGACGATCATCGACTGGCGACAGATTGACGAAACAGGGTCAGCTTATCAAAGGAAAACACTCCACCCTCTTTTAATGATTAACTATTAGCTGATTAATTATTAGCAGCTACATAAGTGCCCTCTAGCGACACACAGTGATGAATCCTGATACAATCTATTACTAATGCACGCGCGCAAAGCATGAGTTTAAAGATTACTACTCGCAACAGCATCATACAAGCCAGCGGTTCTTAACTTTTTAACGTCACGCCCCCCCCCAAAAGGCTAACTTACGGTCGCCCCCCCCCCTCACATTTTTCAGCATACATTCAGTTTTTTATTCTTTAAATGAATATTTAGTCGAATTTTCTACAAAATAATATTATCAGTAAAGTTTGAATAAACATTTTAAGCAAAAATGGATATAGTTTGGCGTAAAAATGAGAATAAATAAGATGATTTTTTAAAAACATGCATCACTACTGGCTCTTTGGTTTTTCTCGTGCCCCCTCCCCCGCTGCAAATTCTCTGCACCCCACAGGTTTAGAAACGTTGAAGCAAGCAAGTTTCGTTCAGATTTTTTTTTTTTTTTTAAGTACATCGACGATAGTTCTGTATCCAAGTCAGTGATAGGCCTTAACTCTTTCAGCAATTACTAATTATTACTCATTAAATATTTGATTAAGTATACTTTATATTTGTCCTTATGCCGTCAATTAATTTTTTGAGAAGCACGAGAAGTACATTCCTCTAGAAACAAACATTTTAAATCTGAAAGAAAAGTGGAATTTTTTTATTCCCACTTTTCCCTCTCATTCCAAACACAATTTCATTTAATTATGAACTTTGTGAATAGCTGTAACATACCGAGGTCCATTTATTGTGCCAATCGTGGCTTTCCGACAAGCGTCGTTGCATGTTCCACTTTGGGACAGGTCGATGACACTGACCACTATTAGCCAGGAAAAGTGTTCGATGAGTTTACTGGCCAGGATAAATATGGTTCATCCTCTCCCAGTTTTCAACTTCGCACAGACTCGTTACGGATTCAGGAATGGTTCAGGCTGTAAAAAGAAAAAAGTAATTACGGTCCAATTACAAACACGCATGCTTTCACCTGTAATGAAACACGTGTAAGAAGAAATGATGCAATTGCTTTTAAAGATTTTTGGGTGGGTGAAATGAAGACAACACCTGGCTCTTGCACTCTAAACCCCTTAAGCCTCGCTCCCGCCAAAAGCACGAGCTAAACTTTTTCCCTCTATGTCTCGAGCCCGTGATATTTCCGGGCAATAGTGTTCGAAAAATTATGGGCTAGAAAGGGTTAGAGATTTCAATTCTTATGCGCGGATTTTTTTATCTCATTTTACACAACAGATGACAATACCAGACTATTTTTAACTTAATACGAAGATTAGTTTAATTTTACATAGATGGTAGAGCAGTACTCAAATACGCGTCCTTGTGATATGCATTTTGCAATCTTAGGGGAGAGGGGACTATCCGACGGTTAAGAGTTGAGCACTCAAAATGTTGAGGGGAGCTTTCAGAATTAGTGGCGTAGTTTGATGATTATTTAAGTATTTCCTGTCTTCGAGCAATTTCAAGCAACTACGATAAGGTCGAGGAGAGTATACAGACTTCGGTGTATTCCTGCAGATGTTCCTGTGTCAAACAGCACAAAAGTAGAGCAATTGTTGTGGGGACCTGCAGAAAATTTGGCCCGATTTTTATAGTTGAAAAATCTTCTGACATGAATTATCTTGATTTATCAGCTATCTTCAGAATGTGCACTCAACTGTCCTTTTAACACGTAACACAAAAATGGAGCACTCGAACCGTTAGAACAAACCTGACGAATAATTATCCGGAATTTCACGAGAACAGGCCAATTTTTTAACTTTAAGTAAGTTGGAACAGAACGGAGATATAAATAAAAAGATGTTCCATTAGAAGTTTTTTTTATAGTTTAGCATCCGTGATAGGAACGACCAATGCCGTTTTAACTGTAGAAGCTAAACCATTGCTTAAAGATTTCCTTTAACGTTCTAGATCATTTTTTTTTTCTAGACGGGATTTTAGATTAGATAAGCCCCTCCCTCCCGCTTCGTTGAAGGGCGAACACTCCTATTCTAGTTGTTGAAATTAAGGTAGAGATTTCTTGAGTTCATTCAATAGTATCAACATCAACGACGTCATAAATTGCAAAAATACTGTCTGATTTCCTCAGAAACTTCAACTTGTCTTCCACAGTCTTTTAGTATGAAAAATATCACTAATCGCAGGAGCATTTTTCATAACAATTTCTTCAGTTAAAGCTACAATGTTTGAACAGTCTGCACCCTGATCACTATCTAAAGTACGTTCATACATGATGTAGTCATAACTTTCTTAACCCTACAATGCATGATTTTTTTTAAATGGCTGAAAATAAAATTGAAGATTTGTTTTGGCTTACTTATGCTTGGAAAAATATTTTTAAAAAATTTCAGCTTGTAGTTTCCCAGAAAAATCATGAAAAATATTCAAATCCGAAAAATTAGAGTGCCCACTCTATAGATCTCATAAAACAAAAGAAAGTAATATAGCCTGATTCTACATTATTTAATCATAATACTACTATTTTTAATGGTTTTGTATTCATTTTCATTTAGCAAAGAAAATTAGGAGCAATCAAAAATGTGGACAAAAATTGGTTCAGTGAACTGGATGCATGTGCTGTGAATTCATGCTTGTTTGCTCTGAAAACAATGTTACTATACACTTTTAAAAACTAAAATTTATTTCCGTGTGGTCTTATATTTATTTTAAATGCATATTTCAGACAAAAACTACAAAATTTCTTTTTATTACGGAAAAATGTGAGTGTAGCGAATTGTCAATAGTGTTAACACTCTAGCGTTAAGTAATAAAATCCAATTGCTCCACTGTGTAATTCTACAACCTGTTACGGATGGTGTTTCCTTGATATACTTTTTGGATAAACAAAGGTGCAGTTGCATTCATTGTTACAAGACAAAATTTCAAGCAACACTGGTATTCTTTACCGCATTAATGGCCTTATTCACCAAACATTTGAAAGAACCGGATTGATTGGAACAAAAATATCGAAGTAGATCGTGGTAAAAGATATAACTAAAAAGTACTTCATGTTTACTATTTTAATGAACATAATGATGCAAATATGTACAAAGAAAGACGTCTGGGAATTCGCTGAACAGAAAAAGCTTATCCGAAAAGCTGTAAAATTAAAATGCTACACGTGCGGAAAATTGTAAAAAACCAACCGTCCGTGAGCTTGGATCTCTCTTCATTGTTACCAAAAGCAAAACTCTAATTAATCTGACCAATCACAGACAAGCTTACAAAACGATTGTGTCAGTTCATGGATTAAACTAACCCGGGTAATTTTTTAGAGAACACCTTTCACGGTTAGTCCGCTCGCTATCCTGTAACTGATTCTTCTTAATTATCGTGCTGACTTCTAGGTGGTTAATAAGGGCATTGTGCAAGGCGGAAAGCGAATATATTTTTATCTCTTCATATCACTTCAGAAGGGTTCCAAGAGGCTTCAGTGTTCTGTTCTTCCTTCACCGGGTGTGTTCGTAAATTCAGTAACTCGTGCAGCTAGTTTACGTGCAAAGCCTGAAACGGGCGCGATTAGTGGTCCTGGTGTCTTTCGAGTTTAAGAACGACTTCAGTTTGTTCAGTTTCGTTTCCCAGGTGATGCGTTGTTGCTGTATTTGTAACATTATTTTTAGGACTTGTTTGCTTACTTTCAAGCACCTGCATTAAAATCCTCGTCGATTAAAGTGAAAAACACAATCGATGATTTTACTCACACAGAGTAAATTAAAAAACCAGGGAGAGTGGGAATCAAACCCACGACTGTATGCTTAAACGCGATTAACATAGAGGTGGACAGGCCCTTAACCACTAAGCCATCGACTTTCCTGATGAAGCGTTTGTTTATCAGAACGTCTTCAGCGGAACTGTAAACGAATAATCAAAAATTGAATCTACTGGCTCTTGTCTCGGTCGATTTAACTTTCCAAAATTGGCACTCTGTGCACTTTAAGAACAATGATCAACTGATTTAGGTTTGACTGATGAAACACCTTTCTGGTGAAACACCTTTCAGCAACAATTATTGCAAAACTGCCCCCATTGAGATGTAATCTATAACTGGAGTAACGATTCAGTTCTCCATCGTCTCCTCCGCCATTAACCGCATCACACCATTACAAAAAAAAAAAAAAAAAAAGTCTGCATAAGCGCATTTCTTGAAGGGCATATAATAAATGATGAGGATTATTTTCTGCTTAAAAAAAACAAAAATTAGACAGTAAAAAGATGGAAGAGTTAACTCAGAAAGGAAGCTTTACAAAATCGGTTTAAAAATAACTAATGCTTCGGTTCAATACAATAGCATGGGCAAGAAATGCGAATTAAATTACTTGCGAAACTTTTTTTTTTGAATAGTTTGAGCATTGAGCTGTGACTTCAACTCAGAACAGCGATCGACCATACCTTAATCCTTTATATTTGAATAACTTAAATTTTTAAAATACTTGTTCTGCAGTATACAGAAATAGATTTTAAACAAACTGAAAATTTTTATTTTCTAGTTTTGTAATCCATGTAAAATTTACTAACCAAAATGTTTTTGTTGTAGCGTTCGGTCAAGTAACCGGTTATTTTTATCTTTGGACTATTTTCAAATATATTTGCGTTGTACCCAAGTGTTACTGAAGTATTCGTAAACAGTTTAAGCTAACTTTTAAAAAAAATCATTAACATTCTTGTGCGGTTCATCAAAAACAAATTCAATAGCCACTAGTGCTACTGCTGCAGGACAAAATCGTAGTTTCGTGTTACAGTATTAATTAAATAGCACAGGCTCTTCAGAATTTTTAAAAAGAATTATTTTATGCTCGCATTATTTTATGCTCGCATTATTCTAAAAAAAATCATTCAAATATTTTTTAATGGGCTAGATTAATTTATACAGTTTGAATTAGTATATTTACAGATCTGCAACACAGTGACACAAAGGGTTAACGTCGAAGATGCGCCACCCGAGTTCTGTCGTGGCCGAAAAACCATTCTACCATACTACGGCTCTGGTTTCCATTCTCGGCACGGGCTTGCGTGCCATTTCGTCCCTTCATAAAAACCAAGATTAGTCCACCTATTAGGCACCTTTTTTCACGTAAATATGTAGTTTATCGTGTATGCCTATGATCCCTATTTAAGAAATAAAAGCTAGATAAGAGGGTTTTTTTTTTTTTTTCTTTTCACTCCCTGTAAGCTTTAGGTATAAACTGTAAAAGCAATGACATTTATACGAGGCTCCTTAAGTAAAACAAAATCACTTTCAAAATAAAACGTAAAATATGCATCCATTTTACGACTCCTAAACGGCCCAACTTAACGCTAATATGTGTGCAATTTTCTCAAGTACGTTCGACAGCCCTTTTTTTTAAATAAAAAAAAAGAAAACCATACGAACGATGGGTTTTTGAAAGAAAGACCATTTTCTTGATATATTCTAAATGTTGCCATCCTATCGTGTAAAAAAATTCCTGATACCTGAAAAAAAATACTGTCCAAATGGGCAGAAGCGTTATTTCCGCCTTCCTTTTTTTGTTGCTCAATCGCTTCCGGGGAATCACGTTCGATGACAGTACTTAAAAATAATACTGAGCCAGATTTGGACAATTTTATGTATTACATAATAAATTTTAGTATTTCTAAATAACTCCATATTAAAGATGTCTAATAAGAAACAGGCTTTTTTAACTTGTATTAAAATTGCTTTTTCCAGCTGAAATTAACAAGTTATATCTGCATGACGGCGAAATGAAGCTGTTTTCCTGATCACTCCATAAAAGGTTTTGCATGATTTTCTGTAGTCATATTATTGAAGAATATTATAGAACAACAATACAAATGTTTTTTAGGTGCATGCTATCAGAGATCGATGCAGATGATATGTGGGTCCGTTTTATGGCCCCTCCACAAACTCAAACTACAATCGATTAAAAAAGACCCCTTCACAAAAAGACAGTCGATTAAAAAAAACCACCATTGGCATTCTACAGTATGCTTTACTTTGTTTTTAAATTTATTTCAGGAAGAAAGGGGCTTTTACAAAAGTGGTTCTGAAAATTCACAAAAAGAGATGTTGAAATTCACAAAAATAGATAGTTTTTACAAAACTTTGACTTGGAAAAAAATCCTGGATCGGATCCCTGGCTATCCTTTCACACGTTTGACAAAGTTTTACGCAAAAAAAAAAAAAAAAAAAAAAAAAAAAAAAAAAAAAAAAATTAGTGCGGATCCCACGATTTCCTTCCATGTCTGTGTTATAAATTTTTGAGGTAACTTGCTCTTCTGGGGATTACCTAGTCTCAAATTCGTATTCTTCCAGCCAAATAATTAAATTCGCGCATTTTGTAGCATCAAAATCGGTTTCACTAGAACGCTAGATAGGGAGTTTTGGCCGTCGTCAGTCGCCATAGTTAAAACATAGGTTTTTCTCGAGTTCTCGAGAAATATTGGTGGCGTCGTTTAGATGATTTCACTTTTGGAGACTTATTTTTGGCGTCAAATTCTGCAATTCTTAGCCAAAAATTCGCCAAGCCTGGTTACATTTGGCGTAATTTCATTAATGGGGCCTATAATGTTTCCTTTACTGCATTAGTATTAAAATTTGTCTAGTATTATTAAAGATCGCGATTGATTGAGATTTCTCTAGAGATGGAATCTCTGGAATCTTCGTGCAATGTCGGTGTAAGATATAAAACAGCAGCATCACTCCAGAATTCAGTTCAGAGTATATAGTCAGCTGCAGTAGACTATGATTTTGTTGAGAGCATAGGGCTCTGTATCACGTGCTTTTGTAAACGATTTTTCTTTTGTTTTGGGAAGATTATTTTTGAATGCTGTTGGTATATACTAAAGGAATAGATGTCAGTTTTTCCTCGAGAAGATCCCTTGAATTTTAGCCTGTGGAAGTATTTTATTGTGCGAGAAATACAGCATCTGAGAAAGCTTCTGTTCTAACCTGACTGTTATAAAACGTAGCATTGCTTATTCATTTGTGAACTGTGTACGGAACAAAGAAGATAAATACGTTACCCTCGTGGATTATGATGAACTTTCCAAACTTTATTTATAAAAGTGAAGTATAGATAGTATATGTATGACGAAGATTGCTAAACAGTTTTTATAGATGATTTTGATATCGATTGAATTCTGAAGAAGCGTTTTATTGAACAATGAACACAGACACGGCACACTCATTGATTATGATGCACATTCTAAACAAAATTTATTAAGGTGAAGTAGTGGACGAGGCACTGATTATGATACTCTTTTAATATGTAGCAATTAAGTGCATATTTAAAATATGAACGTGTTTCAGAATAGATCATAATGCACATTTCAAACAGTAGTTTGTTTGTTTTTTTTCAAATGGGCGGGCATTTGCTCATCAAGCATTTCGCCACTACTAAAGCCCGAATGACTGACCATTTTATTATGGGAGCACAATGGGCGTACATCGTTGCCCCCTATGAAAGAACGGACAAGTTAACATCTATACCCAAGCCGGTATTCGAACTCGGAACTCGAGGCGTGATGGAAGCCACTACATCATCTTTGCGGCTCAAACAATATTTATAAACGGGAGGTACAGGACGGGGCACTGATTATGATATGCTTTCAACATGTAGCACTTATGTGCATATGTAAAATATGAAAGCGTTTCAGAATAGATTGTGATGCACATTTCATACAGCATTTATTAACAGAAAGTACAGGACTGATTATGATACGCTTTTAACATGCAGCACTTTAGTGTGTATTTAAAAGTATGAAAGTGTTTCAGACATTTTATTTATTATTATTATATATATTATATTTTTTTACCTAGCTGCACATCAAAAATGATGATACAGTATAAATCACGCTTTAGTGAATCACCATGATGACCCTTTCAGTGTGCCATGAATTCACCATTTGCATGTCATAACATAAACTAAACGCGGGAGAAACCGCGAGGGAGTAAACAGTGATTCAACAAAGGAAGAATAACTGGAAGCAGTTGTCACAAATCCCCGGGATTCTGCGGAAATGCATCCGTGTCATCCTGAAGTTCAGGTAAACATATCGAGGTCCCGAGTCCATCATAACATTTATGAACCTTCAGAGAGGATCAATATCTGTTGCTGGCATTAATACGGACTTTTTCAAGTTTTCGCAATCACATGAATGAGATACTTTACTCAATAGCACAGGCCTTAAAAAAAGACGTATTTAGAGATCTTTGTAGTGCAAAAGGGGAGCCCACACACGAAGAAGATTTACAATATGCGGACACAGTGGAGCCAGATGTGTCCCTCGGGGAAAGTCAAAATTATCCTATAATAAATTACAGAAATTTATAGTGGGCAGCTGAGTTACGAGATTCAGACATAGTGGTGCCAGAAGGTGTCACGAGGGGACAGTCAAAATTGCCCCACAATAAATTAGAAAAATTTATAGTAGACGGTCTCAGATGGCCAATATTACGCAGAAAGACGCAGGTCAGGAGGCGTATAAAATAAGGAAGGAGAACCAATCACAGAAACGGAGAAACAGAAAATTATGCACGTAAAGAGGGCGTGAATAAAATGAATCCCGGATTGGTTGGCGAAGAAAGCGAGAGAAGAAACGAAAAAGGGCCCAAAAAAGTCTGTGAGGAGAGAGGAGAGTGAGATGAAGTTCAGAAGAGACGGACTAAAAAAGCGACGGTTGTTGAGTGATTGTGCAAAAAAAAAATGATTGAATAAAAAAATCCTAAGTGAACCATAAGTTTTATTTGAAGGCTCAATTATAGTGGCCGTGGTCCTCGGAAGGATCGCCGTGGAATCCAGCTGACGACTGCCGATAGAGATGAATCGGTGCTGAAGGCTTCAACTGCTGAAAGTTGAATGTGTGGTGCCCCATCTTCGCCGTCACGATCCATTAAGCATAAAAAAATGCCCGATCAGTGCATCAGCGAAAAGGTAAAAGAACTTTGTATTGATTTGTATTTAAACTTGAGAAGCACTATATCTCCCCGCTCTCCCCTATGTATAATTACCTTTCTCACCGCGAGATAGGCATTTAATGTTAATCTTATTGAATATTCACAAACAAACAAAGAATGTCACTGTATGATTTATAAATTTGTAAAGAAAAAGAATATAACTAATTGTACAAGTGAATTGTATAATATATTGTATGTTTGGAAGTTAAGTCATAATAATTAAAGAAAATGTTGTAAAACCTGTCTCTTTATTTGAGTAGGTAATTAGTTATTTCAGGAACCTTGAAATAGGAAAATTGTATTGTCTTTTAGGAGTTTTAGGTTGAAGGATTATTCCAGCAAGGTAGGATTTTTGGGTTTATTGCTGATTTGTACTACCACTTACGATTCATAAAAAGGGGTTAGCTTATGTAACCTACCTAAATTAATTAATTCACTTTGAAAATTTCTTAAAACCAAATAAGAACCCCCATTGTCTTTTTACTTCAATCTTCATTGAATATTTCTATGAAAATAGAAAAAAAATTGGAACAAGCGATTAAAATCGATTTTTTCAACTAATGAGATTACAAATGAAGCACATAGTATGGGGATCATTATTCTCACAGAAATGCAGAGTCTTCCAAAAAGGTGGTAAAGAGCGTTAATTTTTTTATGTATTGAAGGAGAGTGAGCCATACAAATTCAAAAAATGTCAAAATAAGTTAGGAAAAATGACTATGTTCAAAACATTTTCCTCTCAGTTTTTTCAAAAAGTTGCGCTTTTTTAATTTTTATACGAATCCCGTACAAAACCTATTACTAAAATGTGTCCTCTCCCCTCATACAATTACGAAGAGATGTAACAATAATTCGATCAATAACGATAATCTGTAAAAATTGTCTGAGGTATAAAGATAAATACATGCTGACCTCTGCGGGAAAAAAATGACGTCGGATCAGGGGTCCTTCAGAAGTTACTAAAGAAAATAATTTTCTGCTTTTTAGAAAGAAACTTTTACATTTGAATTCATCCACAGCACCTGACCGTCTTTCACTTAATATATCTCTTCGACGTTATATGATGAAACGCTGAAACATTGCACATCCATTTATGAGTGTAGGTGGCGCCTTTTACCAATTGCGATTTTTTTTGCGGGGTGGAGGGGGGAGCGGGGACGTATACATATTTAAAAAGTGTCACTTTTTCAAAATTAAGGTGAGGAATTTTTACTTGGCATAGTCTTTTTTTTCTTATTTTGAACATTTCATCAGTTTACATTCCCCACTTCCGTCTAATATACGAAGGATGACAGCGTGTTACCACATTCTGGGAAACACTTTATAATATCCCATAATTCAGCGAAACAAAGTCTCAGTGTATTGAATCCCGAAGTTAAAAACCAATTATCTCGTACTTAGTCTGAATATTTTCTCCTTAAATCCCCGATTTTTTTAAACATTAAATAATAATAATACCAAGTAATAATCATGAAAATAAATGAATTCGTTTCACTCTGTAATACCATAAATGTTTATCCAAGCAAAAGCATATGAATGCAAGAAAACAAGGCTCTCTTTTTTACGTGTTTAAGTTTCTAAACAAAGGATTATAATGTTTGCGCTAGGTTTTGACGTAAAATGTACTCATTAAGACCCTATTGAGAATTTCCCTCCCCCCCTCTTCCATAAAACATTGAGTTAAATCTCCCTTAATCCTCCTGATAAAGTGTCGAGTGTCTGCTACTATAGAAAAAAATCACATAGGCTCTTTAGAAGGGATCAAAACTGTATATACTAATCTTCATACTACATAAACTATTACCCGAGAAACTGTGTAAAACAAGTTATATAAATGTCGCAGAAACAAAAATTTTAAAAACAGTAAGAATTTCGCTAGTTAATCAAAATCTATAGTAAGAATGAGAACCCGCCCGCCACGACTGCTCCCATGAGATAGCTAGAGCTAAGCCCTCGAGGGGAGGGGGATGGTGAGTATGACACTTTGTGACAAAGAAAGAGTTTTTTTTTTTTTTTAAATCGTGAAACACGGGACCTTCACACTCCAGCCGTCTCCCATTTTTCATGTCTTATCCACTCGGCCATAGTAGGGACCCGTCAATTTTTGTCTACTAACACATCGAGCATGTGTAGTTATAAGAAATGAGACGGGCTCGGGATCTGTCATTCACGATTGTATTCGGGCTCGGACGGTCTCAGGCCCCTGTGTGAAAGTTCTCCTTGACTGAACATGCTCCTTGAAAACAAAGAATTAAAAACTGTATTTGTCTTTAATTTGCACAAACAGCAAAATGTATGATATTCTAGCAATGCAGTTATTGACTTTCATTTATGCATTAGCCGAAATTTCGGGCTCGGGCTCCGACTTCAATAATATCGCTCGGGCTCGGGTGGAGTCGAATAAAAAGACCTCTCCCTCGGGCTTAAAAAATGAGCCCGGAATTCATCGCTAGCAGTTAAATGTTAATGATGCAAATATCTAAGTAATATTAAATGAAAAGACAATTTGACAATTTTTAGAATACGAATTCGTGTTTAAAGCAAATGGCCATATACAAATAAAATTAAAAAAAAATTCATTTTCAAAATTCTTTTACTGCATGTTGTGAAAGCGCAACATCAGTCCAGTCATTTTGCCAGTGGTAAGTCTTGTTAATGTATATTATACGGATAAATATACAACACACTAGATAAAACTGTATTCCAAATTGAAATTTATTTCTTCTGCTTTTTTTAACTGTCTACATAACGCGTTATTTTCTAACAATGAAATGCATCCCCTTCTAAAGCCATGCAATTTCAAAGCGAAATCAAGACAAAACTGACATTATCGTTTCAAACATCTTTTTATGAAAACCACTCGACATTAAAGATATTAACGCGGAAATGAAACGAGGTGAATGGAAAAATCAAGAAAAGAACTGAAAAAAAAAATGTTTTGAAGCTTGATTCCATTATTTTTTCACGGATTAGAAGAATTTGACATAATTTCTGGTTACGGTGACAGTTATGTGGTCATGCCATGTTATTTAGATATTCCTGAAATATCTGAATTTGTTCCTTTAATACCAATACGTTTAAAGATTTCTCCCGCGATTATCTCTCTGTATGAAATCGTATGTCGTTCTTTGAAATACTCATATTAAGTTCACAATATTATCTATTGTGTTAAGGGAAATCTGCATGAGGGTTATCTGCCTGGGGGGGAGGGGGCAATTCAGAACATTTATTTATGTTTTATGTTGAAAAAAATATTTTCAAAAATATTATTCGGAAGTCTATATTTTTTATCTTTAGGTATATTTATTTGTGTTTTAAGTTTTCAAAACTATTCTTAAAAATATATCATTTTCAAGCCTAAATTTTATTTCAGATATTTATTTATTTACTAGCTGAAGTACCCGTTCTTCGCACGGGAATGAATGGACTTTTTGATATTACGATTTGTGGTGATTACTATTCATTGTAATAAACAGATATAGCAAAGTGGACATCGCGTTATATTGTGTCCAATAATCATGCATACCGAATTGCAAGGCAATCGTTTGTACGGTGCAGAAGGCCATGCGGCGTAGCGCAATCTAGTGGCGAGTTTTAGCAAAAAGGATACGGCGAAAATATTTTTCGCATTCAGATATCTATGTATACGAATTTTCATGACTATCGGCTGGACAGTCCTGAAGTTCATGTGTTGACGCGACATTTAGTGGCAAGTTATAAGAAAATGGATAGCGCCAAACTCTTCCCCGTGTTCAAATATCTATGTATACCTATTTTCATAGCGATCATTTGCACAGTCAAGAAGTGATACACTGCAGGGCCATCCAGTGGTTCAATAAAGTAATGATTTGCTACAGCGCCGTCAAGTGGCGAGTTATAGCAAAATGGATAACGCCAAAATATTCTCATTGTTCAAATAGCTATGTATACTGATTTTCATAGCGACCGTGTTCAACTATCTATGTATACCAATTTTCATAACGATCATTTCCACAGTCAAGAAGTGATACACTGCAGGGCCATCTAGTAGTTAATTAAAGTAATGATTTGCTACAGCGCCGTCAAGTGGCGAGTTATAGCAAAATGGATAACGCCAAAATATTCTCATTGTTCAAATAGCTATGTATACTGATTTTCATAGCGACCGTTTGAATGGTCAAGAATTTGGCCTGCTGCAGCGTCATCTAGTGGCGAGTTAAAATAATAATGCATTGCAGTGTCATCTAGTGGTGAGTAACATCAAAAGGAACGCAGTTAGAATATATTCTTCGTGCTCAAATGTGTAAGTATAAAAAATTTTATGCCGATCGGTCGAACGGTATAGAAGTTGATGCTTTTCAGCGCCATTTAGCGGCAAGTTACAGCAAAATGGATAGTGAAAAATATTCTCCGTGTTCTAATATTCGCGTGTACCAAATTTCATCGAAATCGGTTGGACGATATTCGCATAGCAAACGGCTAAACGGAATAGAATTCGACGTTCTCCTGCGCCACCTTGTGGCAAGTTAGAGGAAAACGGATAGCATAAAAAGCTTCTCCATGATAAAAGACTTAGATGAACCAAATTTCATGGTGCAACGGTGCTCAACGGTGCTGGAGTTTTTCAACCTCATACACTCATACCAACATTCATTTTTATCTATAACCAGTGTCATTATATATCCCAGTCTCAAATAAAATCCAGTTTCAAATCTAAGCCTCGCCAAAGTGCCAACATACGCCATTTTGCAAGCGTTTTTTCAGGAAATCATCCGAAGCATTGACTTAGCAGCAATAATATATGGGAAATGGTTCGACCGCGAAAAAAGTAAAGCAAGCCTTTATTTGAAAAGTTGAATCCCTTAATACAGCGGAATTTTTTAAAATTATCAACTATAACGTGTTTTATTCATCATTACTCCGATGTACTAAATGAGAAGATTTCAATTTTCTGAAATTTGTCGGAATCCCCCCAACTTAAATCAATGTACTCATTTGGCGAGAATTCTGGAGATGGATCAATTGAAATCCCTTAATAACTGCATTATTTCTTCACGCATCATTAAAATTTAACGCTGTATTCTAATAAAACCTTTGCACTTGTTTTCAAAAATCTATTTCCTTAAGCTCTCAATAAATTGCGCCAAGCCGAAGTCTGTGCAAACCGCTAGAACTCACTTTCACAAAATCGGCATTTGAGCCATTTTATTTTTTCGCCAAACTAAAATAATTTACCTATTAGCCTCGGAAATCTTCAATTCTTATTGTTTTGCGTGTAAAGCATTACATTCCTGCTCTGATTTCCCATGCACACGATATTATAATTTAAAAAAAAATAACCTTACGAATATAAACTACCAAAAAAAAATCATTATTATTCTTTTATTTTTACTTTGAGAATTTAAAACATTTTATTCGGCAAAATCGCCACACATGGCAACCACGATCCTTATTTCACACTTTTTTCACTACAGGGGTTAAAATTACGGAAAGCTTTTTGCGTGAATAGCATAAAAAATCTCTTAAATTCCGGGAACGGGTGGACTTTCAAAGTTTTAAAGTGGACTACGATTTATTGTATATTATTTTACATATCTGTGCTAAATTTCAGGCCGATAGGTCCATTTTTGTGGATTTGTATACGAACGACATTTTATTCGGCAAAATCGCCACACATGGCAACTACGATCCTTATTTCACACTTTTTTTACTACAGGGGTTACAATTACGGAAAGATTTTTGCGCGAAGAGCATAAAAAATCTCTTAAATTCCGGGAACGGGTGGACTTTCAAAGTTTTAAAGTGGACTATGAGTTATTCTATATTATTTTACATATCTGTACTAAATTTCAGGCCGATAGGTCCATTTTTGTGGATTTGTATACGAATCAAATCCACATACAAACAAACAAACAAACAAACAAACAGAATTTCATTTTTATTTATAAGATTAAACTTTTAAAATTATTTTTTAAAATGTTTACTTTGTGTCTGCATTTGGAATGCATTCAAATGTATAGTGTGTTCCAAAGAAAACATTTAAGCAAATATTGCTTGCCCTTTTCGATAGCGTGAGGAAAAAGATTACTGAAATAAATTCATTTGAATACTTAATATTTTTTAAGGGATCTCTGCCTTGGAGGTGTTGGTCACTACTAAGGCCGGAGTTGTTGGTCTCTTTATTATGGGGGCACCTAGTAGGTGGACCCACGCCACCCTATATGAAGGGACGGACACAATGACAACCACGCCCAGTCGGCGATCGAACCCCGACCGCTGGAAATTGAACCCGAAACCCTGGTACCGTGCATTACCCACCATACAGTCTGGTTGGCGAATACATAATATAGGCTCAGTGAAAGTGTGATATATTTGACAGTGTATTTGATAAATTAAAAGTATTGCTTGAATGTGAAAATCTTCTTTAGAAAATAAAACAAGAGTAATTGTAATGGAATATAAAAACAAATCTTATAAAGTCACACCAAGGCATCACTCAAAATTGATATGTTTATTTTTAAGACCCACATTTAAAAGTCATATAGCTATAAAGTAAATTGCTGCATCACAAACTTTTAACGCGTTAAGAATTTTCGTAATGGGGATTCTACTTAGAACTTGATATAAATTAGTGGTCTCCAAACCAGAGTTTCTTAGACATTTGATCTTGTGACATACTTCCACGACAAAAGGTGGACACGGCTGACCTCTCACGTGCTGCTGACGAGTCACGTGAACTGGCCATTTGTCCGTCGATAAATGACCCGACAAATCAGGATTGTGACATCTGAAATATCTGCAATTGTGTTCGAGAAGAATTTTAATAAATCAATCTTTTCCCGTACCTGGAAAGATGATTTTTATCACTGTTGGTTATTTCATGTTATTGAATATGATATCTTAAAAGATATCTGCCTACATTCGGCACAAATTTTTTTAACTTAGACTTTTTATATAATTTTAAGGTATATTGTTGAAGAGAGGAAAAATTATCCAGAAAATTATTTATAACTGTCATACACATTTTGAGAAATTGGGGTTTTTATAGTAAATTTTCACCAAAATTTATCAAAACGTCTAGCACTGTACACACGGTTGTATTAAATGAATCTTAATTCTTTTTAACAGTGAAGTATATATTAGAATAATATTTGAAATGACGAAAAAACTAAGAGAAGTTTTAACAGAGAACTAAAATATAGACAGTATCGTGACTAAATATGCATATTATTGTGAAATTTACGGCCTGTTGCGAACAAAAAAAAACTTTAAAATGGAAGCAAATAATTATGAGAGAACTATATTTTAGGTCATTTCGCAGACTTTCGTGAACTGCGGTCAAAGAAATCCCAGCTAGTTAACATAATTTTCGGGTGGAGTTAGGTTATGAATTACGACGGCAGCTTTTTATCGTTAAATGAACTTCTTGAAAATTTAACTGTCTGAAGTTAGCGCAAAAAAAGACATTGTTTCCAGTACACCATACAAATTTCTCATCGACTTATCTTTTTTAAAGCAACTAGAAAATGCACACAGAAAAACTGCAGTTTAAACATCTTTCAACTTATATTAATGTAATTTGCTTCACGTGTATTTGATTTATTGCTTATAATCATATAAAAAGTACTGTAAAAAATTTTACTGAATGACTTATGTGTTATGTTACTTACTTAAATGTTCAAGGGATTTTAATTTCAGCAAAACAGAAATGCATTTAATTATTAGAAAATAATCTTCTAATAACTAAATGCATTTCTGTTTTGCTGAAATTAAAATCCCTTGAACACTATTCTGTTTACATTGAATCAAACTGTAACAGTGCAAAGAAATTAAATTCCATTGTATTAGGTTCTCCCCAAAAAATATAAATTATTTCCTGTGACAATAGGCTAATTAAACAGGTGCGTAATTTAATTAGTTGGCTTTTTATCTTAAATTTATTACCCATTTTGTATGTGAAATAATTTAGTTAACAGAGTGATTTTTAATGCAATATGCTTATTTTGTCAAAGTTAATTGCATGGCTACAGAATATAAAAACAACTCATTAGAGCAAACATAGTTTTATTTAATCATTGAAAATAAAATTATTCATAAAAGGAATGGCCAGAAAGTCATTTTCTACTTTGAATAAAAGTTTTGCGATAGTCTCCTCCGCACCCTTAATAAAAGGAAAGATGAATCATGCTAAACACATAGATTATAAAACACTTTCCAACATTATCGTCTTTTTGGGAGGAGGGGGATGGAGGGCAACTTTGCCTATTTATCTATACGCAGCAATCAGCGATGACAATCTCTTAACACCAAACTTGGCGAGATTTTTGGGCATAACCTCGGAAAAACTGCATAAATATTATTCTAATTTTACGGGACCAGGGGAACGTATAATTTTAGGGTAGGGAAGGGCCATTTTTGCGGCAGGGGACCCCACCCTGCCCATAAGTATGGGTGCCCATGGATCTATGGCTTGGAACCATGGACCCTGAAGAAGACGGATTTGATTAGAATTCTGGCGACGAAAATGAGACAATTAAGATCAATGGTGGTTGTTGTTGTTGTTCTAGTGTCTATGGATAGACGACCGCACTCTCCATGGAAAGAGGCGCCATTGCTCCCCCCCCACCCCGAGGGGGCTGGACTTCTGCTTGCTGGTCCCTAATCTTGAACCCATTCCAGATGAGGAGGTCCCGCAGCAGTCCAGCCTTGAGAGGAGTTCACCCTCCGAAGCGCTGGCCCATCCGGGTGCTGCATCATTTTCCCTGTTCTTGCAGGAATGGACTTTAGGGACTAGACCACTGCAGGAGACCTACGATCACTAATAAAGGAAAGTACAATGACCGACAGATCCAGAACGAAAACACCAAGAATGAAAAGATATTCAGCTTATGTGAGGGAATAGAAAAACTACGTACTAAATAGAAATAACATGCAACAGCGCATGAGAGTCACAAGACCTCCCAGGGCTGTTCCCAACTGCACCCAAACATAAAGTGACCATTTTGTTTCGTTCAAACATTCACGTAAGCAGTCAGGGGTCGTAAAATTTATGAAAAATACCAGTGTTTAAACTTCGAAATAGTTTTAAATGCAATACTATGCTAGGTAGATAATCACATTGCCAATGACACAGGCTCAAATTTACTTGCACATATTTAATTTTTCGCTGTTCATTGAAAAAAAAAATGAAATTACGTGACTTCCCGAAATCTTAATTTTTTAACAAAGACACTACTACGGCCACACTACTTTTCCGCGCCACATTTTCACTGTGCCAGCTGACGGGTTTTCCACCGGCATACAGCCAGCTGACTTGCTTTTTTATTTAAAGTAGAATGTAAACTAACATGTGTGAAATTTTCAACCGGGAGGAAATCATTGAAAAAAATTTTTTTTTACATGTACGTATGAGCAGCTGACGTATAATCCACCGCCGCTTGGCCAGCTGACGGTTTTTTTTCAAACAAGTACAATGCCAACTATCATTTCAGAAATTTTCAACCGGGAGGAAATGACTGAATTTTTTTTTTTTTTTTTTTTTTTTTTACGTGTCTGGAACGCGGCCGCCGCCCAACCCACCCATGGTGCGGCAGCTGACGATCACCATGCTTCAACACACAACCGTCTTAATCATCTGAGAAATTATGGGCTCAGAGGATTTTGGTCGCAAAAATCTGTCGCTGGCTCCTGGACTATAAATACGGAACGAAAGCTCAAACTAGGGAACTGTCGCATGTAATACGGTACGGTTGGTCGCTTTACCCAAGAGGCAGATGTAACTGCTATCGATGTTCAAAATGGTGGTTCCCTAGTAGCACAACTAGTTCAAAAAACGTTGAAAATACGTTGGAAACACTTTTTTTGACGTTAAAAAACGTGTTTTAAACGTCTTTTAGATTAATTGTGCTACTAGGGATTGGATAATGAAGCCAGATCAGGCATCTTGCCTATTCATTGAAGTGGATGATGAAGATGATTGTTTCAAAGTCAGAGCCGACCTTAGGCGTATGCGACGTGTGCGTACACACTCTTGCAATTTTTAGGGGCGCAGAAATGAGGGAAAATATTCAAGAGCAATATGATAAAAGCAAAACATTTTATAGAAATATAGATGCATTCAGCTGTAAAAGAATTTGTAGGGGCTTAGTTTTTTACAAATGTTTGTATGTTTTGTATGGCAACGCTACGCATGGGCGATCTGCCTAGGATGAGGGGTGTATTGGTCGGAGGACTTTCTAAGGGGTCCTACCGCGTATTCACGAAACATCTGGAGAAAACCGACCAAAACTCCGGACTATTAGATCGACAGCTGCGCGATGGGGCCCCAACCCGGGATCTACTTACTTCGGCCGTCCATCATTTTGAGTGCCTTATCCACTCGGCCATGGGCTTTTTACATAAGTACAATACAATAAGACTATTGAAGTTTTGAAAAAGTAAATAATAATAGAAATGGTATCAGAATAAATCATTTAAAAAATAATAATGAAGAGGTGCTAAATATTTTACTTCAATATTTACTATTTCTTAATGCTTATTAGTTTTAGATTTTGGTTCAATTCCTTTAAAATGCGAACTTCAGATATTAATTTGGGATAAATCCCTGTATAGAGCACCCATACAATATACTGGATTGTTTTCTATATCCATTTTCATTACAAAAGGCACCAAAACTCATTTTTGCACATTCAGCATTTTGACCTTAGGCCGGCCCTGTGTTACAGTCAATGGCCGTATGGTATGAATCTTAATCTACCTTTGAATTCACAGCAGAAATCAGCATAAATGGTTATCTCCATAAGCAAAACTCTCGTTACATTTCTTGAAGAGAAAACTTTTCCCATTCCAATTTGCGTACTCACTATTTAGTATTCGATGGGAAACTTCCTCATCTCCTCTCAAAAATCAGAGAAGCATTTTCTGCCAAGTGATGTATCTATATTCGCGTCTATCCCCCTCCCCCCCCCCCACACACACACACACTTTTTGGACTGAAATAGAACTTTTGTATACGCGTTCCGCCTGAAAAATAACTTTGACAGATGGATTTTCACATTCTGGAGCTGTAAAAAAATAAATAAATAAACAGTTGTTTTTCCTTTGTTTGCATAACGAACAACGCAGCTGGCCATGTTCGTTACGGAAAAAGTTTTAAAGATTGAAAATTTCCAGTTTATGCATGGGAACCCCTGTTTCTTTGTTCCAGGGGAGGGCCGAAAATAAGGATGAGTACCGCAGAAATCACTCAAAACGCAGAAATGAAAAACAGAAATTATTTTTGGACTAGAAGATAAAGCCCGTTTCTTGAGGCAATAACAAAGATGCGCTAGCAAAATCATTCGACAAAAATATGTTTACACTCTATATATTTAATCTCCGTCCACATAAAATAAATAACTTCAGATTCAATACATCGAAATCGAACTTCATGCTCTTTTCGAAACGAGCGGAAACTTTTCGCACTCGAATGATTTTGCTTTGTGAGAACGGCTTCGCTCTTATATCAATTCTTCATGCAGAGGAAATCATTTTATTTGTGAAAAAATTAAACCATGTTATCTGGAAAAAAAAACTATTTAAAATGGATTGCAACTTTCCCTTCAGAGACTGATGATCGTGATTTCAATAGGACGTCGATGTCATCTGCGACAGCTCATTTTGCCGCTCAAATGATTCCCTTTTTTGACTCTCGAAAATAAAATGGAGCTTAAAATAGCGAAAAATCGCTTTAAAAATGAGGAAATGGGTGGATTTTCAAATTTTTAAAGTAGCGCAGATTGTTTTCTATATTTTTATACATAATTATGCAAAATTTCAGGCGGATCGTACGAACGGTGTAGATTTTATTAAGCTTTTAGACATTCGCTTTTTTAATCTGTTTGGATGAATGACGGCAAAAGTTTTATCTTCGAGTGGTTACAATACAGAGTGAGTTAAATAGGGTGCCAGGGATCAGTGCAACTATGTAATAGGGAATTGCTGCTGAACTATCGGTTCACAAAGCAAATTATTTGAGTGCTTTGCAAACAAAAATATTAGGTGAAATGAAAAGCAATGTCGATCTTTTTACATTAACTTAGATCTATAAATTTTAACAAGCTTTTAGTGACAAATCAGAAAAGTCTAAAATATGGATACATGTTCGTTACATTTTAAAGCGAGGATTTCATAGATAAGTATTTTTAGTACTCGAGTGCTTTAATTTCAGACACAGATTTTTGTCTACTCAAAAAACTGTCAAATCATTTTTCAGGGACTACCAGCGAAGTGTCAAAAGTCGAAAACGTTGTCCATTTTCGGGCGATTTATCGTCAGGTTTGGCGTCAAAAAATAAGTTCACAAAACTGAACCCAGCTAAGGGGTTTCTTCTACATTTATCGAGAAATTGAAGAACCCTACTATTTGATGGGTTAATGTTGCTGTTATTGGCAGCTTTAATTAGTGTCTATAAAAGTGTTTATAGAAGTGAAAATAAAGTTGAAGGACAGTTAGAATAATTCTGAGGAATATAGCTAAACAAGAGCGATTTTAATTCTGAAGACGTGTTTTATGGAACAAAGAAGACAAATACAGTACACTCACGGATTATGACACGCTTTCCAACGTAAGGAACAAGAAAGACTAGTGGGGCCGACGCATGAATTATGATACCCTTTTAATGTATTGCCACTTTAGCACATTTAAAATATGAAAGTGTTTCAGATTCTCTTTTCTTTTAATAAAGATCTGTGAAAAAGGAAGGTTGACCGCCCACCCTCCATTAATTACAAAATGTTCTGAAAATGATGCCTTGGTACTGCTGTATTTTACAGCAAGAATTTCATGTATATTTTTTCCTTGGAGATAGAGAGAGTACAATGTTTTCATTGCAACTCGATTGTATAATTAATATACTGTGATTTCGCGATAAGTCAAATTCCTGGAAAACTACGAAAAACTTCGACTTATCGTAAGTTTGATGAATTGAATAATCTTAAATTCGTAGTATATTGGACAGGGAATGAGTAAAAACTTCGACGCAGATGGATATTCGACTTATCGCGAAATCACTGTGGATATTACTTATTCATTAGAAAGCAAGGTAACACTGAGCATTTGACTTACTTAGGGCTTCTAGTTTGAATTCTTGAAAAACATTCATTTGTCTTGAACAATTCTCAATTTTTTTTAATTTGAAGTGCTTATGGACTCCAGAAAAAGGGGGGGGGGAAACTAGTTATCTACATGACTTACAATCTTAAAAGTTTAAATGCAACTTTTGACAGACGCATTTTGGTTATGAAATCATGGAAGTATATTACTGTAAAAAAATATCTGTGGGAACATTATATCTAAACCTGAGTATGGTTCATAAATAACATTATATATATATATATATATATATATATAACCTACTTTATATCTTAACCATACAATTTTCAACTTACAATTAACATACTCTGATACCTTTATTACATCAATATCGGTTGACAATGGAATATTAACTCAACATCAGGGGCGGCCCTAGGGCCGGACAAACCGGACACCTGTCCGGGGCGGCAAATTTTAGGGGCGGCATTTTGGCTCGAATTTGAAAAATACATTTTGTATTAGCAGAAGAATTGTTAAAAAATGTTCCGAATATCATTCTATATAACTTTACCAGCTGATGTACCCATCCGTCATTGATGGGTTTTTACTAACCGCGCTTAATATCGTTTGTATTATGGGAGTACAAAAAATATGGAATTAGCATACTGGCAGAAATATAGAAAGCAAAGTTATAACCCTTGCGTATTGTTCAAAGATTACAAATTAGAGAATAACAAGCTACTGAGACAAACTGTCAATAGAGAAAATATTTTACATTCAAAATTAACGTTTTCTTTTAGTGAATGAGCTTCAATGAATATTAAACCGAAAAGAGAATATCTGGAAAATGCTTTGTAATAGCAAGTATCCTATATTTAACACTGCAACGTCTGATTGAATTATATTTTGAAGATTTTACTGGCTGCGCGAAAAACTTAAAATCAAAGTTTACGTCATACTTTGAAAATAATTCAAATTTGTAGAAAATTAAAAACCTGTAATTTTAATTTACTAACCGCCTACTATTTAACAAAATTTCATTTCATTCCTTTTTGTTTTTAGTTGTTTTCACGAAGTGGTCAAACAAAATTTCTCAATAATATTTATATGTATATATATATATATACATACATACATATATGTGTGTGTGTCTCAAAATTAAAAAAATAATAATAATTTTAAAAAAGGAATCGACGTAATTTGTTTACGTCGAACAGCCACCTATTGCATCATCTCCAGACGCCTTAAAGTGACGCCCTCCCCCTCTCTACTATTTAACAAAATTTAAGCCTACTATTTAACAAAATTTCATTTCATTCCTTTTTGTCTTTTAGTTGTTTTCACGAAGTGGTCAAACAAAATTTTCTCAATAATATATAGGGATTTCACTTTACGTAAGTAAGCTATTATATATTATGTATATATATATATATATATATATATAACTAACAAGTAAAACACAAAACATACTACAAATAAGACATATCTCGCATAAAAATAACAGCTATTAGCAAGAATTAGAAACCAGATTTTGAATCCAAATAAAGTGCAAGAATTATTGTGATAATATAATGAAACGGAAATTATAACCACTGTCACCATCGTCAGGGGCCACAAACAGTGGATTATAATTTACAGCAAACCAAATAGTAGGGTTTCGGTTGTGTGGCATATCAGAAGAGATATTAACTCCACACATCTGGGCCCTACCCTACTATATAAAGGAAAGAAGAAATCAAAAAGATAACAAAAATTAGAAAGATAATTTTACATACCAGACCTTGAGCACATGGAAATTTTATTTGAACAATTTGTATGTGTTGCCAATGCTAAGAATTGTAAAAAGTGAAAAATGGTGTTGCCACTAAATAAAAGTGTAAAAGTGGAAAGAAGAAAGTATAGGAGTTGCCAAATACTAAAAGGTAAAATTATTAAATTTTAAGAATATCCAGGTATATTAATATAATAAATATATATTGAATAATAATAAATTTAAAAGATTGAATAAAATAAATATTATAGCAAAATTAAATATAACATATTGTTTAAAAAATATAATGATTATTATTATTGACAAAGTATGTATAATAAGTTATTGTATGACAGAAGATTAATCTAGTAAATAAGAAAAAAATAATGTTTAGGACAGAATAATCCCAATAGGAACCCCGTTTTTTTTCCCCTCCAGATACATATATATGCATGCATATACACATCCAAATTATTTCTAAACATATTACTTTTTTTTTTTTTTTAAATGAGAAAAACTTCCTCCGCCCGACCCAACCATCCAATTACAACCTTAAAACCAAAACCCCACCCAACCTCCAGTAAATTAACAAAGACATTAGACACATCATTATCAAGAATTGTATATAATAGATTTTAGGAACTTAGTGGGATAGTTGTATTGTCTAGCTGACAGAAATAGAGATTTAAAATTGGAGACTTTGAAATCATCAGAACATAGAAACTTGATTCTACAGCAGTGATTATAGATGATATTGCGAAATACAGATTTATGTAAGCAGGAGGAAAAATGAGTAAAGCTATTTACTTTAAAGCTAAAATCTTTACGCTTATCATATATATTGAAACTAAGGCTATTTCTAGGAGTGATGGAGATACTTAGATCTAGAAAACTAACAGAATTGTTAAGCATATCATTTTTAATTAATTCCAGAGCAGATGGATATTTTATGGGGAAGATAATGTTATTATTATTAGTAGTGTTTACAAGTAAGATATCATCTATATATCGTTTAAGAATGATGTGTGTATTAGTATATTCTTTTTCATAGTAATATAAGTAAAGATCTGCAAGGTAACTAGATGCTGAACCACCTTGTGGTATACCATGATTTTGTAGATATATTTTATTGTTATGTAGAATAAAATTATTATAGATAATAAATTTAGATAGACAACTGAAATATGTTACATCAACATGGGAAGGGAGCTGAATATTGTTAACACAAGTTTCAAATAATTCATTAATTACATTGTAAAGGTCGTCAAGAGGAATATTGTTGAATAGATCTTTAAAATCATAGGTATATAAAGAGGTAATATTACTAATAGTACATATTGTATTGCGTAGATCATAACTATTTCCTATAGAGTAGTAATCATTACGTTTTATATAATACTCATGCATAACAGACAGTATCTTTAATAGAAGTTTACTTGCTACATTGCTATATGTATTACATCCTATTGTTACAGTTCGAAACTTTAAAGGCGATTTATGAAATTTAGGGATTAGTACAATATAAGGATAGTTTAGATTATTATGTTGTAGGTTGAGAAGTTTATAGAAAGCCAGAATTTTTTTGTTACAAACTACAGTAGACAAATTAGTAGAGGAATAGATACTGTTATTTACAATTGTAGAGGCTAACAAGCTATGATATAACTGTTTACAAATAAAAGCATAGTTATTGGATGATTTATCTACATAAGTAATTATGAAATACCGCTTTATAAAGTCTATTTGAGTATGGAATTGACTATTGACAGGAGAACTGTATTTTACATATTTAGCAATATTTTGCTTAAAGATTGAAAGTACTTTTACTTTCCAGGTAGTGAAGGCTTCAATAGGAGTGCTGTATTTTAAGGCAGTATTATATATGTAAAAATCTAAATCATATGTGAATTGTGTTACAATGCCACTAAGAGAGTGTTTTGAAGGAATACGGTGTTTAGAGCCCATCTGCATGAGTTTTTTTAACGTAATATCTTTTACGATAGCTAAGATCCCCAGTAATGATGTGTCCATAATCCGTATTAATGAAGTTCCTATAGTGATTATCATTGCATGTACAGGGTGGTGTAACAGAAGGGTTATATGTTTTTGAAAAGGAGTTATAGTTAAATAGTTTCCTACCAAAGGGTAGGGGATATTTAAAGGACTTTTTAATAATGACATTTTTGATGGGAAAGTAAGTGTTATTAGTAGAAAATATTGTATTGAAGTTTAAGTTATTGATTGCAGGATTTGTGAATATATATATATATATATATATATATATATGTCTCAAAATTGAAAAAATAATAATAATTTTAAAAAGGAATCGACGTAATTTGTTTACGTCGAACAGCCACCTATTGCATCATCTCCAGACGCCTTAAAGTGACGCCCTGCCCCTCTCTCCCCGCCCCCTAAAAAAGAAAAGAAAAAATACAATGCACCTTTTACATATCCTTTCAATTTATTCAAATCTTTTTAAAATGTCTATGATGCTTTGTTACCCGCATGACCTAATTTCATTCTGTTCTCTTAATCCGCTTTTGATGGATGCCAGAACAAACTTTTAAAGCGATTTTTATAAAATCTCAAAGTCTATGAATTATTTAAAACAATTTTGGCATCTATTATTAACTTACCATTCAATATAATTCCAAATTTCATTCTATTCCACTGAGTCATTTTTTCACAAAGGGCGAACATACATTTACGCACAGTTTTCTAACAACAGTTTTAAATCTCAAAGCTTTTAAACGAATTAGAAATATTTTAGCACCTGCAGTTTAAATTAAGTTGCCACTTTTGGTGTTGCAATAAATTCCATTTCATTCGCTTCAGTTGTTTATATGTGATGTGCTAACAAATATTTACACGTTTTGCATAGATTTTTCACAACGTTTCAGTTGAGATTCAAATTACAATTTGTTAATGAAATTCAACAAGCCAAATACTATCCCATATTTCTAGATTGCATTCCTGATGCCAAAAAAATCGCATTTTTAGTAAGGTATAAAGGTATTGACAAATCTAATTCAAGTGAGGCTACCGTTAAAATTGATGAAAGAATTTTAAGTTTTTGTTCCAGTGATTTGGTTTCAGGATTATTTAACTCTCTCAAACAGTTCATGTTCCTATGCTCTATTATTATTTGGTACAAAATCTTCAGTTGCGTGAATCTATTAAGAAAGCTATTGCAGCCAAAAGACAACGATTTACCACCTGCTCTAGAACTCTTAAGAAACTGTAAAGATTTTTTGAAAGGATCTTCGATTGGATGTGATTTAAAATGAAATGTTCTGTTATGCAAGAGAACTGACCGACGGGATACTGTTCTGGCTAACACTGAATTTACTCACCCACGTAGCTTATTGATTTTGATTGCGAAGCACGAGATGATCTGGTGAAAGATCCTAAATTAAAATTCAAGATAGTTTTATTTTTTACAGTAAACAAAGCGATTATATCTTAGAATGCAGATTTAATTTAATAAGTACTCAATGCAATTATTTTAAATTTTTGCAGGGCAAATATGAGTTAAAAGATACTCAGTGCTAATTAAACATTGTAACACAGTGTAATAGTGTTAACACTGTTTATAGAGTAAACAATTGGAGTTAATGCTGACCGATGGGGAATCGGAGAATAAAAATGCGCTTGATCTAGTAAATGAAAGTGCCAGTTATGGCCTTATTAGGCAAAAAGAAAAGCCCAATTGTAATTTTAAAGCTAATTTCAACTCTAGATTTTACACCACATCTTGCTATTGCTTCGAGAATTTCGTTTTCTTTGCCGATAATTGTGGCAAGAGCAGAGAAGAGTTTCTCAAAATTAAAGTTAACTAAAAATTTCTTATGCTCCATAACTCTTCCAGATAGGTTAATAATTTAACTACATTGGCTATCGAACATGAATTAGTTGAAAAATTGATTTAAGAGAAAAAGTCAGAAATTTTGCGGAATTAAAAGTAAAAAAAAAAAAAATCTTGATTTTTCTCTCTTTCTTTTGGTTTTTAGCTTAATGTGTGGTATTTAATAAATATGGTTTTTCTTATGCAGTGTTATGTTTAAAGAGCCATTCAAGTTTTATAGGCATGGAAACAGTATCTGTGAACAATATTTCTTTTAGTAGTAATTTTACTGTGTTAGGGGGGGGGGCGGCATTTTATATTTTTGTCCGGGGCGGCAAAACTGTTAGGGCCGGCCCTGCTCAACATCTTCGTTTCTCGGAACAATTTAACATCTAAAATGCCCCCAGGGTGATTGTAGAGTTCTAGCCTATTGAACATGGCAAATACATAATGTTCCAAGTCTGACACGTGGGCTGTTTGAGAAATTCACTTGAATTGTTTAGTGCCGGACCGTAAACATGTGGACGTCTAGCGTTTAGTTGGATAAATAATTGGAAATGGAATCGAGTATGCCTTGAGCATTATTGTTTATCGAGCATTGTACTCAATGAATTGATAACTAAAATACGTAATAGAGAATGCTGCTTAAAGTGCACCACATTTCCATTAACTAAAGCGTTAATGCAAAGTAAATTTGGGGAAATAGCTGAATGCAAAGTATACATATAAGAACGTGTTACAAATAAATTTAAAAGAAGAAACGTTAGTACACTATATTAAAATTAAACCAGATAGATAAATCATGCCAAACGCCATCGATTAAAAAAGACCTTCCAAGAAAACAGTTGTGCGGTTTTCTCTAGATGTAACATGAGTATGGGTTACAGCCCCTTAAAGGTGCTCTTCCAAGGCACAACTCCCGAGTCAAATACCCCTCTTGTAGGTTTGTCTTAGCACTCTGAACACAATACCAACAGATTATTCATTGGAAATTCAGCTACACAGGTTAATTAAATCACAAACTAATTCAAAACTATTATTAATTAATATTTTTCCTTCACTTTGAAATACCTAAATAAATCACTGATGAAGTGCATAGCATAATTTGTATGGATATCTGTTTTCTAATTTAATTTACGATTCCGCGACTTTAGAGAACATGCGTTGCTTTTAAACATCTTTAAATGAACATTTTTAATTAAAAAAAGTCATTGGATACAAATTAATAATCATTCCTATAATTTAAAATATGAATAACAGTTTGCTATTTTGAAAACATTTATCATCTAATAAATCATTAAAAAATATGTCTTATCAAGATCCTATCCGATCACATTTAATGAACAGATACTATACAAAAATAAGTGTATAAATTAAGAAAAAATCTACCACATATTTTTAAAAAATATTTCATAAACAGAAATCCTAACTTCCAAGATTAAAAAGATAAATTTCACGGAGACTTCATTAATTAAAAAAATAATAAATACATTTTAAGATTTCTTTTACATTAAATAAAAGAAATCAATGTAAATTAATATGGAATTTTTGAATTCTTACATTCAAAGAAATTCTTCAGCTTGTACTAGAAAGACAAACAACTTAAATTTGTCGTTTTATATTTTATTAATTAATGTTTCCCTGGAAATAACTGTTATTAGGGTCACAAAAATATGTATTAAGGTTTATTTCATTCCGAAATAAAAGAAAATATTTGGATTGTGGTTACGGTAATTAATGGATGCATTTACTTGAAAAAATTATTTAAATATCTCTGATTAAAAAGTTTATTTTTTATAGCTCAAAAATGTTTGTTGCTCATAAAATTAGGATTCCAACCCTTTATTATTTTATTTTATTTTATTGCATATTTATTTATTTATCATTTCGCATTAGTTCTGCTAAAATATATCCTGCAATTTCCAAATCTTTCCAAACTGATATATGCAACAATGTATTTGCATGTTTCTAAAATATCGTATTTTGCAGTAACACAGGACGTTTGAAAACTTTAGACTAGGAAAAATAATGAAACTTTTGAATTACTGTGATTAAATGAATAGAACTTTAATTTTAAATGCATCAAAAACATAATAGAAATTAATCTTTTAAACAACACTGCTTTTGCTAGGAAAAAAATTAAAGACTTTTTGGAGGAAATTATAATTTAATTAATTCATGTTTTAATTGGTCCGTAACTTTCATCTGCGAGATTTTCCAACTAACACCCCAAAAAGAAATTCGCTTTTTCATACGAGGAACTAAAGGCACTCGTCCATGGTGAAGGCACGATGAAAAGCGACCACTACGAGAAGATAATGATAAAATAAAGATCGAGTTAAATGCGAGATTTCTCTCCAAAATTGAGATATTGAGTTGTTCGGAAAATACCAAACGTAATTGTTTTCCAATCTTTTGTCCCTCATAATTTAGAAGAAGTGTATGAAGATAAAACCCTTTCAGTTATATACGGCTCTCGTTTATACGCGATTTTAAATCGGTCCCTTAAAACGATTATAAGTGAGAGATCACTGTACTTTTATGTATGTTTCGTAAAAGAGAAAAATATACTGATATTTATTCTCATGCAATTACCATTAAATATAATTGCAGTAGATTTCTTTTTCGAGGTTACAAAAAGAACTTAGCGACTCGGCCATTGCGGGACGTAAAATTAAGAATAAATAAGATGCTTTTCTAGAACATTCAGTATCACTTTCACTCTGTTTGTATTTCTCACCCCTCCCCCCTCTCTTTCCCCACCAAAAGCCTGGTTTACGACAGATAGAGGACGGACATACAGACATACGCCAGTATATTATCTATTTAAAGAAAAATTGAACAATAAATCTTCTCTTGAACATTTTCAAAACTAATAGTCTTCCTCTTAAAAACAATTTTACGAGAACATAACTAACGAAATTACACAGACGTTTAAAATTATTTTTTAACAAAAAAGACATGCAGTTTCCGTTGTGTAATTAGAATCTCAATGATGATGATTTGAAAGTTTTCATAAGTTTCAGCCATCATTTGAAACTACTCATTTGCTAGAGTTTTAAAGAACAATTAAAATATGTTTTTCTGTCTCCTGAGAATTAATTCGAACATGGACCGTTTGTCAAGTTTCTTTCAAACAGTAAACTAAAATCTTGAAAGCTTCGGAAAAAAAAAAAAAATCATTCCTTAAATTAATTCCTTAGATTTTCCTTAGATAAATTCCTTTGATTAGTTTTAAATGGTAGGTCATATAAAACTGCAACAGATAAGTCTCACTATATTTCGTACTTTTTTTTAAAGCACTCGAGTACTGTTTCGTTCACTCCAGGTTTTTTTGTCGGCATATTTTTGTAGATCCATTTGCATCGACACATTTTCGTCGCATTTATCCAAAAGATGGCGCTGATGATATAACGATTAAAATGTTGGAAGTCGCCAAGGTCTACAATTTTTGATTATGTATCGCCAATTTTGGCGCCAAACGATAGCTTATCTTATCTGAACATATCTTGGTGGTATTACATTAATCATTAAAAATGTAATGAAGTGAAGTTTTTTTGCTGTTTTGTTTTTGAATTATATGTAAAAATAACTATTGTTTTTTTCTTACAAACATATGCTTAGGAAAAAGCTACAAAAGTTTTTCTAATAAACGGACACTAGCCGAAAATCAAAAATTAAACATTCTTTAATTACATTGCAACTGGTGTTTTCACTGACACTCGAGTAAGGTTTTGTTTTTCTTGTTCGTTTGTTTTGAATTATGGCTAGCCTACACTAAAGGCATCTATCTAGCCGCTGTAGGGAGATGCCTTGGGCACAGGACTTTTTAAGGGGAATTAACCCGTGTTTAAGTCAGCGGTTCTCAACATTTTAAAGTCCCGCCCCCAACAAAGGCTAACTTTCGATGGCGCACCCCCCCTCCCCTCACATTTTTCAGCATTCATTCAGTTTTTTATGTTCTTTAACAATGAAAATTTAGTCGAATTTTCTACGAAATATAGTTATCAGTAAAGTTTGAATGAACATTTTAAGCGAAAATGGATGTATTTTTGAGTAAAAATGATACTTTTTTTTAAAAAAACATGCATCACTACTTGCTCTTTCGTTTTTCTCGTCCCCCCCCTGTAAACGCTCTGCGTCCCCCTTTGGGGGCGCGCCCTACAGGTTAAGAAACGCTGGTTTAAGTTATTTCTGGAGGAAACAGCGCAGAAATTCACACCGTTAAATGGCCAGTGGCGCGGTATCCCCGAAAGTGGGACCTTCACACTTCAACCGTTTACCCTGTTTAGTACCTTATCTACTCGGTCGTTGAATGTTTTACACCATTTGATAAAGAGTTTAAAGTAAAAGTTTCTGCAAAGAACATCTTAACGACTGAAAAAAATAATTAAAGCATTGTAAATTTTGTTCCATAACGGGCGGGCACTTGCCAGTTAGGCATTATTCATTACAAATGCCCATAGGTTATTGTGGCCATTTTATTGTGGGGGCACCCTGTGGGCTGCCAGCGTTACCCATTATGAAGGGACGGACAATTTAACATCCATGCTCAAGCCGGGATTCGAACCCGCACCCAAGGCGTGATAGAATGGTTCTTGAGCCAGTACACCACCCGGGCTACAGCTTTGTAAAATAACCAACGTAAGAAAGAAAACTCGGAAAAGACGATCGTTTCGGGTTGAACAAATGGACAACCTTCTTCAGTCGCAAAAATATGTTTCACTATCCACGCGTCTGGCATGAAACATTGATATAAGAGGGGATGTTTATAGCGAAACGAAATCTGTCGAATGCGAAAATATTTCGCACGTCTTTAGAAGAAAATGCATTTCCGATTTGGGTTTATGACAAAAATTGAATAGGACGTTATTTATTTTAAACGGACGAGGATTAATTATATTGAGGGTAGAGATAGTTTGTCGAATGTTTTTCATAGCGACCGTTGTCATTGCCTCCACAACGGTCTTTGACTTCGAGTACTGTATATTAAGCTATAGAATATAATGTAGCCGTATTAGTGAATCACAACATTGCGTATTGCTTGCAGAGTCCAGAGCCAGGGCGGATTAAAGAGGGGGGCGGAGGGGGCGAAAGACCTCCCCCCCCAAGAAAAAAGAAATTAATGTAAAAGATCCTATTTTACTTCCATTAAATGCATGTATATGTCAACCTAACTGGCAACCTAACTGGCGGTTTGTTCGTCGGTGGGGGTTACCTAACCGCCCACACCGACGAACAAACCGCCCCCCCCCCGACAAACTTGCATTAATCCGCCACTGGTCCGGAGTTATTTGTCCAGTCACTGAATGTTACTCGGATGGCGGCATCTAACGCTTTACGCAAACATAGTCCGCAATGTATAGGAAGTTATTTCGCAATTAGACGACCCCGTGTTGTAACAAGATAGGATATAGAGGAACTCATCTGAAACTCCAGTTCTCATTTGTGAATTGTTTTGGCTCGATGAATAGTGCAACCTAGACGCAACGGGAGTTGGGGAAGTTCGAGTTTACGCATTGCAAAACCATTAGATTCCCAATCATGCCGCAAAGTTATATCAGTTACAACAATTTTAGAACTATTCCGCGTTTATGACATTTGTTGGAACAACTTTTGTAATGAGGGGATGTTATTCAAAGCAAAATACGGTAATGCTTCATTCATCTTACTCTATGAAAAGATTTTAAATTTCTATCCTGGAAAGATATATATGCAAAATTATAACAAAACTATTTCGTTTCATCGTGTAATATCTTAGAAAAGCATTATTGGATTATGAAACGATAAAACACCTACTTATCATTTTTAAGTACAGGATCTTAAATAATTTGAAACTGAGAACATGTATAAAATATAATATTTGAACAATAGACTTATTTTTTATCATTAGTAGGTGCTGGCATCTACTAATGATAAAAATAATTTTAAACTTCGTATAAGAACGCATAAAAAAGGTACTGGAAATATAGAGAACAACAGAAGCTGTTTCCAACCAGAATGAATAAAAGGAATGGAAGAACGGACATTCACAAGACGCCTCAAGTGCTGGGTAAGGAAAAAGATTCTCATATCTATATACGAGTACTGTTTATTTAATTTCTGGATATGCGCATGCCTAGCAATATGCGCTCTAACTCATATCTGCGGTATCAAAATTATGAGAGTTCGTATCCGTATTTGCAAATCCAGATAAAAATATCTCCCTATCCGTTTATCCCATAAAAGTAAGTGCTAGTATTCGTAATTATGACTTTTTAGGATACGGTATAAAACTTGTTTAAACAAATCGCGCTCATTGCGAAAAATAAGTGAAAACATCATTATCTATTTTACATTGTTTTAACGATATTCAACGCTATGTAATTCTTAATATTACATTTTTCTTTGTACCTAAAACTATAAATACAGTGAAGCACCGTTTATGCACTTTTTATTATTTATACGTTTTTCTGAACGGCCCCGGCGAAATCCATTGGATTTTAATGTTAAATAATCTCATTTATACGTTTTTTTTTAAATCGAAAATTTCATTTATACGCTTTTTTAGAAATGAAGAGTTGAGAAACCGTGTGATGCAAATTTTCAACGAGCTTGACAGGTTTCAATTTTATGCAAGAATATCTAATATCCGGCGATTTTAATGGTAATGTTAAACAGGCACTTTTAACCATATGTCCAATGAACTTGTTTCTGTGCTTTCCCACGCAGCCATGAAGGCGAAAATTACAAAATATTTTATACATGCGGAATGAATATGAATACAAGTACTAGTTGCTCATTAAATTGAGAATAAAACTTTGCATTAAATACCTATAGTGTATTTTATTTTCATGCAGTCATATAAGATGCAGTATTTTAATTTAAATCTGGCTTTTTGTTGTTTGTTATTACAAAAATGAACGCGCGTTTGAGAATTTCGTTTATATGGTTTTTTTTAATTTATGCGTTTTCCCCCTAGTTCCTTGAAAAACGTATAAACGGTGATTCACTCCTATTAAAAAAATGATTTACACAATGGGAGAAACCTTCCCTAGAAATCTTATCACCGAGGTAACCAAATCTAATTTACAGCATCACAAAACATGAGATTAATTTTAGGGAAATGACATTTGTACAAAAAGTAAAATATTACAGCCAGTTGAAACAATCTGCGCTCAGGTAATTTTTTTAATATTATTATTATTATTTTTTTGGGCACTTTTAGCTTGCTAAGCAACAAGATTCAATTGACTGAAAAAGTTCCGCTGTATAATATTATGTAAGAACAGGAGAGAGTTTTTAACTGCATTTTTTCTCAACAGTTCCTCTTCTAGGGTATGGATGAAATGTATTTAAAAAGAAAAAGTCTGAAACACGCAGTTTTATACTGCAAATACGCAGTAAAGTGGTGTACATTAAAAGCGTATCATAATCCACGCGTCTTCCCTAACCTAAGTGCATCATTATTCATGAGTGCGCACAGTGCAATGAGTCCTCAAAGATGTACTTAGTTTTTTTAATAGACAGTGCGGCAGAATACTTATATATATAGCAATTCTGATTATTATTGATTATATGTACAGTGAAAAGTGTGAAATACCTTACTCAGGAACGACAAAATGGGTCACCTAATAAAGGTGGCTATTTAATAAAATATGTTTATGCTTATACTTTTGGTAAGCAACTATACAAACACTACAAATGATTTTCAAAATAATCTTAAAAGCAATGGAATAAACATGACACAAAAAGCAAAATTTGGAGCATATACTGTACACAATATTGATTTCCGTGTACTGACTATGTTTGAACAACAGATTTACTATGAGACTTATTTTGATATTTGTGATGTTTTATATTTTGGCAAGCCTACATGAGATGCATCTGGCTAAGAGGGGTGCCTTGAGCGGACGGTTTTTCAAGAGGTTCTAGCGTGTATCCACATTACATCTGGGGATAATTGCCCAAAACACCAGAGAGCTAGATCGACAGCCGCGTGATAGGCCCGAACCCGGAACCCTCACACTTTAGCCATCTACGATGTTCAGCGTCTTACGCACTAGGGCCAGGGTGGGCCCGAGACTGATTTTGAATTGGCTATGAAAACTTTATGAATTAATGTATCAAAAATGTACATTAGATTTCGTCAATTTTATAGAAATATAATACAAAATTACTTATCAAAGTCTTCTCTCAAACAAAAAGATAAAAATTAATTTAGAAATTGTTTATTGACTTTGTGCTGAAACAAAGTGCATATATAATATCCTAAAACAATTTTTGAAACGTTAAGAAGGCGAAAACTATTTCAGTTAAACTGAGGCCAGTAGTCATAAGCAAGCACCTCAGTGTATTTGGAAAGTTGGAAGTCATTTTCGCCCACAACCCCGTTTCACCCAGTAAGTCTACAAATCCGTTGCTTGTAGTTAATTTTCCTCTTTCAGTGATACAATTATTTGGCATTCAATTGGAATTCAAGAAATAGGATTGGCTTGCACGGAACAGATTCGCCACTGTTTCAAATTAAATGTGCAACAAGCAAATCTACTCGTGGATGCTTTGACATCGGCGAAAAATGACCTGACGATAAGTAATATTTGTGATGTTAAATTTTGGGATTGCAAATTCACTGATCAAACACGGTTATTTAGATGAAATACTTATTGCAATTCATGTTGCATCCGGCATAACTTATGGGAGTGCATTATCAAACGCGTGCTTTCAGACAACAAGTACAATTTCATACATTATTGCAAGTTTGATTATACTGCCCGTAAAGCTATTCAGTTTGTGCTGTATAGTTCGGCTTTAGTTATTTGCTTGGGTTACTGTTCAATTAAAGTATTTCGCGGAATATGCAATTAAATCGAATGGTTTTGGGCTCATTCTGAGACTTTAGTTGCTGGACATTCTGCTTAGTTTTCGGGTTCGTAAGTTAAAAGTTCAGTGTCTATGGAAAGTTCAAGTAATCAGTCCAGTCTTCAGGACGAAATTCCTTATTGGCTGTAGAAATTCGATGAGCCATTTTCAATGCACAATTCAAAAGAATTAACAAGCAATAACTCGTAATAAGTAAGCATCAAGAAACAACATATAGAAGCATTCATACAAAAATTAAAATAGCTGACCGGTATCGGAATGTATGGCATGCCGTAGTCAGTGTTAGAATGAGAATGGCAAAAATTTGCACTGCTTATATAGATAAGGGAGGATTCAGGACAGTTTCTACGAGGACTAGGTTGCCCCCACGGGACACGAGGTTTCTAGGTTGCCCCCCCCCACAGTGATAGCCGGACCCAGGGATGTTTTTGAGTCTCGCACAAGACCAGCGATAGTATATGGGATATGCGACTCTATGTATTAATTGACTGATTCTTTTTGCCGTTCTTGATTTGAAAAATAGTATCGATTTCGAGTTTTTCATAAATTAAGTAGCATATTGGAGTCATTTTTATGTTTCTTACATTCTTTTTCCTGTTTTAAAAACTGCTTACATGAAAATAATCGTATCTTAAGACGTTTATTTGCGAAATTTATTGAAAAAATTTCGTTAAAATTGTAGAACATGCCGCGAGTTGCGCGAATTCTCTTTTGAGGAATTGCGAAGGCAGAATGGACTGCATCCGGTCTTCCGATCGTCTACTAAAGTTTCTTGAAGTAAACATAAAGAAAGGCGCCGCGAAAACTCGCCCATTCAGCATTTGTTAAGAATCTTGCAAACCTGGACACTCATTCGGCATTTTAGCCTAAATTTTCAATAGTTAACACCGTGTGCACGAGAAATAAAGTATTCTATTGAAATGCATTTTTTCACCGATTGAATTCGTGCTATTTTGTGGGGCCCCTACACTAAACTAGGTCTCGAGCCGCCACTGCATACAGTACATAGAAATAATATAAACAGGGCGTCCCATAATGACCGGTACACACTTAAGGTGACGCAGGGCACATAATGAGGATTCCGAATCCCATGGCGGCATGGAGTCAGAAACTTCGCCTTCAAGTAGTTGTTGATATTGGCTTGGCAACTGCTAAAAAATAACAGTGAACACTCATATACCACTGTTAGTCAAAACTAACGTATATTTTGCAGAAAACACGCGATTAAAATGGATTCTTAAAAATTTTCTCTCATTTCAGTGATTCAATTTTTGAAGACAAGTTCACCGTCAACGAAACTTACAAGGGGTGGCTCAGACGTTGGGGTCACCGATTTTGATGAAATGTAGTGAAGTAAAATGCTAAAATATTAACTGCCAACTCTCGCTTATTTTCGAGAAAATTCCATTTAAATATTGGACACATTTTTATATACTAATTATTCGGCAATCATGCGTTCTCTGTGGCGCCGTGGTTCCGTACGGACGCAGAGATCAGAAGGTCTCAGGTTCGAATCCAACTCTGTGCTCTCGATTTTCCATTTTTTTTTTCTGCCTTAAAAATTCATATAATAAAGTTTAAAGTGATTAGAAAATTGACGTGATTTTTTGAAATAACATTATTTCTATGAAATAGAATTAATTGAATAACCGCAAATGAAAGTGACGAAAATGGAAACATTATTTATGTATCACATTTCGAAAAATATCTTGCTACTTTTCAGAGGAGTACTTGAGGAAAGGTGATATTTGTCCTGAAAACATGCAAAACAAATTGTCTGGACTTTACTACAACATATGAAATAAATATTTTTGTGTTCACATGGTATTTTCATTTCTGCTTGTGGGAAAAATTTATTTCTGCTTTCATCAGAATTTTGTTGATGTCAGAAAATAATGGTGGTGATAGCAGAAATTACATGACTTAAAATGAATTTTTATTGCATTTTCTCGGGTTCCTATTTCCCGTTCATTTAGCATATCAATATGGAGAATTTTATAACTTTTAATTAATTTTTTCTTGCTGTTCTTGTTGGGGTGGGGTTGTGAAATTACACATCACAGGGTTGACAAAGCGATGTACATTTAGGTGGAATTACTTTTAGGGGCAAGGTGAATTACTTTCATCGTCATACAAGTTTTTTGTTATGAATTTCTGAATTATTATTATTATTAATATCGTTATTTACTTCTAAGGAAGTTTGATAAATTTAAAATTAAATGTATTTTACATTCTACATCAAATCATAACTTTTTTAATCATATAAAAAATTTCACTTATCGTTTATATCGAATATTGGATCTCTAATTTTAATTACATATGTGTAACACTTTTTAGCTGAATGAAAAACTTAAAACAATAATTGCATCATTCAAAACGAAGAAAGAGGCGAATCCTTATCATTCCTTGCGTCCTAAATGTATTGCTAAATTATCAACTATATGTACAATAAATAAACTTATAACTGCAGTTTTACAAAATAATTCTCAATATACTTCTTATATAATCATTTTAAACTGTATTATGTATTTTTAAGGAGAAAAAAAATCTAGATCACCGACTTGGATTCGAACCTGGGACCTTCTGATCTCCGTCTCCGTACGGAACCACGGCGCCAGAAAAAACCCAGATAATTTGCCAAATAATCAGTATTTAACAATGTGTTAAATGTTTAAACGGCATTTTCTCGAAAATAAGTGAGAGTTGGCGGCTAATATGTTGGCATTTTACTTTACTATAGGTCCCCTATAACCCACCAACAATTCATCAAAATCGATGACACCTAATGTTTGAGCTTCCCCTTGTTAGTTAAGTAATAACTTTAACTTTTATTCCATAGTGAATGTGAGGTGTCGCGAATACTGTGCAACAGCAGCGGGTTGCGAGGCACTATTCGAAAGTATTTTATAGTCAATGAGTTCGTTAAGATTTATACTTCTTGTTTAAAACAACTTCGTTACATTAACAAAATACACATTCGGGATACATTGGCAAAGCAATCAATGCTTCATTGTTACTTTTTACTGTTTTCAACAATGAAAGCTGCTTATAGATCATTTATCATCTATTATTCTGTATTGAAACAACACGGTTCCACCAACAAAACACACTGTCCGGTTACATGACGAAAGCGATTACAGTTCCATTGTTACTTTTTAACTGTCTTCAACAATGGAAGGTTTATAGATCAATTAATACATTGTATAGATGAGCCCGAGTAGATGAGTGGACAAGGCCAAGAGCTTTGAGACACTCATTGGACAACAATCGTATGCATAGGATGGATGTGAGATCACATAACTAGGGCAAATCATTGTCCGGTCTTGTCTTCGTATCTATCCCTCGTCCACTGCTGCAGCACTGTGGGTTGTGCGGTAAGAATCCGGTGATGGATTCTTATTGCGGGTGAGGCGGTAGTAACTCGGTGATGAGTTACTACTGCTACTACGGGCGCGGAGGGATCTCGGTGATGAGTCCCCCTCCTGCGGGGGCGGTAAGCGTTCGGTGATGAATTCTTGCCGCAGCAGTGCTTCGGGTGAGGTAAGAATCCGGTGATGGATTCTTACTACTACGGGCGTGGCGGTAATAACTCGGTGATGAGTTATGACCCGCTACCACGGGTGAGGTAAGAATCCGGTGATGGATTCTTACTACTACGGGCAGCAGCTACGGGTGCGGTAAGAATCCGGTGATGGAATCTTATTGCTACGGGCGTTGTGGTAGCAACTCTACGAGGGGTGTGGCGGAGTAGGCGAGGAGTTATACCACGACTACGGGTGCGGTAGGATCTCGGTGATGAGCTCCTACCGTATATGCATACACACACACACACACACACACACACACACACACACACACACATACACACACACATGCATGCATACACACACACACACACACACACACATACACATACACCATATACACACACACATATACACACACATGCATGCATACACACACACACACACGTACACAGAAACACACACATACACACACACACACACACATACACACACACACACACACACACACACACATATATGCTACGGGTGCGGTAAGAATTCGGTGATGAGTTCTTGCCGTTGCAGCACTGCTACAGGGCGGGTGTAGTAGTAACTCGGTGATGAGTTATTACGGCAATGGGAGGGCTTTTTTTCTTTTTTTGGCCCCGTGTTTTATAATATGAGGACTCAAATTTAGGGATGGACGCGAGACGAGAAACAGGGCTGTCTTGTCTCGTCTAGTCTCGCAAACACTTTCTCGCGTCTCGCAGAATTAAGGACTGCGATTTTTTTACCATATTTTTAGTAACATTAATACTATTTTTTATTGAAAATTAGTATTAATAATAACAATTATTTATATATTCCCATATTAGTGCGTATATTAGTTACCATATCAACTCACATGTGCATTTGAAGAGATTAAAAATTGAGATTTAATCCGTATGTTAAATGCACCATGATACCGAAAAATATTTGTTTTTATTCATTTATTTCCGAAACTGCGTAAATGCAATATGCATGGTTGATGGGAGTTGCATTTGCTTTTGAAATTATATAAAGATTTGAATTCTGCTAGAAATGGTGCAGAACTCAGGACATGTTGCGCCAATAAAATTTTAATCTAATTAAGCGGCCCCAATGTGCGGAATTCATAAAAGTGTGAATTCATAGTGAATTCATAAAAGTTTCGATTGGGGACGGGATAATTATAGTGAAGTCTGCTTATCTCCCCCCCTCTCGTTTTATTGTATGAGATATGGGTTTCATATTTAGGCGGGAAACCGGGTTTAACCTGTTCATTCACACCATCGAAAAGATGAGACAGCGGAGAAGACTTGTGACCAGGGTTGTTTCTCAACATGGAACTTTGAATGAGCGTGGTATTTGCGAAATCGCTCCAGTAGATCAGTCATTTACGTTCGCATAGCTTGGCTTCTGATGAAAAAGGCATTTTTAATAACTGATGAAACACTGTATTTATAAATATTAATTTATTTAAGAGAAAAATATGAAATATCCATAAGATTTAATTACATGCGTATTCATCCATTTTAATGAAATGTAGTCAATATTATAAATAAACAAAAGATCACGATTATTAAGTACTCAATTAGACCATAAAATATCAAAGTAAGCATACTTGCATCAACTATTTTTAAAAAATGTAATAATTATAGCCAGACATTCTAAATAAGTTTGAAATTTTTTCCATAAAAAAATAATGATAGCATACTTGAATAATTTATTCATAATTCTGGATTATACGTAAATATGAATTAGGCATTAAAACTCACTTGCAATTCAAACCTCATTTTCAAGCTATCTAAATATTTACAAAAAACAACAATTATTAGAACTATGAAACCGAATATATATTTTGACATCAGTGATTAGTTGGGGGAGGGGGAGGTCAATTAAAAAAATAATCTAAAAAAAAGTTCTCTGACAAGATGATTGAATTCCATTGGTTTTTATTTACAAGCAACGATTACTATGCGCAAATTAATAATTGAATGGTTTGTTTAAAAAAAATCATTTTGTAACTATTGTATATAAATTTACACATTTTTTTTCTATAAAATTATTATATAGATAGACATATATCAATATATATACACTGGAACCCATTTATACAATCGACGATACACACACACGTGTTAGTAATTTTAAAATTATAGTATGTAATTAATACTTAATTACTGGGAAATAAATAATACAATTACTGTGATGCATATATATCTACTCATAATACGCTAAAGTATGCGGTACCAAAACCGACGATATTTCTACGCTGCGAACGGCAACAACTAGATGTAAACATTAGCGTAATAACAATAACGCATGCGCAAAAATCCAAATGAACAGTTCAATGACGTCCAATGGAGCAAGAACATTCGCCACTTAACATGTGTTACGCAGTAGCTAGATTACAAAATAACAGTAATGGATACGTGAAAATACCAGATCTTTCGGATCTTTTCACAACTTTAAAATATCTAATGGACAATACTTGGTGCATGGATTGCTCAACTAAAACATGTCACCATGGAGTGGGCTAAAAAGCACATTTTACGCATTTCCTGCTGCTTTCATATTATTGCAACTAGAGGGATACGTATTAAATAATGGAACCATACTATAAAAACAAAAACATCAGGCTGCTAACTTTGGCACAACACTGGTGTTGTTCAGAGAGGAAAGTATCTATTAGCGTAGCCCTGGAGCTCATGAATGGATGGCACCGCACTGAATACTCATTTGAGGAAGCCCGCAGTGGCTGCCATTAAGAACTATTTCTGTAGGAATTTGTACAACAGGTTTCACAACGTATCACCCAATACCCGTCTTTTTATAGTCATTTTATGAATGGAAATGACGCCAATGACGTCTTTTTGTACATTTGCAATGTCCGTACTTGGCATGGCCACCATCGGCTTTTAGGATGACAGCCAAAATGCGTAGTAACCCTAAACTAAATAAATTGAATGGCAAATAGCGTTCAAGCAAGGAAACTTGATTTCCGTCTATTTGAAATGAGTCCAATAATTTCACCAACACTGCACTCATCATGAAAAACAGCAAGGTATCGGGCGGCAGAGCTGCCCGCCTTGGCGGCTAGTATATAAAATGACTATAATTATAAAGTAGTATATCCATTTTGAGGGGGCTGGCTCTCCGGGCCACCCTTGAGCCGGGGGTCCTCTGCGATCGCCGACCAGCTGACCTGGTCAGTCCGGGCCTGGTTTTGATTCACGAAGCATAAATTTGATTTCAATAAAAAATACGTAAGGAGGACATAGTTACACGAGAATACTTTCCTATTGCGCGCACAATTTCCAATAAAAATGGTCGCTTATTTGTGAAATTGTCAGGATTGTTTTTAAGAGCACTGGCATTTGCTGAGAACTGGAAGAATACGATGGAAATACAATGATATAGAAGAACAACTGCATAGACTGACCATGTCCAATGTTGAGAAAAGGGAAGCCGTTGCCATCGCTCGATTTAACTACCAGCAGGGTGGCGGTCGATCGAATCGTTCACCGCGTGCCGCAGATCTAGAAACCCTATTTGACACAGCTGGCTGTGCGCGCACAGCCAGCTGACAATGGATGCCCTTTCTTTAGCTTTGGGAAATAGTTGCGCTTCAAACGGTGAAGAACTAGTGGAGAAAAATCCTTTATAAATGACTGACTTTCATTGAAAATTTATACGAGAAGGTTCAGTAAAAGCATTTGACAGAATTTTTAATGAACGTAATTTTAAAATAGGTTGGTAAATTACATAAATTTATATATAAAAATATGAGGGAGTATTTTCAAGTTTATTTATATTTATGCGGTAATTATATAAAAACCCTATCAACTGCAGCTGTTTACCACTATTTTTTATGTGTGAGTCTGCTATTTTGCTTGCAAAATAAGCTGCATGCTTAGAAATTTATGTATTAACCAAGTAGTGCATAGTTTCTTTAGGAAAATTAAGTGTTGGTCTTTTTAAAGGTGTAAAAAGCCGGTTAATAACGTTGCATTTCCCGTGTTGAATGCTTTTCCCGGAATCAGATAGCTCTTACGATGATCGAAATGGCAACGAAGAAGAACATATAATTGGCTCAGCGATTGAAGCTATCCAATCTGTGGAAGTAACGAAAACATTCACTTCTAAATAGGGATGGTCAAGAGAAAAAATTGCAAAAACTGAAAAGCATTGAAAATGAAATGTTGGGTGCAAATAGTAAAAAGAAAAAATGAAATAAAAAAACTGATTTATTTAAAAAATAATTTTGAAAACTAATATCTAAATTACTGCAAAGGAATAAATAAAAGGGATGTAACTCAAGTTACACTTTAATTCGCTGACAGCACTTAACTGTTCTCGAACACAAGTTTTCCCGCATATAACGTCATTTCTTTACGAACCCGTGAAAGACGTTAAATCGCGGTTTCGCTGTAAAAACACATCATGCTTTATATTGTGTTCAGAAAGAAAGTCTTCGGAGATTTAATCAAAAGTATAGAGAAAATTTATACTTATATTGTACGTTAATGTAGTTAATATTAATTAGAAATTAGAGAAATTATACAAGTTAAACATCGAGAGATCGTATTTCAGCTTTTAAAACCCATAAGCCCTCACCACGATCAAATAGATAAAGACACTGCACGTGGTAGATAGTGGTAGTGTAAAGGTCCTGGGTTCGAGGCTATCACGCGGCCATCGTTCTAACGCTCTGGTGTTTGGGGCGTTTTTCGCCAGATGTAAAGTGAACACACATTAGAACCCCTTAAAAAGTCTTCCGCCCAAGGCACCCCACTCCTTAAGCATATAGCCCTCGAGCAGATTTACCTTAATGCACATAACACTAAAATCCATAAACTGTCGAATATGGCTAAATACAAGATTTAGAAGTTATTGTTAAACAAAACACATATAAAAATCCTCAATTATAAGTGTTTTAAAGGTTTAGAGATCATTATTCTACTTCTGAAACCTACAAATGAGGTAAACATTTAAAACTTTAAGACTTTGAAATCAGTACTTAAAAGCATGGAAATCATCCATTATATGAGCCGAATTAAGCCAGTGTGGTGTAACTCCATTTTTTCGGTTTTATTGGGTTATGGTCACAGAAGTGTTCAAGAAAGGCCATTCTCTTAAGAGCACAAATGGTGTGAGTCGTAACTCCCTTAGGAACCGTGTAGGTAGCAGCACTACCTGCTGTGTAATGCTGAATTTACTATGATAACCCCAATAAAAGCTTAAAAATCTCAAAACTAGAAATATGTGAGTCACAACACTTGGTCTTTAAGGGGCTCATATATTGTAAACATTTAGATATCACAGTTCAAGTCATAAATCCTACCAATGAATGATCTAGACATCTAAAAATACAAGTGATCTACAGTTAAATGCATTGAAATCGTCAAATACATATTATAGACATCAAGCGATCATAGATCTAGAATTTTGTTATCAGATTAAAATGCAACTATTCCCGCTTTAAAAGTAAAAATGTAAGTCTTACAAATACAGTAATGTAATATTTGAGCGGTCAAACAAACTTTCGAATATATTTAAGTAAGGCCGAATTCACAAAATACCAATGTTACTAGGCCAATTCGGTATTAAAAAGGGAAATAAATAAAATTTATAAGGACTTACTCTTCTATTTATTAAAATCATTATTACAAGAAACGGAACATAAATTTCTATCGAGCTACTAGTCCATCATGTTGTTGTTGTTCTGGTTGGAACATTTTCGGATTTGTTTGCTTCGTTTCAAAAGCCACTTACAAATCCTCGTCGAATAAAGTGGCCACCACAGTGATAATTTTTACTAGCATACAGGGAAGAAATTTAAACAACCAGGGGATGAGGGGGAATCGAACCCAAGTCTGAACGCTTTAGCTAATAGCGGAGTGAACAGGCTCTTACCCTCTCAGTCGCCGACTCTCTGTCCATCATGTATAAGTTTACATGAGTAATGGCGGCGCCATCGTGATTCTACCGAGCCTGCTTGTGCACTCCGATGAGTCATCCAAAGAGGCCTACGAATGCTCACTAATTGGTTCCAGCACTTAGATACGTCCTCTAACGGCCGAATCTAACCAATGAGGAAACGTCAGCAAGCCTCTTTGGATGACTCATCGCAGTGCACAAGCAAAGCCCGGTACAACCACGATTTCCCCGGTTATGGCCGAGAAATCAAACCAAGTATTAATAAACAAACACATCACAGATCACCACAAAATCACGCAGTTTATGCCATTTGTTCCCAGATATTTTTGCGACTTTCTCCGATTTTTGCTAATACCAGGAATAATAGATAAATTTCTGATGTCAACTTCTTGAACAAGGGATGATTTCTTTTAAAATCATGATGTATAAAAATTGAAATTTCAACATCCTACTTGGTCATGTTAAAATATTTTGGGGAGTTGAGGTTCAATGCTCGTGAATAAAGGCCATGAAAAATTAATTACGTTTTCGATTGGTAGCGAAAATGCCGTCCCAAAAAAGGGACACTAGGCATAAATGAGTTATGACACCCGATCGGGAAAGTTTGAGGCCCGGAGGTTGAGGGACTGTCTCCTCTCCGCTGATCGCTTTAGCGTACGGTCGTGGGTTCGATTCCCACTCACCTCCGGGTTCTTTGTGTTAGGCCCTGTGAACAGTAAATTTTCTTTCTCTGTGCCAGTAAAAACTGCCATTATGTTGTCGACTTTCTTCGGAGAGTATTTATAAGCGGATTCTTGGACACAAGCAAGCAAGTCCGAAAGTAATGCTCCAAATATAGCAACAACGATACCAACTTTTTTCGAAATAATATATTGAAGCCAGGTTATTTAGCTAAAACAAACTGGACAGCTAGAATACACTTAGATACAAACCAACACACACATAATAACCAGGCACTCGAACTTTATATGGCATGCGAACGTGTGCAGCAAAATTAGGTCCGAATCACGTGTTTGAACAAAAAGAAAAAGAACCGCACTTAATGGACGGACTATCATAAATATTTTTGTAGACATTGTAAATTTAAATTGTAAAGTGTATCGAATGATTTTTTTTTTCTCTTCGGTGTGTGTGTTTTGATAATATATAACTATAATGAATATTTTTGAAGACGATTTCGAAAATTAACTGCATTCACAGATTCATTCTCATAAAGTATTGTGTTTTGTCTGATACTTGCACAGTTTTCCAAAGCGAAGGGAAGTTTTTGCATTTAGAACATTTATTTGCTTGCGTTTTGCTTTTTAAAACATTTACTTGCGTGCTTGACTTAAAGAGACCGCTTATAAATCCTCGCCGAGTAAATTGGACAACACAATGAACGTTTTTACCGGCACAGAGGAAGGAAATTTAAGCAGCCATGATTCCAAGAGGAATTAAACCCACGACCGCGAGCTTAGGCGATCGGCGGGGCGTAGAGGTGGACAGACCGTTTACCTACCTCTAAACCGCCAGCAGCCGAAGGGGGAAGTGGCAATTGGGGTCTTCCTTCTCTTTAATACTGTCTAAGCTAGCTGAGTTGTTACTAGGAGACCTCATGGCTGGGTGGATTTACGCACCCATCCCTGCTAGCCACCTGCGAGCGGTGAGGTCTCGGGTTCGAATCCCGTTGACCCACGGTTGTCATCTCCCTCCCCCCTTCTTCTGCGTTTGTACTTCTCTTGTGTTCTTCTATGATATGATTGTTATTAAATGTTATTTGGATTAATAAATGTTAAACGAATATAAAACCATCTTCGGGAATGCAGTCAGAAACCTCAAGAAAAAATTCTCAATTCAAACGAAAAACAAAGTTGTTCGTGATTCTGGTTTATCTATCTGTCTGTCCATCCGTCTATCTTTTAGGGTACTGAAAAGTATTGTTGTTTCGTATGTCACTATTTCGCTTAGCCAAGACTACCGAAACTAATAGTGCGCTTCGGAACAATCGAGTCGACAGCCCCCTAGCTAAGGATCTCAATCAACAGACCTCTCAAATCAAATCAAATTAATAGTGCGAAGTTTGGCATTCATGTGAAGTTTTTAACATAGGTCCTGTATTACAGAGCATTTTCCAAAATTCGTAACCTATGAGGGGTTGAAGCGGAGCCATCGTGATTCTACCGGGCCTGCTCGTGCACTCCGATGAGTCATCCAAAGAGGCCTACGGACGTTTCTCATTGGTTAGATTCGGCCGTTAGATGACGTATCTAAGTGCTGGAACCAATAAGTGAGCTTCCGTAGGCCTCTTTGGATGACTCATCGGAGTGCACGAGCAGGCCCGGTGGAACCACGATAGGATCACGATAGGAGGCCAAAACGTTCTTTTCAATAATTCCGCCGGATCTCGAAGTAAAAAAGAGATATCCGTAGAATTTTTGCTGTAAACACAACTCTTACGAACGCCCAAAAATCAATTTCACGACATTTTGGATATCGTCCGCCAAAGCAGGACTAGATCTGAGAAAAAGGGGGAGGTTGGACATCTTTCATGAAAGACAAAATATGTTATCTATAAAATTCTTGCTTTAAAATAACAAATGGGAATCCGATGTTTAGGCGCAGATTGTTTGTCATGAAAAACTTCAAAAAAATTTGTTTAAATTTTATGTAAAAAAAATATATATTACTTTCCAGTGCCCCTAATATCTACATCTATCTATTTCTACGTCCATCCGTCCGTCCGTGCTCAAAAATGCCGTAGTTATGTATCGATATCTACCAAATTTATTCCTATGTACTATACGATGTACCTATTGAAAGTGATGTACGTGGCGCTTATAGTTCTTTACAGAGGTACTGCAGAATTCCAACGGTCTACGGGCTCTTTGATTTCCTCGTACTCCTTCTTTAGCATACAATTTTTCTCCTGCCACAATTGCTCATCTGCGTTTTTAAAGTACACAAAAAATTAGTAAAATAATTTTGTATTTTTTTTTTCGTTAGAAAAATTATTAGGTGGGGAAAGAGCCGTCCATAGATACACTTGCCTTGGGGGAGCGACATTTCGAACGCCGTCCGTGTTAACAGCTCTAAACGGGCAAACAGGTGTCGCCAAAATTGGCAAAAACCCTACTTCTAGTTGGCATACTTTGCCAGTTGTTGAAAATGAATTCAAAAAGAATTTGCTGCAAATTCTTCAAAATAACTTTATTAAGTAAGTAGTTCCGACAGAATTCTTAGTTTCATCACTGATTTTTGCTCCACTACACCATGGCCGAGTGGATAAAACACTGAACATAGTATACGGATAGGTCCAGCGTTCTGGACTAACGCACGGAGCTTCTGGAGTTTCGGTAGATTTTCTCCAGACGTAACGCGAATATGCGTTAGAGCTACTTAGAAAGTCCTCCGACCAAGGCAACCTCGCCTCATCCTTGGCAGTTAGCCCTAGCGTAGATTTGCCATAACACAAACAAATCATTGTGGATTAAAATGCTGCTATGCTTGCGTTTTAATAAAATGAAATATGGAGCGGCATTTTATGCACTGTTGTTTTGAAACAAAAATTAGCGACGTCTCTTTTGACTTCAGCTGGTTTTGGGATGAAATGTCCACAAGTGAACATTAGAGAAAATACTATTACATTGTTTCACGAGTCCCTTTTCTGTGGTAGATATTCGAAATGCTGGATGCGGAAACGAGAAAGTTTTAATTGCTTCTTAAGTGTGCTGGTCAATTTACTCTGGTCAACCACTACTACTTTAAATATTTATGTTTCCACAAAATTAAAATCATCCTAAAAAAAAAAAAAAAGTTTCATTTATGAAGTATAATATTTTCGTCGCTTTCATCGCAAAATATTAAAATGTTCAAAAATCCGTTACGGAAAATATCATCCGCAGTTTTTAAATAATTAAAAATAACTTGTAAAGGAAAGTTCTATAAGGCAGCGGTTCTCAACCTTTTAACTTCGTGCCACCCCAAAGAGGCCAACTTACGGTGGCGCCTTCCCCTCACATTTTTCAGCATACATTCAGTTTTTTTATCTTAAACAATGAACATTGAGTCGAATTTTCTACAAAATAATGTTATCAGTAAAGTTTGAATGAACATTTTAAGCGAAAGTGGATATATTTTTGAGTAAAAATGAGAATAAATAAGATGATTTTTTAAAGACATGCATCACGGCTTGCTCTTTGGTTTTTCTCGCACCCCCCCTTGGGGGGGCGCGCCCCACAGGTTGAGAAACTCTGCTATTGGGTATTTTCTTTCGAAATTTTCAAACTGCCAGAATGATCCAAGACAATGCACGGAACAAGAAGCAAGCACAATTAGATTAATACAAATATCCGAACGTATGCCTAGAGTTTGCTTTGGGGGAAGGGAAATTATAAGCACAGAATATCCACTCATTTTGAACGTAGTCACTGAAAATACGGTCGAAAGTCTTAGACATCTTTCTCACATAGGAAGTTTAGCTATTCCAAAAATTGCAGCGATTCGGAATGATTATTTCGTTCATGTAGATTTTTACATACATAAAATGAAAATAGATTTAATAGATGGCCCTTTCTTGACCAAAAATCACGAATGTCCGTCAAGAATATGCCATTTGTTTGTCTGTTTGTTGTGTTACGACAAAGCTACGTAAGGACTCTCTGTCTACGGGGAAGATGCCTCGGCCGGAGGATTTTTAAGGAGTTACAACACGTTTTCACTTTACATCTTGAGAAAACCGACTTTAACTGCAGATTGTTATACAGACAGACGCGCGGCAGGCCCGAACCCAGGACTTTCACACTTCAGTCATCTACCCTGTTCGGTGTCTTTATCCAATCCGCCAGAGTGGGGAAGAAATAAATTTTGTATTTATTTATATTTAATCTCCAGAATATTTTAATTGATTCTATAAAATTCTGTACGTTTTATTTTACGTAAGTTTGCAATTTATTGTGCCTGTCTATGAGCAATATTTAAGAAATGAAAGCCTGAGGCAGTGTTTCTCAGACACCCTGTATATGACAATACATACCGTTGCATAAACACGTAACTATAACGGTATCTACACGATCTGCATCCCACTCATTAAATCAACTTTGACACTTTTGAAAGACAACTACGTTGAAATTTTCTTTTAAAAAATCACACTTAAACTCGCTCATTAACAGAGAACAACGAACAAAAAAATAAAATTAATTTGACGAAAATTTTGCGCGTAAACAAACCCTTTCGTTGGGTGAGTTTAACGTCACACTATTCAGGAAAACATGTGAGACTCATTTCAGAAATTCTGGCAGGAGAAAGAAATAAAGAACGGCCATTTTCAGCTCGCGAATAGCCTGCGGGGAAGGATAAAGCCTTGCATGTACGTGAGAATCACTTCAAAACTCCGGGTAATAGGTTGCCAGTTTCTTAAGAAAAATGGAAAATATAGTTTAGAAGCATGAACACTTTTTTTTTAAGAATTACAGAGGATCTTTACATGATAAAACACTTCCACAGGGTGTCTAGCACATTACACATAGATTTCAGGATTGAAAAACTCAAAAACACAAAAGGTGAATAGAAAAACCCAGCTAACGGTACGTTTATTATATAGCTTGTAAGAATCCTACACTATATAATTACGCTTATCCCTGACTCACTGATTCACGGATTCTCTAACAAGTGCGGACAACCGCTCCAAGATGAAACTTCTACCAATATTAGTCCGAAAACCTTAAAAAGTTACGCACAAAAAGTGCAATAACATCTTCATCGTTTGTGCGATCCGCTTGAAATTTTCCATAATTATGTATACATATATACGAATATAGAAAACAATCTGCGCTCCTTTAAAAATCTGAAAATCCACCCGTTCCCACATTTTTTAGCGCTTTTTTTTGCTGTTTTCAGCTCCATTTTATTTCCGAGAGTAAAATAAAAAGTTTAATTGTTTTCGGGACATCATTTGCTGCCGTTAGTGATAATGACATCGCACTGAAATATCAGGCTTTGAAGGGAAAATTGCGATTCCAATTAGCTTAAAATAGTTTTCTAGACTACGCAGTTCTTTTTTTTTCACAAATAAAATGATTTCGTCTGCACGAAACGCTAATATAAGAGGGCATGTTTCCAGCGAAACGAAATCTTTCGAAAAGTTTTCGCACGTGTTTAGAAGAAAATGCAATTCCGAATTTTGGTAAATAATAAAAATTGAATATGCAGTTATTTATTTTAAATGGACATATATTTCGTTAAATGGTTTTTCTAGCGCCCTTTCTAGTATTTGTTAGATGTTTTTCTAGGTCTTTATCATCTAGTTTTATACAATAGTCTCCAAATAGTAGTTACAAGAGCCGCTAAGAGACACTTGTGTACGCAGATTTTCTGTAAGAGGAGCGGGCTTTGTGTATGTACTGTTAGTCGTGATCTTTATTTTGAATATTAAAAATGTATCGGCTTTATGTTAAAAAATCTTCAACAAAAGGGGTTACAACCCTCTAACACCTTCTTGCGTATGCTACTGCCAAGAGATGGCATTGCCCGTTACAGTCGATGGATGATCTTGTATTTTTTAACTGCAAACTCATTCTCTGCAAGCAGTCACATCAGAGTCTTTTCAAAATGTCCACCGTTTGACATACAGAGGTGTCGCAACTAACAATGAAATTTATCATCCTATCTCAACGGAAACGGATTCCCATGCCACACAAATTGACGAGTTTCAAGTCTCAATCCAGAGATACTTCAATACGAACAAATAGTAAAATTTTCACTTTTTATTCATAAATTTTTAAGAGGGAATTGTGCGTTTTTCATGCACATGATGACAGGAATTTATCTATTATCTCTCGCATCAGGAAAAATTGAAGAGTCTAGATTGGCCAGAAATGAATTAACATCCATTTCTGCCCAGAATGGATTAATATTCATTCTCGGTTTTAGTGGTTCCCAACCTTTTATCATTGTATCCCCCAACAAAGGATAACTTAGGATGCTCCTCACTCCTTCCTCATTCAGTGATGCCAGATTGGGGGGTTTCCCCCAGATTTAGGGGGATTTTTAGGGGGGAGACGAAATTGGCTGTTTTTAGGAGAATTTAGTTTATTAATCTAATGTGCCGACGGAAAGTCAATGACCAATGTAATAATAATTGAATTTATAAAAATATTAAAGCAGTAAAAAATGTTATCATGTTTTATAAAATTACAAGTACCTACAAGTTATGAATTTCGAATCCCCCCCCCCCTAAAATCACTCTCCAGCACTGACTGTGACGTACAGATTTGATGATATATTGTTCTCCCTACTTCCCTTCCCCTTTTTCCCGCTCATACAACCGCCAATGAAAATTGGTATTCGATTTATTTTTACTAAATATATCTATGTGCATGCATATATATCAAATTTCTAACATTTTGGGGGAAATCCGATCACGTTTAAAGGGAAATGCCATCAGAAAGTCTGGCAACACTCTCCTCACCGTACAGTGTTTTATCTTAAACAATAAACATTTACTTACATTTTCTACAAAATAATGTCATCCGTAAAGTTTGAATAAACTTTTCAAACGTAAATAGATTATTTCATACATTAAAAATACGAATAAATAAGATGATCTTTTAAAGCATGCAGTATTACTTGCTCTTTGCTTGTTTTTATGCCCCCCTCCCCCGTAAAAGCTCGGCGTCCCACCGCCTCGGAGGAGCTGCTATATTAAACCAATAGTTCAGTCGAAAATATTACTAACATATTCGTATCCTTAAAATATATTCTTTAAGTATCTCAATGAATATTTTTATCTTTTATATTTTTAGAAAAAGAAAAAAAACGAATTTAAAACTTATTTGAAATTCAAAACACATACATAAATATTGCACTGGCAAACATGTATCATTCAAACAGAGCTGAAACTAAATTTAAAAAAAATCTACAAAACTAATTTCTTACCTTAATCTATTTAAACTCCCTTTTCCAATTTTTAGAAATTAAATACCTTCGTGTTTCCTTTTATTTTAACTTCCCGAATCATTATCATTTCGTTTTATTATTTTAACGGAGAAAGTTGATTCAATTACTGTAAAAATAAAGTGCTTGTAGAGCAACGTGTGCAATATTTGTATAGAAGCAGACGCTACGGATGCAGTTGAGTTGAGTTGATTTGACTTTCGTTAGTTTTCGTTTCCAATGAAGAATAATGCCTATTAATCATTTCCACAGTGAGTTAAATGCATTCTAGTGTGGTGTTTGTTTTGGATGTTATTTCATTGATCACAAAACTGCGATGAAAAAGAGTGCAGTTTAACTTTTATTGCAACTTATTAAAAGATCGTTTTTTAACTAGATTAGTGTACTCACACACATAAAACAAGGATACTCAAAATCTTATTACTGCATTTTACGACAATTATTATTAAAATATCAATATTTAATGAATAAAAACGTACCCCATTTTAGCGATGAATCTATGTTGCACCTTTTTTATTAAGTACACTGAAAAAAAATGTTTTGTTGATTCAAGAGAATTTTGGTTGGCTCTACTTCAAAGAAATATTTTTCCTGGATCAAATTTTTTTTTCTAATTCAACGAAATATTTTATTAATTTAGCAAATATTTTTTAAAAAGCAAACACGATTCTTCGGTTGAAGTAGGGTTAACCAAATTTATGTTAGAACAACAAAACTTTGTTCAATTCAACAAATCATTTTTTCTGAGCACTTATATTTTGCATTAGTATTATTTTTTATCAGTACGCCTATATATTTGCAGTTGATATCTCATATTTTCTTAACGATACTTAAATACAATTTATCCATTTGTTACTATTTCGTCAAAATATGAGTCCATTAAAGCCCAAGTGGTGTAACTCTATTTTTTGGTTTTATTGTGTTAATGTCACAGAAGTATTCAACAAAGGCCATTGTATTAAAAGCACAAATGGTGTAAGTTGTAACTCCGTTAGCAACCGTGTATGCAGCAGCACTAGTTGCTGTGTAAAGTCGAATTTACAATAATAACCCAAATACAACCTTAGAAATCTCAAAACCAGAAAAATTTGAGTTACACGACTTGGGCTTTAAGGGGCTCATGTATAGTCCCTCAAATGAAACTCAGCGAGGGATGCACAATATCTAATGTACACAATATTTTTTAAATTTAAAGTCATTTTATTAAGAAATTGACAGCAACGGATTTTTTAAAATAAAAACAAGTGAATAAGAGATAAACTGCTTATACATTTTAACAATAAAAATATTTAGGAACAAACATACTTATAAAATTCATTATAAGTATGTATTTTATAAATTTCGACGAGAATTTTTAATCTTTCTCAATCAAAATATTTGCAACTCTTTTTCAATTCAAAAAGCATGTATAAGACACACATAAACGAGCATTCAAACATCGAAAGTTCAAACAGAACAAAGACTTTGTCCTTTAGTCTGTTTAAAATCGCGCTTACGATACTCATTTTGTGGAAACTGTTGTTAATATGCAATTACTACTAAATAAAAGCCTAGATCAGTGTTTCTTGGGACACCCTGTATATAGTCTCGCTTTATTTCGGACCCATGAAAGCTTTGAATAGGACACATAAATTCTTTCAGTTATTCTCTTATCTCATGGAAAGAGATTCCTGCTGTACCTATCCCAAATGCAAAGATGTTGTTCGCGAGACATTTCTATGCAAGGAAGCCCCGATAGTAATTTGTTTACCTTTTCATAGGGTGTGAAATAGGAAAAGGATTTTCTTTTAATCCACGCATTTATTTGGTATAAAGGAAAGTAATGTCGTTTTCTTTTTACATAAAATTCAAACAGATAAATTTTCAACACTAAATTACGAAGAAGCTGTGCCTAAGCATAGGACTCCTATTTGTTACACTTTAAAGCGAGAAATTTATAGATAATATACTTTTTTCTTTTAAGAAAAATGGCCACCTTTCCTTTTTTATCACGTCTACTTTCCTTGGAGGATTCTATTCAAAGTGTTCTGAAATTGATTTTTAGGTATTCGTGAGTGCTGTATTTTACAGCAAGAATTTTATGGATATCCCGTTTCGTCTTTGAGATCCCGCAGGTTACGTGGTGAAAGGAACGTTTTAGCTCCCTATCCCCCCCCAACAAATTACGAATTGTGGAAAATGCTCTCCAATCTAGCACCTACGCTCAATCAGGCGCGTAGCCAGGAAAATTTTTCGGGGGGGGATATGAACTTATATGTGTATAAATAGACGGAATTTCATCACTAATCCAAAAATTTCGGGGGGGGGATGTATCCCGATATCCCCCCCCCCTGGCTACGCCCCTGCGCTCAATAACTCACGTACGTAGCGTACCCAATTTTGTCTTATTACCTTCAGCACTTTGGCTAGATAAAACCTACCGCTAGAAGAAAAGGACATTACTTTACCGAATACTATTTTCGAGCGCGAGCTTTCTTAACTTTCAAAACACAAATATTTGTTTTGTTTTGTTTGAAATAAACACCGTCTGTCACGCAGATTTCGAGCAACCACTGGATACAGAAACAAAACATTTTTCGTTATCAGAAAAAAAAAAAAAAAAAAATATGAAGTTAGTTTGTACATAAGATTTCCATTATCAACTTCATTTTTTTTTAATCGTTGCTCGGATTACAACGCAGTTATTTTCTTTTCATTGGTGGGAAGTGCACCAACTCACAGGAATTTACAAAAACTCTCCTCTTTTAAAATCAAAGCCCCAAAAACTAAAATATTTTGGAAGAAAAGAAAACTTTAAAATATAAATGTTTCAAACATCTATCTCTGGCTACGCATTCAATACTAACAAAAATGAAAATCTTTATGCAATCGTTTTGAACTTTGAAAAGCCGTTTTATTTCAAATACAATGTCGCGAACACGTGTCATTTTTTCGAAGTTCAAAAGAATAAAATTCGAAAACAAGTGGAATTTGAAATGAAAATGGCAGGTGCCGTCTGCGATTTGACTCCCGCTTTCGGCAGCAAAATGTTTGTTTATTTTTTTTTAAATTCGCGTCAGAGTACATTTCAAGAAACAGATTGTGTGACACGTATCAATGGAAGTGTGTATTGTTTCCAGGATACAGATTTTTCTAAGATTTATTTTGCGTTTTATGGTTTTATTGAGTGCATAAATGGTTGTTAGTGTTCGGTTTTTGTTTGTTTGTATTGTTTTATGTATGCATATATATGTATATTTATATCGCACTAGATTCGCTGTGTAAGGCCTTTTTTACCTATGACTCACTTTACAGTTAGTTTTCAACGTGATAGAGTTTTTAACTTTCATTTATTTAAAGTACAGGGCTGTTATAATGAACGGTGTATTTCGGAAAGAAAATCACGTGATTTCGGCACATTAATACAAATAAACTAATTATGTCAGTCCCTTCATAATTTTTAGGGTACCTCTTTAGGAGCTTGCACTATACAGAGTAGTCAATTATAAAACTGTGCCAGGTACGAAATTTTCAGAAAATAGTATTAAAAATCGAGCATTGATCAGGATGTGGCCCTTTTCGAAAATTTTTCCTGAGCCACTCCAAGTTGAAGAATTTTTTTAGGATATTTCATAAAGGACACTGTTGTTTTATTTATTACGGTGTGTAGTGCAGCTTATGTAGAATCATCCTGCATTTTTTCGAGTCTCTGACGCAATGATTTTATTTTCCTTTGTGTATAAAGTCGGTGACGGAGATTTCGTTTTTTCAAGCAACACCCTTTAAGTCTCCCTATAAAATGCATTTTGCAGAAGAATTGGATGAGCCCATTGCCCACCCAATTTGGCATATGGGCTGTACAAGGGATGTCCTCAAGGGAACGTTTTAAAAACTGTGCAAAAACTGTCTTGTAGGTGGCGCTATGCGCAGTGAATTGAGATTAAAATGGTCCCAAACTAGTTAATAAATACTCAAAACTATTGAATAATCGTTTAAAGTGTTTGTGCACATAGAATTAACTATTTGCATTGTTAAATTGGCTGTTTTTCATACAAAGCGTAACTTAGTAGAAATGCTTTGAACTAAATTTTATTTTTTTTTTCTCCCGAAATTCTTCCAGTGTATCTCGATCAATCTATGCACCGAATTGGGTTGCAATCCGTGCTCCCGTTTTAGCTCTAGAGCCCTATTTTATAAATAAGTCAAATCCCGTTGTGGAGACAGTTTAACACGGGCGCTAGAAAAAGCATTCCACAAAAATATCTCTACACTTAACCCGTAAGCACTCGCGCTGGGGTAAATCTCACCCCAGCGACATTTTTTCTTCGTAAAATGGGAGAAATTTTTTGAGAACAAGTTTGTCCCGTCTTTTACCTTTCACGTCGAGGTCTAGTTGTGGTCGGTGAAGGAATTCCGTTTCTTTGTTATCCGGAAGGGAAGAAAATTCCACTTTGGGATTAAATACTCCCGCGCGACTAACAACGTTTCATTACGTTGTTAACGTAAACTAAGTATAAACTAAATGCAAATTAACTATAAATTCTCTTTACACTACTGGTATGTATTGACAAAAGGCTATTAAATAAAATTAATATCATATTAATAAAGTAATGAGTGTTTTTAGGTATAAAGCATATCATATGAAATTTTCTTCTCAGAAAGCATGATATTTAAAGGAACTGCTAGAAAATCTCTAAAGAAATATGAAAAGCACGATTTCTTCCCATGAAACGTAATAGAACTGATGTATTTTACGTTATAAGTCCACAAATTTGATTTTAAAACGTTTTTAGTCAAAAGTATAAAGAAGACAAAATGGGGTAAGATTTACCCCATGCGAGTGCTTACGTTACAAAAGCAGACGCGCGTGCTGACGGGTTAATATATTTAATCTTTGCCCGCTTAAAATAAATAACTTCAGATTCAATTTGATACTTACGTATTATCCCGGCGATCATTCCCGCCAAACAATTTTTGCGGCCAATAGGCTGGCAAAGTGTTGCCCATCGTATTCTGAACCATCCATAATTTCATGTGTCCCGGCATTCATCTTGGCGTAAAATCGCTCGTCTGGGCGGACCGCTGGGATAATACGTAAGTACCTTCAATTTTTATTATAAACCCAAGTCGGAATTGTATTTTCTTCTAAAGACGTGCGAAAACTTTTCGCATTCGAAAGATTTCGTTTCTCTGGGAACAAACCCTCTTATATCAATATTTCATGCTAGACGAAAATCATTTT